>VDFB02270651.1:176011048-176163797 GCA_007258455.2 Sequoia sempervirens | reverse complement strand
GGGAGATCACACAAAACCTGTGTTGCACAATCACCGACCCATCTGCTGTAAAAGATGCAAGTTTCCTTAGATCTCTTGGGGATATGAAGGGAGAAGATGTCGATGATAAACAGGTAAGTATCACTTTCAATAATTAAAATTACATGAGGCACTCACCAAGAAGTATTTGTGTCTAAACTTGTTTTGAAATTCAGTTTCTACAATGGAACTAGAAAAGTAAATTTTTCATCAATTCCATATTTTAGGAATGAATGAAAATCTAGTTAAACCATGTAGTACTGGCATTTGAAGACCAACACTTATGATAAACAGCAGCAATACTTGCGTTGGCTGTCTCCCTTGCAGTAACAATTTTCAATCTAGAGCCTTAAACGTGGCAAAAAAATTAGGAACAAGAGGGGGTTGGACTTGATTAGGAAGAATTTCTTTTGGTTTCAAATTCTTGGCCCAAGTCTCCTCTTAGGTGACCCACGGGGTAAGATAACCGCAAGAAAATTATAGATATAAATTTTTTGATGATATAACATGTTTCAAACACTTATTTAAAGTTGGATGCTCTCTCTGTGAATTTATTTGCTGTCTTGCCCAAATTTTAAAAAATAAAATAAAAATATAATTCCTTATTTGTTACCATCCTCTATGAATTCTCCACTGCTGATTATCTTTTCCTTTGCAGATCATCAATAATCATTATTGTTTACTTATTAGTTCCTTACAACTATACTCTCTTATGCTGGGGTAAAATTTTTTTTAGCAGCTTAAATTTATAGTATTCCCTCATGGAAATGTTCACGACAGTAGCTAGCAAGCTATTTCACCTGTTAAATGAAAAGCTATTCCTTAAATTTCAATTCCAAAAAGGACTCTCTAAGTGAAATTATTAATATTGCATCTGTTTCAAAAGTAAATAAAATAAAATAAATAGCTCTGCATAATTACTGCTTCAATTTCAAAGCAAAGTTTCATGCCCCACGTCTTTAAAACTATTCTGTACAACTCAAAATTTAGAAAACAAGGAATAAAAGTGTTAGTTATGCTTTAAGCTTTTAATATTATATATGAAGCTTTTCTTTCTTTTGTATATTCCCTTTAAGCATTATCCTCTGGTAGAGAAGTCACGACGGGGGTATTTCTTTGGTCAAGTTAGTCAAAAATCTAAGTTAAAGGTAATGGATCAACATTTCCTATGGTGTTTGAGAGTTGGAGTTCATTCGCCTTTTGCTCTAAAGTTATTAAGAATTAAATATGATTGGTAATTCTATGTATTTTATTTTATCTCAAGTAAAGATTATTTTAGTTGTCTATTGCTGATTTGAGTAAACCAATGGGTGTAATTGTAAAAAAAAACTGCTCTTTAGTGGTTAAGTTTTATAAAAATATATTTCTGGGTTTTGTTCCCCATACCTTCCCCTTTCCAAATCATATTGAATTTTAAAATTTGGTTAAGTATTGTGAGAGTTATCATTGTTTTAATTTTTCCTTTTCATTGTGATCAGCAAACTGAAATTATAAGGTTTAGAATTTAAAATAAGATTTGATAATTATCATAAATTATCAAATGTTATCTCATAATTATTAAAGTTCTAAGTGCTGTTTTGAATTTGTATTTTTAAAAAAAAATTACATAAAGTATTTAGCTAACTATTATATATCAGTTTTGAGCATGATAGTCAGCATAACTATTATGATTAATATGTTTGTTTTAGAAAAGGAAAAATCTGACCTACCAAGCAGAATTATTATGATTAGAAAATTAGCAACTAAAATTTATTCTATACAAAAGTAAAGTGGAAAGGTTAATTATTTAAGGTAAAGTTCATCTACCTCTAGGAATCTTACACGGTTTCAAAGGAAAATATTCTACTAATTTAATATTTTGAGCACTAAAAGGGTACTTTGTCTCTTTGTAATATCCAATACAAAAATTCCTCCATCTATTTACTTGCGCTTTTCTTCACTGCAAGTACATGACATGTTTATATAACTAATTTGGTTCTATTTTTAACCTTAATTAACTTAGTGTTCATCTTTAATATACTTAGAATTTCAAAAGTGTATATAGTGGCTTGAAGGTGTAGGCCTGTGTAGTATTTAATCATGAAACTATTTACTTGAAAAGGGAAACAACCCTTACAAAGTAACATACGAAAAACAATGTAAAAGTGTGGTAAATGTTTATTTAAAATGTTTCATAAATTTGTATCTTGATTGTGTTATGGAAAATTAAAGATTTATTCTAGGTTGTCTTTTGGTTAGTTGTTAACGAAATTAGCATATTTGTAGATTAAAATTATATTGAGTTTTATTGTGCTTGTAGAAAATTAGAATGAACGTACTGGATATCTTTATTCGTTTCAAACAAGGGATTTGTGTTGGTAATAAAATGAATTGAATTTGTGTGATTGTGAATTTGATTGTTTGTCTTGTTGTTGTGGTTTTGATTTTGTGTAAGTCGTTTATTAGCCAAATTATATGTTTGGTCGGGTTATTAGTGCTTGGGTATCTTGCGTGGAGAAAATTGAGGTCTCCTGGTGCAGGAGCACCTAGGAAGGCATTTGGGAAACACTAGGCAATTTGGGAAGCCTAGGAAGCAATTTTGAGTTTTTATACTTCAAGGTCATGTTGACCATCTTGTTTTGTGTTAGAAGATGTTAGGATATGTTAGAAGGAATGTGGTTCAGTAGTTCAAGGTAGATTGGGTGAATTTCACAATTTGGTTTCACTAGGAATGACTAGAATTTGGGAAATAAAGCCAAAATGTTGCAATTATGCAATTTTGGCCTAATAGGGAGGTTAAGTCCGACCAATAGAGAGATAACCACCTTGGAAGCCTTTAAAAGGTAGTCCTCGAACTAGAATGAGGGTTGGAACAAGCATTGTATTTGTTTGGGTTTACTGTTCATATGAGAAAACATTGAAGTTCTTGCAATTTTCTGTTTTTTAGTTCTTTAGTTCTTTTACTGTGTTAATGGAGAGTACCAGGTTGTGAGCAGTGTGTGGAACGTGTGATAACTGTCTTACAAGCCTTGTGTAGTCAGTAATTAGCTTGTCTCAACGTTTTATAGCTTTGCTTTTAGTTAGTTTTGTTTCTTTTCAAATTTTGATCAGACCGGCAAACTGTGAATAATGGAGTCTTAGACCTCTGTTTTCCTCTATACCTGGTGTATAGACTTTGGGAAATGAGGCTAAGCTCCATGCCTGTAAATCGGATAGGTTTAGGAGTCTTAAAGAGGTAGGAAACCATGGTGGAAGACTGTTACTAGGCGAGCTGACAGTGCCCGGCTAGGAAAGAACAGTGGAAACCAAGCCCTAACGTTGCAGGGGTGTCAATCCCTTAGCGACCCAAGGTGTGTGGTGGATGCAGGAGTCCTTGCAAAGGGTTGGCAGGGAGGCAGAGTCTTCACCAATCCATTTGGTGGGTAAAAGAAGCAAACAAATCACTGCCTCGTCAAGAAATGGCCTAAAAAACCCTAAATCTAACAAATTAAGGGTTACGCCTGTGTACGGCCTGTGAAGGCCTATAACCTCTAAAATCCTTGAGAGGTCGGAAAATGAGCTAGGGTCTCAAAAGGGAGTTTGTGAAGTTCTTCAGGGTAGTTTGGAGTTAAAGCCTATTTCCTCGGGCTAGGAGGCCTAATAGGGGCTCAAGGGCTACTAGCCCTTCTTAAACCCTAAACTAGGTTTTGGAGAAAGCGATGGGGAATATGAGTCTTGTGAATGTTCAAGAACCATAGAGGGATGGTTTTGAAGTTATATTAGACACCACACGCCCTTGCAACAAGTTAGTGAGGTTTGGAGAGTTAGCAAGCCTCTAGGAAGATTAAGGGCTAGGGAGAAAATGGAGGAGAAAGCACCAAGTTTGGCTTGGTTAGTTGTATGTAGATGATAGAGGGGTTGGCCAGGAGAACCAAGGGTGCCTAACAAGCTTTAGGACCTATAGGTCAAGAAGGTGGAGAGTAACACCAAAGGTTTTGCCAAGGTGAGACCCAGAGCATGGGACAGTGATTGTCTCATCCAACCCTGCCCTATCATCTCCCTTGGATGCCTGTTGGATGATTTTACTCTTGGTATTTGCGGTTGATTTGTTATTGAATGATTATGTTAGTTTTGATCTTTGCGATTAATTCTATAATGATTTGATTTTGTTAGCTTTGAGTGAGTTTGAAGATCTCATCATGTTGTTACCACACTTTACTCTCGTCATTGTGTGATTGTGGATTTCATATAGTCATTTTGTGGGCCCTAATGTGAGTCATATTTTGAGATGGTTGGGAACCCGAAGAGCTTGAATTACCTTTGGTAGGAGTTGTGGATTTTTGGTGTTTTAGGCTTCTAGAGGCAATGGTAAAACTTGATTTATGTTGATTTTCCATGGTTGGACCCTTGTGATTCATTGATCTTATTTCTGATTTTGAGATTCTTTTGGGTGTTACCTTGTACCATGGTGTTGACTTTTGATGTGGCTTTTGGGCGAGAAGGTTCATGCCTCACATACGTACTTGATTCTTGTGATTTTAGTGCATCAGTTGATTTATGTAGTTTATGTGGTGGGTGGTACCTCCTTTGTTCTTGTTTTCAACGATATGGAATGGGTTTGCGAGATGGTTCTTGCCTCGCATGTTGTATGATATGTACTCCTTGATTTTTATGTGAGATTAGGTACACCCCTTGCATGTTTTGGTTGGGTACCTGTAGGGAGTGGCTCTTCATGAGGGTCCGACACACAAAGGGGCTGTTAGGGTAACCCATGGAAGAGTTTCCTAAACAAGTGATAATATAATTAATGAACTAGTAGGTTTGGGTAGATAAACACTAAACAAGATTAATTATGAGCCTCACCCATAACGTTAGTGCTTTCACAGGCTAAGGATGGGATGAGAAGACCTGGTTGGTAAGATCACTGCCTTGTCCTCACGAAAGGTAAGTGGTCCCGCACGAGTCACCCTATGGAGCGGTCACCTTGAGATAGGCAGCCTGGATAACCATAGATGGAGGCGGTACCTTGTGATAGGTTGCCTAGCTAATCCATGTAAGACCATGCGATGACACTCTCCTACAATACTCGTTTATCTTCCTTTGTTTGGTAGCCTCTGGGAGTGTTATTTGAATTGTTGATTTTGAGGCAATTGGTTCTTGGTGATTGTTGTTGAAGCCTCCAAGTTCTATCTTTTAGTGTTGCACACATGCCTCATGGCAACTTGATTGATGTTAATGAAAGGTGCCCTTGTTATTTATTGTTGGTTGATATTGCGATTTCATTTGAAGGCTTTGGATCCTATTGTTGTAGGCACCTCTTATGGTTACTTAGTGTTGATCTATAATATTGGCATTTGGCTTTGTTGGACTTGTTCATTATTTTGTTGTGCCTATGTGATGGCAATGTTATGGGTTGTTACCTTATGTCGTTGTTATCCTTGTTGTGGAGTTTGGTTTGTTTTTGGTTCGTTTGGCTGTTTGGTTGATGAATGGGGATCTTTCTTGTCAACTCCTAGCACGGGGGGTGGACTTTCGGGTCCACGTGGTTGGGTGGAACATGCTATGCCCCCCATTGGGTCCCCAGTTCGAGTTCGTGCCGATGCTTTGATCCAGGACTCTTCATCAGTTCTATTGTACCATGTTCAATTATGTAACATTCTTGCAACTGATGTATCTTTTCCTTTGCACGACAGGATGCATATGTACTCCTGAAGCAATGTAATGTACTCTTGAAATGATATAATGTACTCTTGAAGTGATGTAATGTACTCCTGAAACGACTATAATGTATTACCTTACCTTTGTAAACCTTATGTGGTAGTCGTCATCTGATGTGTTGTATCCGTGGAAATATACTCCACAATTGTCATATTGAACTATTAATAAAATGTTGTATGTATCCTTTTCATCTTTTGGATCGTGGATGGTTGTAATTTTTATGAAATCTTGATTCGTTCGTCAACGTTATGATTTTAATTTAGGATTTCTTGTTACCGTCTCGTGTACCCCAGAGGACGTAATGGTCAATGTGATTGTATAATTGCCTTATATGCAATATATGTTCATGATTATCTTTTGAATTGTTCTTCTTTCAAAAAAAATAAATTATGCGGTAATTGTTGTTTCTGTTGTCCTTTGGGGTTTGCACGGTGGGGCGTTACACGATAAACCAAAGTGCAAAGAAATGTCGATATTTTAAGGATGCTAAATTATTTTGGCATTCAGGAAACAAAAAAACATCTCTCAGACATAATTGATTGATTATTATCTAATAAATGATGGACAATTGTCAAATCCAAAACTTGGTTAGCACAATAACAATTTCGAGGAGATAGTGGATTATCGAGCTGAGAAATGACAATCTCTTCGATGCTCCGAGAACAGTGGGAAGTAAAACATCTAGGGGACAAGCTTACATCGAGAAGACATTGAGGAATGTCTCTTCAATTACTCCGATAATGGAAAAAGAATGTGGCAAAAATAACACCGAAGAGATGGTTTCGAGAAGACTATGCGATATCAAAGAGAAGTAACATGTCTTCGAAACTCCGAAATAAGGCATAAAGAGATATCGAAGAGAGGAGCTTGTATCGGGGAAACATGAATGAAAGTCTCTTTGCAACTCCGATAATCAAAGAGGAGATGGCTTTTGAAGGGACATTGGCATATCGAAGGGAGATGGTTGCAAGTTTCTCTGAAACTCCGATAACGAGGAAGGAAAGAATGTAAGAAAGCGGTGAAACCCAAGATGAATTTTTCGGAAAGACTATCCGATGTCGAAAAGAAATAATTAGATGTCTCCTTGAAACTCCGAAAAGGAAACAACGACACAAGCATGTCGAAGAGAGAACAGGGTATCGATGAAAGTATGACTAAAGTCTCTTTGACATAGCAAAAAGTACTCATTTAGTTGACATGACTAGTGAAGCGTTCAAAGAGATAATTGACATTAATGATCATCATTGATTAGCAAGTTGGCGCAAGTGACATTTGTGAACCAGAGATGATGAAAGTGTGCCAAATCTTGAATATAGCTCACTCGTAAGATCTCAGAATCTCAATGAATTGGAGCTGAAAATTGAGGACGCGGGGCAAGTGATAGTGAGAAGGTTGGAGAAGGCGACACTGGTTCAAGTAAGTATCCAAGACTTAGCTGAAGATCTTATTGAAGTTTGTCTGAATTGCAGAAGAGCCAGGGTTAAAACATGGAAGAAACACCAGAAAAACCAAAAGCAAAGAGACAAAAACTTGAGACGAGACCATTAAACCAAGATTTAATTGAGCAATGTCTCGGTTCTAGTCCAAAATCCAAATGAGTAGCCCAGCTAAACCCTTCAGTTGAGAAGTTGGAAGATAAACATAAGAACTTAGGAGATGTATGGACTCCACAGCAAGGGTACAACTTATTCATATATCATTACAAAAAGAAATATAGGCATAGGCCTGTGTCAAACCCATGGAATATGAACTTAGGAAAGCTGGTAGTGCCGAATGTATTTGTCAATGTGGAGTTAATCAAAGTGCTGGCCAAAATGTATAACCTTAAGACGAGGTCAATTCATTCACATGATGGGTCACAGTTTATCTCCTCATCACTAGAGATTATATTTCCATGGTTTTTCAGTTGGATACTTCTAAGTAAATGCCATTAAAAATCAAGGATCTTTTGGAAGAATACCGTACCATGGATACGAGTTATGAAAGGTGGAAATTACCCTTGCATAGACCTTGTGATGCAGGAAATCAACTTAGAAGATTTTCCAGTAATGAACGACCTCTGTTTTCTGTGGATTTGTTTGAGGAATACTATCAATATACTTATTAGTCGGTCGGATAGGTCTTGGGAATTGATGTCCTTGCCGAGATGGCCATTGCTCCTATGGTCTTGGCAATATATGTTGAAAGCCAAGATGCTAGGTCATTTGATTATGCAGAGTACTTAGCCGAGGTTATAAATTCTTCACTTGTTGTAATGAAAAACAACAGTGATTCAATCAATTTCAGACAATACTCCTTGCTTATGCACATGATCTTGTATGAAGGACAAGCAATGGGGATGTGGGGAGAAGAATTGAGAATCAGAGACATGGATGATGATGAGAACATAAGGCTAGTGCAGATGTAGACCTCAATCTGGGATAGTAGATGTGGGAGATCCCATTATTTGTACTTTGAAGAATACTTCGTAAAGCCCCTGTACAAACTGTTTGGTCACCATTATGATTATAATTTATCCCCTGAAATACAGAGATTTCTTAGACCTAAAGAGAAAAACCCAAAAGGGAAGGTGAACTATAATTGGGGAGATTATTATGCGTATGAGGACTGCACTGTGATAAGAGTATACGGATTTGAGGCAACACCATTCCTTTTGCCTAAAACAGTTCCAGATAGAGTTGCATATTTAGAAATAGTAAGGCAGTTATCTTATTCGGATTATATGCACCTTAAGAGTTATGGAAAACAATCTCTCATGCCTTCCACTTTGTGTTTTGGCGATTTCACTATCATTTCTGATAAGGGATATGATTTAGTTGGTAGCAAAATAGACTACTATGACATGCCACTAGGAAATAAGAGGGAAAGTTTTGACCCTGAACATTTCATTCATAATGCCAAGATGACATAGAAGTTAAAAAGATATGAGCATGTGTTTTTTGTAGATGATGTGATCAGGAACTGCGATGAAACCTAGGCAAAAATGAGAAAGGCTGCATACAATAGGATAGTGATGGCAGAAGCATGGACGAAAGGCCATGACCCATTATACATAGATGCCTTTCATGAAATACAAGATCCCATGGAAAGAGTGGAGCAATTTATCTTACATGAAGAAGAATTGATTAAAGATATACCCCTCATAGCTTTTGAAAAGAGGAGAGATGCTCATTCTAGGAGGCAAGCTGAAAACATAATGCCTTTGAGTCATTCATCACCATAGCCCACTCTTGATGTTAGCTTTTCAGTTGATACCCTTGTTGTAGTTGAAGATGACATTGAAGAAGAGGATGAGGTTACACAAATTATTGCTCCTACCATACCCCAGTATGAACTACCACCAAAAAGAAGTGTAATTTCATTTGAGGCCTCAGATAAGCTTTCTAATGATGTGAGGCATCGGGTAAGCCAAAAGTTCATATCAGATGATGCATTCGTTCAAACCCCAAAATTCAAATCATTCATCTACGAATACAAGGAGAAAATGATAAGAGAAAGAGTAAAGGAAATTGGCCTTGAGCAAGAAGCCAATGCATTGAAAGAACTCCAAGAAGAAGTTGACAAGGAGATGGAAGGCATCACCCTTGAAAGAGGAAGAGAGTTGTTACGAGAAGCTGGGGTTATGCTCCTCCCTGGATGGGATATTAGCTCAGACATAGTCTTTGATAGCTTCATGAAGAGGGAAAATAAAACCTTTCAGCTAATTGATGAGGCCAGCGACAAGATCTATACCGGCTTAGGATATAATCTGGACAATGCTACTCTGCTGATTTTACCCACCAAGAAAAAGGTCCTCACTTATTGAAAACCCTAAGCAAATATTTGGTCATCTTTTAGTGCAAAGAGTGGGGTATACAGACCTTGTTGAGACAACAAAACTAAATGTCAATGTTGCTAAATTTACCAAGGCTCAGGTCGAGAAATTGATAAGAGATAACAAAGGGCTTCTTGTCGAGAATGAGAGATTAAAGCAGGAGGTAATTAACTATAGAGACAAACTGCCTTCCTCTTCTGGTCTCTATTCTCCACTAATAGATTGTGAAAGAAAAGTACTCGAGGCTATGTCTGAAACCACATACTGGAAACAAAAGCATGAAATATTGCAGAAGAAAAATGAAGAATTGAGAAAGGAATTAAAAACCACTACATTTGAGATGGCATCATAATTGGTATGCAAGAGATTTGACAAGATGTTTAAAAATACTGACAAGGTCTGGAATATCCACAACAAGACATTCGTAGCCCACCAAGAACATGGTAGGTTACACAATAGGATGAAAGAGATAAAGGAAGAAATAAAAGCCAAAGGGGATGGTGGCAAACAAATGCTTCAGGAGCACCAAGAACTGATGAAAAGGCATGATCATTTCCACAACATATTGACACAAGAACAGGATGATTTCAACCAACCTTTGAGCATGGCTTTACCAAACTTCTTTGATGAAGGGGAGTTGAAAGATCAGGATGTGTGGAAGGATGAAATTTCTCAATATTTGCCAATGGTTCTCGATGAAGTTAATGATGAAGAAGGGGTGATAGAGAAAACACATATACAACTGGGACGAATTTTTGATCTCGAGTATGCTATGAAAGCCATCATCAGTAATGCTGATACTTATGCAAAAATGGGATACATTGAACATTTATCGAAGGTTAATTTGTTTATTGCATGAACCAAGTAAGGAGTATAGGATTATCGAAGTCTCGCAATATCTGATACATTATCATGGAGTATGGACCTTGGGCAGATCGTCAACGATCACTGGTACTTGATGGAGATTAACAGATCATGGTGTATCATGGATTATTTGCGAACTTCTCACTTTCTATGTTTATGTTTAAACCAGTTATTCGCGTTTAGTTATGAAACAATGTGACTTTTTGTAAAGGCCTGAAGCTTGTAGCTCCCTGCATATATAAGCGGAAACCAAGGCCTAATGAAATTATTAGAATAGGATCATCAGTAGAATAACAACCATATCAGCATACATACTTTACAGCATAAAAGAACTTTTGCTATATAATGTGTTATTTTTTGAAGTAAATACAATGGAGAAGACGATTTAATCGCTTGGCTAAATTCTGGTGTCAATTGTTTTTTGATAATATCCAATTATTTGGCTGTCTCCAATTTAGTGCTTTCTTATTATTTAAATTGGTGTGTTAAGCTTAATTTATCAAGGCACATTTGTTCTTGTGTGGTGTGATTAATTGGTTTCTTTAAAAGAATTAAAATCCTTTTAGTCAATCACATTAATCTAGAAGTATTATTTTTGATTGACAAGAAGAGCCCTATAATTGATAAAATTATCACATTGTTTCCAGTTTGATTCTATCTTGTTATTCAAATCAGAAGTATATTTGGTTTGTCAGGGCACACTTGCTGCTTTTGTGTGATTTAGTTAATTGGTTCCTTCAAAAGGATCAAAACTTCCTATTAATTAATCACAATAACCTGAAAAGAATCATTTGGATCGATAAGAAGAGTCTGATAGTTACATTCTTGCATGTTTACACAAGGTGTAAACAATCACAAGTGCCAAACAATTCAAACTGTATCCAGGAAGTAAGTCACATAGCATTCACCTCTTGACTCCGTTAACCCTATAGGATTAGGAACTAGTAATTACTCATTTCATCATAGAAATCTCAATCTCATTCATATCTTCACATTTTAATTTCAACATTAGGAGTAGGAGTAGCTAACAAGCCTTCATCTATTCCACATTTCATGCCATTGTGGGTAGATCTTTAAAACCAACCAAGTCACACAACTTGCTTAAATCTGCATTAGCTATCAAGGTTCACTCACCTAGGTTTAGCAGAGCCTGAAGTGCAAAGAGTCATCAACCACATAGGTTAACTCTATTTGTTAGATCAAAAACATTGTAAGTCTGATCATAGAGCTTGGCATCCTCTTAGGATTTACAAGCTGCATTTTTGAAACCTAACAGGACACGTGCCATAAAATATAATATTATATACCTTGACTTGTGGTGTAAAATATAATATTATATACTTTGAAATATAATAATATAATGCGAGTAATATATTTTTTGATATTTTGACCCGTGCTCCAATTAATATATTATATTATAATATACTTTGATATTGACAGATACATTATAATACTAATATTAAATACTTTGATATATAATAATATAATGGGAGAATAATATACCCTTTGAATTGTTATATTATTATATTTTAAATTTGTATATTATTATATTATTAGTATATTATATTATTATTATATACTATATTATTATGAAATATGTAATATATTTATTATTTTTATATGTTTTTTTACGAATGAACCTGTACCCACACCCAACCCCAATTTTTTTTTGGTTGTGCCAATGTACCATACCCATGCGCCTGATTATGATTCGGTAACTTAGTCAAATTGTCTTCTATGAGTTTGAAGCTCTACCTTCTTCACTTTATCATCTCCATAGATATTCTTCAACTTTCTCCACATGTCCTTAGTTGATTTGCAATGCATAACTTTTACAAACTCCGATTTAGATAATCCACACAAAATCGCATTCTTGGTTTTTGCATTGTTTTCACTTTACCTCTTTCTTGCCTGATCCGTTGGGGGGGTCATAGGGGCTATGTAGCCATTTTCAACTAATTGCCAAATATCATACCCTAGAGCATTCAAATAGGTTTCCATGCTTATGCTCCAAAAGGCATAATTTGTTCCATCAAACAATGGTCCCTATTTGATTAGAATCCATATCCTTCTTGCCCAACCATATGTGCTCTTTTAGATCTTCCTTCTAGCGGTTTGACTATCTCCGAATGAACCCGCTTTGATACCAATTGGAGAGTACTCAGTTATACTGAGAGGGGGAGTTGAATTGGTATAACAACAATCTTTTACTTTTCAAATTTTAAACAACCACAACATTAATAGTTCACGATTTAATCATCCACAACAATAACACATGCAAGATCTAGCAATAAGGAACACAAAATGAACACACTGACCTACTTCATTTACAAAGCTTCGTTTGTAGGCACCAACCCACAGGAGACACCAATCCCCACAACTGAGCACCGACTCAGCAAGAGACACCAATCTCTTCTAAAGAGAGGCACCAAACTCCAAATGAACAATATGATAATTATTTGAAACTCCTTCTCAGATATGTTCCAATATGCTGCCTGCTCAAAAAACTTGCTCACAAATCTGCTTTAAATCTCTTACAAAAAATCTGCCATAAATTTGCTCATAGATCTGCTATAAACTTGGTTTAGATCTCCTTCAAAATTCTGATTTTAGTCCTTTAAAACTGCACTATATCTTCCTTACGATCTGCTCTAAAGACGAATGATATTCAATATTTTTCTTGCCTTCAAAAACTTCTTTCAACCTCTTCAAATATCTTCACAAAAAGGGGCGATTCCATGAAACAACATACCTTTTCAAAATGATGCAACTTTCCATTTTAAAGCATCTCTTCATCTTCAAATTTGGACGCCTAGATAGGGTCATCCCAAAACAGCAAGCATTAAATTTAATTTCAATTTTTAAATCCCCAAAATGGGGCACGGAGGGTTGGCCTCATAGTCAAAATATTTTGCAATTTTTAATTTTTGTCTTTTACTTCCCCAAGAGGGACGCCAACCAAGGGGAGACACAAATATTTATTTCATTTTAAATTTTACTCCAAAGCATGGCCGCCAACATTCAACCATGAACTCCTTCCTCGACCTTTGACATCAATGACAACTAATGATTTTTTAGTTGATGCTTATGAATTGATAAGATGAGAATAATTTTTCAGAGAAAACTAATTGTAAGTGTGGTGAATGGCTGTTTTAGGTAACTCTTGTCCATGTTTGGATATGAGATTTATGCATGAATTTTGTGTGCTTTTCCTCTTTACTAATTATGCTCTTTTCATACGCTGCTCCTTTTTATTGATAAGGTTTATCTCTTTTAATTCATAATTCAAAAGGTTCATGTATGTTCCAGACAATATGCTACCATTTCCACCTTAAGTATTTGTGTATTTACTCTGAATCAGATACATCTATTCTCTTCTTTGTGGTTTAATAAGAGGGCATTGACAAGAAATGCTCAACTTGTCCATGAAAAGTTCAATTACTCAGTTTGGGCTTGTTCAGGCCTGTGCTTATTTTTGGAACTGTTATCAAATTTTGTAGATATGCTTTCTTCTAATTTAATATTTTTTCAAAGCATAGAGGTATGCACAATTGCATGTGATGAGAGAATAGGATAATCAAGTAGGTTTTTTGTGTGTAGTTTTAGAATGGGATAATCATTAGTAGCTTAAGTTTTATCCTTTTTATGAGTTAAACCCTACCCTTACATCATTTAGGTTTTTTGCATATAGTTTTAGAATGAGACAACATTCTTAGCTTATGTTTTATCTTTTTAATGAGTTAAACCCTACCCTTGCATCATTTTGCAGGAGGCAAGCAGTTGGAGTCTTGCACCATTCATACGGGATAGTTTTTCTATGGTATGTTTTTCTTAGGTATCCTTGTTCTTTTGTACTCAAGGCTCCTTTGGATGCTGATTCTGGATTTAAACCCAAAGGTAACTTCATTGTTTTCTTCTTATCTGAGCAGATAGGCACAGCTGTTGGAGGAAGTGCAAGTGCATTTTATGGATTTAACCATGGTAATTTTATGAACTTTGACAGTTCACTTCAAAAGAGTATGAACATATTTATTTTAATGTTAATTGAAATAATTACATATAGTATGAAGATATGGACAACTAAAGAATTTACCTATCATTGCTCTCTGAGGCACTTTGCTAAATCCAGTTCCAGAGTTTGACCCTAGATGGTAGAGCCTTTGAGGATGAGAAAACTTGATTGTATGTGCTGGATTGACACCTTTGAAAAACTGAAAGTTCAGAATACCCTTGGGAAGTGTAAAGGTGCATATTCCTTAAGGATCTTAACCCTGAAGTATGTTAGCATCATGTCCATTTGAAGGATAGAGCTAGTGTAATGTCCCCTTCTCATCAGTGATATGTTCTGACACTCATCAGCCTATTCTGGAAGCCTGTAGGCTTGTTTGAGGTAAAATTAGGGTTTCCATGTTCAGAGATTCTATGGCATTTCAGGGAGTTTACTATTTATAGTAAATTATATTTTTGGCAGTATGCAGTTATCAGTCTTCAAGGTCTTCATTTTCAGTTGGAGCATTTAATGCAATTCAAGTCTGGCTTCTAAAAGTTTAATTTTGGTGAATAAAGGCATTAATGTTATAATTTGCAATTGACCCCTTGGCCTAGGTGAACAACTTTAAGTTGTGTTTAAAAGAGGGACTTGGAAGGGGGACTCCTTCATGAGGTGTTTATATATTTTAATTATTGTCTAATTCCTTGGGAAAAGTGGACGCCACTTTTAAGGAGATATTTTTAAAAATAAAGTGAAGTTCATAATTGTGCAAAAGGGACGCCATATTGAGAATTGTTTGTTTTTGGAAATTGAAAAGACTCTTGTGTCTTTTGGTGTGCCTTCTCAGGAAATTGAAGAGTTTTGTGAGCTTCTATTTAGTGAAGGTTTTGCTCCAGCCTTGGCATCCATTTATGCTTATCATATTGTTATGCTCTCGGAATGACTTCATGAATTTAGCTTCGAGGAATGCTTACCTCTTAGCATTTATCCAATTTCGTGTTTGAAAGATAACACCTAGTTGGTTTTGGGACTGCTTCTCATCCAGACTAGCAGATTGAATTCGAATGTTGAAGAATTTTGGAGTTTTATCAATTTTGAAGTTGCTGGTTCATCTATAGTTGAAGGTGGTTTTTGCATACAGCTCTTGGAGTAAATTTAATTTGCTTGTGGGTATCTCTCCTACCTATTTCTACACCCAAGGCGACCCCTTCTACCAATTTGCAGATTTTAGTTTGGAGTTTTAGTTTGGAGTTTCTGATTTTTATTTGCCAAATCACCCCTCAAGAAGGCCATACCATTCATGGTGCATTGGGAATCGTGCAAGAAATAAATTCTGAGTTTTTATTGCTGTTTCTTCATCTGATTTTGGGCGCCTATCTTCCAACAACACATTGGTTTTCGTTTCACGCAAATCGGAGGTATTTTGAGTGAGTTGTGAATATTTCTTTGAATTTCACAGTTGCTGATCAGAATTTCCAGAATCTCAGTTTTATATCAGACTTTATTAGATTTCAGTTTTGGCTTTCTTTCATCATTGAAGAGCTAAAAAACATTGAAAGAATTCATTCTCCTCTTCTTAGCATTGCTCTCTATTATTGTAATTTGTAATTTGTAGATTTCATGATTGTACGGTTGAGATATAGTAGTACTAATCCAACCATTTACTTTCTGCAATTACTTGTTTAAATATCCATATTAATTACCCCTGGATGGTTTACCGCCAGTGTGGAGAATGAACATTGTAGCTCTCATTGTACCCACTCTCAAGTGGTGAATTCCCACTTTTAAGTGGATGCCCGCCGCAGCGGACGAATTAGATAGATTTATCTTCATGGCTGATTATCGACCTAATTATTTTCAGTTCAATTAATAACTCCGTCATATGTTAGCACCTCGCCCTCAGTGGGATCTTGAGTGTACATTCTTGATGTTGAGTTTGTCTCATTTCAAGTATTGTTTTTAGTTTCTCTGCCATATGACAACACCTATCCTTCCTTGGGATTGAGTGTGCATTCTTGGCGTTGAGTTCTTTCAAGCTTGGATTTCAGTTTTTGATGCTAACGCTAATTCAATTGGCGAAGTGTTGATTGTGTGTGAAAAATCTATCGAAAAAATTGGTTAGCATATTTCAGCTAGGCCACTTAGGCAGCCAGAGAGAAGAATTAGCTCCTTGACAATACATGTTGTCAAAGAGGAATTGGAGATACTGCTCCAGGCAGGATTCGTATATCTCATTCCAGATAACTAATTTGTCTCAATAGCCTACTTGGTGGTTGAAACAATGAGCGGAAAGTGGAGTTTGTGTACTGACTTCAAAGAATTGAACAAGCCCCCCTGGAAATAGTATTTTTCATTGCTTTTAATCAACCAAGTCTTAGACAAATTGCTACTTAAACTAATGAAGTACTTTTTACTTTTTGATGAAATTTGTAATGCTTCCCTATCAATATTAATATCAGTAAGTGGAGAGGAAAGGATCAATGCATTGGGAGAAAAAGAAGACTGCCATGGCCAATTCATCACAAATGTCTCTAAAATAATACAATAAGGTTGATTGGATAGATCAAATGAACTTGTCATGGTCATTACTTCAGTTAGAGGTATCTCTTACTGAAGTCTAAGATTACCCTGAGTTCGTCATTATTATTTACAGGTTATGGTCATTGCTCTTAGGGTGTGGTCTTTGGCATCTATGCTGCTGGATTTTACCACTTCCATTAATACACTATTATATCCATGCTGTTGGGTCTGTCTTCTAGTGACAAGAGAGCCTGCAGTCAAACAGGGTGGCATATTAAAATTGGCAGGCCGATAATATTACTCACAAGGTGCTTTCTTTTTTGTCTTGTCAGTTCCATTTTGTTTATCATACAGTCCCACTTATTTTTGTTGCTATAGCCAACTTTGTTCTGTTGTTATGGCCCATTTAGCTCTATTGTTGTAGGTCATGTAGCTTCCAATTAGCTACTTGCAGCTTATGTGACTCTTACCCTATTTGTGTGCAGCATGCTCTGATGTCTCCTCAGGGTTTCAAAACTGACTTTTGAGTTTTTTGTTAAATTCTGATTTTTTTCCTTTTTTTTGGGTGTCAGCTACAGTGCCGAAAATTTCAAGAAATTGCATAAAACAATAACGGAAGGGAAATTGCGTAAATAATTGAAAACCCAGTAATCTTTGTTTATTCATAACATAATTAGAACATACCCATAAGCCAAAATGCAACAGTTTGGAAATTGGGTTTTTACATGACAGTCATGGCAATCAGATGCAAGGACTCCATGCTTCAATTTGCATATATTTCATCTTTGTTTTGATGCTGGTTTGCTGAATGATGTTAGATGCCTCCAAACAAGGTATTTGCAGCCTCCAAAGCAAATTGGTTTGCTCCTAGACTTAACGTGCTTCCTCCTTTGACTTGTACGGCTTCTTAAACTCGCACGTGTCACATTTTAATGCTCCTTTTTGTTGTTGAAGCCCTCTGGTTCTTTGGCAGATTTGGACGCCTTGGCTTGGTGAAAAAACAATCACAATTGCAAACTCAAACCCTCTCTTGTCGCCTCTTGAATAGTATGGCTTGCTGCAATGCTGAATATGGCTTCTGTCTTATTCAAACTTGCTGATTTAAATTGTAAATGCTGAAAGAAATTGCTAAGTAAATCTGTGAGATGCTCTGATAATGACCCTTGATGGAGACCATTCAATCTAGAACCCTTGGACAATGTTTCACGCCTGTAGATTCTGTCCTAATTGAAGGTTTTCATCCTTTGATCAGCTTGAAGCTTCAAACTTGCAAACCTGTTGCTCAGCCATTGTTTTGTAAATAATATCTTGGATACTTGAAAATGAACTCCTTTTGCCCTTTTAACCTCCTCCAAAACCCTACGCCCAAATTCACAAGTGCTTTTTGAAATATTAAAATATCTCAACTCCTCAAAATGGGACGCCACATTTTGGACTTTAATTAATTGAATCATTTTCACTTTGGGATTTGTGCATCTTGATAAAATATTTAATAAAGTAACTTAAAAATATATCATTTCAATTAAAGTCACTTTATCACCCCCTTATAATGCCATATTATAAAGTAACTTATTAAAATTACTTTATAACATTAAATTATAAGATCACTTTAATAATATAACATTTTTTTTTTTTTTTTAGACTGCAGGAATCGGGTAGCACGACCCCCTATAAACTGCAGTGCACTTGGTAAAATTTTTAACGTGACCGGCGGCGCTGGCGCGACACGCCCTTCGGTACCACGGGACGGGGGAGACTAGAACTCGTGACCAGCAGAGCCGCAACGGAATTACTTAGCCAACCGAGCTAGGGTCCCCGCCCCACTTTAATAATATAACATTATTAAAGTATTTGGACTTTAATAACTTAATTAAAACCCAACTCTCGTCAAAAACCAAGCAATAGACTCTTGAGAGTGCCTCTAGCACAACTTCCCACTATAGACCATAAAACCACTAAACTGGCACAACTTGCTATAAATAGCAAGTAGCAAATGACAAGTCTTGAATTGCCTTATAAGGCCAACCAACCAACTGGATCACCGAACTGAGTATGTAGAGATGAATACACAAGCTTGCTGAAGACCTTGAATCCCCTCTGAAGGGCCCCCTAAACATCTCGTTAACCTACGGGAACCATATAATAGGCTAACCACTGCAAAGATACAGATTCCAAAAAAAGGGGACATTACATGTGCCTTGTCATTTTCTTGTGAAATGAATGATTGTTTTGTTATTCTATAGCCATATCAAGAATGAGGGGAGGGGTCTTGACCTATAGGTCATACGAGCATCTCTCTATTTTGACTGGGGAGGACTGCTTAAGAGAGGATCTTGACCTATCAATGGGTTAGTTATGCTTGACATTAAATCAAATCTAAATAGCATCTAAATGTCAAGAATTCTTAACATTTAGATATCCTTGGGGAAAAAATATGAAGTATTGCTTTTTTGTTTATATAAAGTTCTAATAGCTTTTCAAAGAGCTATAGTTTGTGTATTTTCAGTTTTTTTGAACGAGTTCATTGAAGTCTATATTGATGATTTCATTGTGTACAAAGATTAGACATTCTTTTGATGAAGCAATGCAAAACATGGAGATAACAATGAGAAGATATGAAAATACCCAAATGATCTTGGGTGTTTAGAAATTTTCCATGATGATGATTAAGAGGATCGCTTTTGGATATTGCATTTCAGAAGCTATATTGCATTGGATCCTGCAAAGATGGAGGTGATAAGTAATCGTACTTTTTTGGATGTGGTTAACAAGCTATGTGGATTTTTGGATGTTGTACCCACACAAAATTTTTGTATTTGTTGTTTTCCAAAGCACAAGTCATCTCTCAAAATTGTCTTGTTTTCTTTGTTTTGTGTTTTTTTTTGTATCTTAACAAGGATAGTGGAAGGTAGCTACAAAAGTTATTCGTCACAACAAAGAAGGTATTTTTTGGCCAAGAAATTTGCCAACATAGGAGATTAGGTGTGCACATATAAGTGGAAAAGCAAAGTTAGAGAATTAAAGTCTGATATGACATTGTCAAGGGCACATTTCTGTGAAGTAAATAGTGTTTCAAAGAGAGCAAGGTGAAAATTGAATTGTTAGGGGCATACTTATATGAGGCAGACAGAGGTATACTATCCAAATAATTGATTTGCACTATCAAGTTTTTAAGCTCATGAAATGTGTTATGAAGTGTGCACCCGTATGAAGAAAATCACATTCAAATTATGTTCATGAAATACATTGAGATGCCCAATTGTGTGAAGAAAATGAACACGATTTATATCAATGATTGAAATCACACTATTGAGTGTGCAGTTGTATATAGGAAATAGGTCAACACAATCAAATTCTCAAATCACAATAAGGGGAACACCTTATAAAGGAAAATATGTTTGATTTTTTAAAGATTAGATTTAGAGTATCAAGTACACACCTTTGTGAAGGAAATAGCTCAACAAAATCAAATTCCCAAATCACTATCAAGGGCGCAACTTATAAAGGAAAATGTGTTTGATTTTCCAAAGATTAGATTTATATTATCAAGTACACACCTAGCTGAAGGGAAAACAAGTTCAAAACTATGCCCATTGGGATGTGTCCTTGATCCCTATGGTGTTTTCGAGATGGTAGGGGATGTCACTTGGCCATCGTCCTCAAAATGGCACGATACACTAGGGAATGTCTACGAGATGTTTGGGCGTCCTTGCAAATAGGGATATCTAAGACATCCCTCGACCATCTTGGGGGCATTCAGGTACCCTAGATGATAAAAGAACAATTTCACTTGTTTAAAAAAAATATTGCTACATTGCTGTCCAAAGTTATGAAGTTAGCCAAATTTCATTATAAATAGTAGAAATTTGGTGAACATTTTAAAAACCCTAAAATTTATTTAAAAATGATAATTTGATTTGTACATGTGTGGCCATATGCTTTTTCATGGAAAAAGTTATAAAGTATGTTTGGAAAATGTGTTTTCAATTTAGGGTTTTTCTTTTTTCTCATATAAAATACTACTAAACACTAAAAAACACCCATATGCTTTTAGCGACCATTGTTTGTGTTTGAAAGCTTGTGATTTGCTGCTGCTTTCTAAGTCCTCTACCTTTGAATTAATCTTATTCATGACCAACAAAACTCATCTACAACAATGTTGACATATGTGGGTATCTGCTGAAGGTGTCTTCATTTACAATAAGGTTAGAGGGTTTGGACTCTACAATGGTGATGTCTATACTTTTGACTTTAGGTCCTTTAATTTCTAATATCAAAATTAATTTACCAACTAAAAACAATTAAAAAATCCATCAAACAAGGAGGAAAGATTTAAAAGCCTGTGAGATGAAGTTTGTGGACACTGTTTAAATAGTTTTCAAGTTTTTTGGGGCTTATTTTAACCTAGGTTTTAGTTTTAAAATTAAAAACATATTAATATTTTATAAAGGAAGAAACTTTAAAGCATTATTAATATTTAAATCTTTAGGTTACTTTTAAATTATAAATCTTATGTATTTAAAAAAACTCATATATATTGAGTCTCCTAGACTCACCGAGGGTGGCTTGCCTCGGGACTCGTCGAGTCTAGGTGAGTCTCGACCTAGAGACTCAGCGATTTTAATTAATTTTTAAAAAAAAATTTACAATCTTTAAATGCTTGTTTGTTTTACGACATGCCCATTGAGGATTTACAAGAAAATATGAAAATGGTGTGTGCTATGAAGGTCTGTGTGGTTTTGAAGGTCTTCATTTGGGCTTGGTGGCGGGGGCTCCACCCCTCGACCTTGCTGGGAGCGCTGCCCCTTGACCCCATTGGGGGTGCTGCCCCCAGACCCCTGCAAGGGGCACTGCCCCTTGACCTTGCTGGGGGTGTTGCCTCCAAACCCCCATGAGGGGTGCTGCCCCTCGACCCCATTGGGGTGTTTCCCCCAAACCCCATCAAACTATAAGTCTAAGCATGTAATAGGCCAATGATGAATCATGATCATAAAGCCTACAAAATACATATCCCCTAGTACAAATCTTTGCATCTTCACAGTCAAAGCCACAATCAAGGATTATCTTTTTTCATTCATTGGACAACTTGTTTAGTATACAAGGACAGCCATAGGCAAAGTTGGCATGCTATAGTCATTGTACTGTTGAATACAAGTTAAGTCATAGTTGGCAAGAAATGCCATTTTCATAATGCAAAAATGTATCAATCAAGCCCTACATAGGCAACTCGTAGAGCAATCCCATCTATTATTTATTTAGTATGCTAGCTAAGGTCAAACTAGAACATAACCATTTATCTTTTTACTTAACAGTTCCTGTTTGATAATGAGCTTGACAACAAAACATCCAATCTTGAAGGCTTCAAGAAAATTTTAATAATAAATTCCTCACTTGAACATACACACCAATCATTGAGACAAAAGAAAACATCATGGCTACATCATCATCTAGGACCTATCTTAGATGCTAGTGCATGACTTGTCATGATGTTAGGATGAGTAATGCAAGCTCCTTTGAGCCATATATATTTTTAGATTTGATATTTGTTTTGATGCCATGGATTTTATATTCCATGAGTTTTGTATACATTTGACAATATTTATATATCTAAATGTGTTATTTCCTTTAGCTAAAATTTGCATTTATATTTATGTGATCGATGTATGTTTGTGTATGGAATCAAAGTAGTTTCTATTTGATGAGGTGATTGTGTCTTTAATGTTTATTTATTAAAGGGTGCATGAAACAAGTTTTAAATCCTTAAAAAATTCTGAATTTCTTGGGTTTTTCAATTTGCTTAGTCTGCACCGAGTCTGGGCTTTGAGTCCGAGTACAAGTCAAAAATCAGCTTGCCGAGTCTGAGGTGAGTCCGAGTCTTGCAACATATATATATATTACTACGTCCCCAAGAAACTGCCCTGGTTTTGCTGTCCCCAAAACACGTCCCCTACAACACCGCCATCCTTGTCTATAAAAGCTTGTGGAACATAGGTTCAAAACTCTTCAAGTCTGAAATCTCACTATCAGGGGTGTGCTTGACAAGGCTGAATGAATTTCACTTTTCAAAAGATGATTTGACATTGATAGGTGCATGTCTTTATAAGGGAAATTTGATTTCCAAATTTTCACATTGTGGAGTGTGTGCCTATGTAAAGGGAAAGGGGGTCAAGTAGTGAGAAGAGAATTTGCATTGATGGGTTGCACGTTTATACAAGGAAAAATTGTGTTTAAAAATGAAAAATGTTTTCCTATTATCAGGTGCACACCTGATTGAAGGGATCTTCATTCAAAGACAAAATCTGTGATATGTATAATGAGGTGTGCGCCCTTATAAAGAGGAATGCATTTTCTTTTTCAAGGTCTAAATTCGCATTATAGAGTGCACTCTTTCATAGACAGTTGCATCCTTTCAAACAAAATAGTGCTGCTAGTTATATGTGTTTGATTGTTCAAGGAGAAATGTAGTGTTAAATAGCAGATTTGAAGCAAGAGGAAAAGCAAAATGTACATAGGACTTGGGCAGTGAAGATAGCAGTCACTTGTGTTTATGTAAGACCTCTTTACTTGATTGTTTTCAAATTAGACTTCAGCGACGTCTAGATGGTAGCAGATTTGTTCTTTTTGCAAAAAAATCAGTTGCCATCAGCAGAGTGCGAGAAGAGCAGATAAACAGAGCAGCAACTTTTGTTAATTTTCAGTAGGATTTCTACATCAGCTTTCAGTGTCAACATCATTGGTTAGCATTTGAGATGAGCGGGACATTCACATTGAGCAATTATTCAGACATATAACAGTGGATTCACCCTTTTTGCAGGGTTTTAGTAGGAGAGAAGTCGTGTTTGTTTACTTTTAACTATGAAAAATTTGCCATAACAGTCATATTAGCAGCAAATTTGATCTTCTATTGCATGTGTTGTCATTGATGTCAACAGAGTTGTGAGATGAAGGTCCGCTGTTATGAAGAAGTTATGGTTTCTTGTTTTTGGTGGAGAGAATTGTAATTGTTGTCTATGACATTGTGAATGTTGTATTCACTATCCATTGATGTGAAGCATTGCATAAGATTTGAAAGGAAGTATGTAAGGTTTCAAATTGTCTAAGGCACAGGAAGTTGCATTGAAATGGCACGAGAGAATGCTCCGCATTCCACCGCATTTGAAGATATGCCCTTGTGGTTTGAACTTTGGAAGATAGACAGAGACGTGTGTGGTATATATGTTCCTGATTTTAGTGCATGAAAGTTACCGCATAAGTTTCTAGAGCTAGCAAAGTGAAGAACAGTAATGCAGTGCGGTTGCAGTCAGGAAGGGTCAGAGGAATGCTTTGCATTTCTCTACATTTGAAGATGTGACCTTGCGGTTTCAAGAACAAGTTTAAATTGTTTGTATGTTTGCTCATTTCAAGTTTCATGTGTTGAAGAGTACTGCAAGTTTGGTTTTCAATGTTCTATTTCAATACTATGTATTCAAAGTTTGCAAGTGTGTTGGGGTTAGTGTTTGTTTACTTGTGCCAACATAAAGTAGCATTAAGTTGTGAAAAGAGTATATGAGAATGGTTTGAATGTCATATAATGTAATGTCCCCGTTTTGGAGGCAGAATAATCTAATTAATTTAATTAATTAAGTTGTCCAAATTAATGATATTTCTTAAATGATAGCTTAATTGATTATTTTAATTAGAGAATTAAGTTAATTATTTATAACGTTATCAAATAAATAAACATTAAAAGGTAACTTTATATTTAATTAATTTAATTAAGTGACTTGAATAAAATATTATAAAGTCAATTAAGTGAAATAATATTATATTATTTCTGGAAGCTTCTAGATTGTGGGCCGACCTCTTGGTGAAAAAGAATAAATAGGAGAGGCTAGCCATTGTCTCATCATCCAAGAATTGTTATTTGATTTGAAGAACTTGTTTGGTGAAGGAGCCAGCTAAGGTTTTTGCCATTTCCAACCATTGGGAACGAAAACTCTCATTGGTTATGCAATTTTGAGGGTGTGAAATATCATCTGAATTATTGCAGCAGATTGGAGGAGTTACTTCAGACTTCTCATTGCATTGAATTTGTGGCCAAGGGTCAATTTTGGTGATTAGTTCAATTGGGTTTTTTTTGGAGATAGCTTGCATTCAGTTATAGAGTTCATAGGAGGTTTGCATTTGCAGATTGGAGGATAAATAAGACTCTGATATAAATTTACAGTCAATCATACCGGCTAGTTGGAGCCACGGTTTTACATATATCTTCTCCATTTTGGCATTGATTCATTGAGGAGAATAAGGGTGCTCCCTTTGGGAGTATTTTGGGTGATATTTTATAAAGTTTTAGTTGCATTTTCAGACCTTCATAATCTGTTGTCATGGAGGTCGATCAGCTTATGTGAGTCTCATTTTTTTGCTCATATCTTTTGATTGAGGAGGCCAATCATTCTGGGTATTGTTGCATTCAATTCCTATCATTGAGACAATCGTTTTAGGGACAAATTGGAAAGAGTTTGGTGCTGCAATTAATTATTTAAACATTTGCTAGGCAAGAACACAGGCGGTAGGTTGAGCAATTCGATTTGGGCTTGGAGAATATCATTTGAACTTCTTGTTGATTGCTACTTCATCTTTCATCCAAGGCGCTTCTTGAGGCCAGGTTCTTCGCATTTCTATCAGCTTCTAGCATTGCATTTAGTGTAGTTATATTTGCAGCTATAGATGCATATTATTACCAGCATTGTTGTAAATTGGAAAATATTGTAATTGCCAAGAGTTTTGTCTACCTTGTATGAGCACTGTATTGAACAAATCATTTCAATCAAGGAGATATAAGTTGCTGGTTATATATTGTTGTCATTGAGCATTTTAATATCATTCATACTCAGCTCATTAGTATGCATGCCAATTGTATGACAAAATGTCACTTGGCTGTAGGTGATTAGTTTGCATATAGAAATCATTTATGTGCATTGAAAATGATCAAAAAGATTCAAATTTGCATTTAGAATGTTGTTTAATCATTCCAATGTTGATACATAAGTATTTGAAGCATTTAATCATTACTTCTCAAGCATACAATCAGACTGAAATTCTGTACCAGCAAGATCAGACTTTGCATTTGAATTGTTTGACAATATTCCTTGGGTGTAAAACTTCATTTTTTTTTACCTCTATATCAGCAAGGGATATTACATATAATGTGTGTAAAGTTATCCACATGATGTTGTTTGGTCTCTTTGTTACCGCTTTTGGTCTAGAGCGAATGCATGGAAGGTTAAGTGTTTGATGGGACGACTTGGTATGTTGGATGATTGCACCAAGTGTTTGGAAGTGTGTGCCATTGTTGTGATGTGTGCTAAGTTAAAATAGGGCCTGATTATCTTTTGGTTTGAATTGCATTTGATTTCTTTTACCGTGGATGTGTTGGGAGTTGACTTGTTGTGGCCCTTGCACGTTTCATGCTACACATTTTATCTTGGTCGACAAGGAGAAAGTTTTTGAAACTTGCGGAGGGTATAAATAAAAGATCAAGTTTGTTGCAAGGTGTGAGTGTGTGTGAAGATGTAAGGAGGCATGTGTGAGTATGTGTATGAGGAAGTATGTTGAAAGCAGTGAGCTAAAGGCAACAAAGATTGTTAAAGATATATGTCAATGTGAAGAGTGTTGCAGTGGTGGTTGATCAACAGATTTTGTCAAGTATGTTGTACTAAGGTTGTAGCTTCTTTATGTAAGAGTTAGGGGGTTGTAGCTTCCTTTGGTTGAAGCCATAAAAACTGTGTTTCAGGGAGTTGTAGCTTCCTTTGGGTTGTAGCCCATAAAACTTGTTGTAAATCTTGTTTTTATTTGTGAGGTTGGATTTGGACAGTAGCTCTAAGCAGCTTTCTCACGGTGGTTTTTCCCTTGTAGGGTTTTCCACGTAAATTTGGTGTTATGGTTGTGTGCTTGGGCTTTTGAATTGCATTTGACACGTTATTTGTTTAAGGCAGTAAGAAGTTTCGGTTGATAAAGTTGAATTGGATAAAATTGAGGGATATACTGATTCTCTCCCCCCTCTCAGTATATCATTGTGTTCTAACATGACCATCAAGACTAATCTTTTCATCTTATTTGCAGTAGCTTTGCATTAAGTTCATTGACTTTACAAGGAATAATTGGTTGACAGTTTGTATCATCAGTTAGGGTTTGTCTTTTATAAGGAATTTTAAGAAAATTTAGATTCATAGGGTTTTTGAGTTAACTTCCAAATTCCTTTGTCTAAATGCTAATTAACCCTTTGGGATTAGATTAGCTTTGTCCTATTGGATATGACAACAATAAATTAGAAAGAAATCAAATTTTTATCTTTGGGAAAGATAAAGGAAATAAAGTAAGCAAAATCTTATCTTTAAAAAAGATTAAAGATTTAAAAACATAAAAACAAAACGATAAAACAAAGCAATAAAAACAAAGCTGGTTTTTTCTGTTTGGCACAGGTTGAAGATATTATATATATCTTGCTGCCTTGAAGGCAAAACTATTATTCATTATTGTAATGAATTGTAATTGAAGAGTAGTAGCTGTGTGAAGGTTGTAATCAATTTCTCTGAGCAATAAGAATACTGATACTTTGCCTTGTGGATGTTTCCTTGGCATATTGTCAAGGTTTTACCACGTAAATTTGTGTCTTGTCTATTATTCTATTATTCCATTTAATTTTCTTCTGTATTTCTTTGCAACTAATTTGTGCTGCAATATTTTAAGTTTGTGGGTTTTACGTTTCCGTTTACGCAAGTGGTATTAGAGCAATTATTTTGCAGTATTTGTGTTAGGATTTGGTGTTTGTTTTATAGCATCAAATGGAAAAGGTTTCAAATGCAAGGTTCAAGGTGGAGAAATTCAATGGGAAGAATAATTTTGAGCTATGGAAGCTCAAGATGTGTGATTTGTTGGTGCAACAAGGATTGCACAAAGCGTTGGTAGGAAAGTGAAAAAAATCTACAAATATGATTGATGAGGATTGGGAGCATCTTGATACAAGAGCTCGTAGCACAATTCGGTTGTGTTGAGCAGATGATGTTGTTTTCAATATTGTTGGAGAGGAAACAACTGCAGGCTTATGGAGTAAAATGGAGTCTTTATATGACAAAATCTTTGAAAAATCAGACTACTTGAAGAGGTAGCTGTATAGTTTGTGAATGAAAGCAGGTATAAAAATTGCTGATCATTTAAATATTTTCAATACTCTTATATGTTAGCTAGTATGGGTGTAAAAGTTGGAGATGAAGACAAGGCAGTTACATTATTGTGTTCATTGCCGGAATCTTGGAATCACTTAGTCAGTTCTATTAGCTTTAGCACAATTGACACCCTTGAATTTGGTTATGTTGTGGGAGCCTTGTTGTCTGAAGAGGTGCGGAGAAAATCTAACATAGAAACCTTCACATCAGAAGCAATGGTGGTTAGGGGTTGATCCACAAAAAAAGGGAAAGATTCGAGAGGTACATCCAGATCTAAGTCAAAAGGAAAAAAGGGTAAGGGAAAATGTTGGCACTGCAATAAATCAGGGCATCTCAAGAAAGATTGTTGGAAGAGGAAAGAAACAATGATGACTCCAAAAAGGAAGCAAATCCGGTTGACACAAGTTCAGGTACGGTTGATGAAGTTTTATCTGTTTGTAATTCCTTATAGTATCATGAAGAATGGTTATTAGATTCTGGTGCTTCTAATCACATGTCCACATAAGAATTGGTTTTCTTCTTACCAAGCTATTGATGGCGGTGTTTTTCTTATGGGAAATAATGTTTCTTGTAAGATTGTTGGGGTTGGGAGTATTAAGATTAAAATGTTTGATGGTATTGTGAGGACATTAACCGAGGTAAGACATGTACCAAAACTCAAAAAGTATTTAATTTCCTTGGGAGTTTTGGATTCTGGAGGTTATAAATTTACAAGTCAAGGTGGATCAATGAAAGTGTCCAAGGGCATTTTGGTGGTCATGAAGGTTACAAATATTAGAAACCTTTACAAGCTAGAAGGGAGTACTATAATAAATGAAGTGACAGTGGTATCTGAGGAAACAAGTGAATCTACTCGTTTATGGCATCAACGACTAGGTCATATGAGTGAGAAAGAGTTGAAGGTATTGTTAAACGGTAAGTTATTTCCAAATTTAAAATCTTTGAATTTGAATTTCTACAAGCATTGTGTTTATGGGAAGCAATCTAGACAATAGTTTAAAGTAGAGAGTTATACAAGTAAGGGTATTCTAGATTATATTCATTCATATGGTTTTGGGCATTTTAAATTGGATCCCAAATCCAAAAAATATATCTTTGTTGGTTATGGTGATGGAATTGAAGGATACAGATTGTGGGATTCTACTACCCACAAAGTCATCATTAGCAGAGATGTATTTGATGTATCTCCTCTCTTAAAATCAAACATAGTAGAAGTTGAAAATCTACAGGAGTTAGATGTTAAAACAACATTTTTACATAGAGATTTGGATGAGGAGATATATATGGAATAGCCAAAAGTGTTTGTTCAAGATCACAATACAATAGGAAATTCGTTTGCAAACTCAAAAAGTCATTGTATGGCCTGAAGTAGTTTCCTAGGCAATGGTACAAGAAGTTTGATTCCTTCATGGTAAGCCAAACTTTTACAAGGAGTGAGTATGACCATTGTGTTTACTTTAAAAGCTTGAAAAATGGTTTATTCATTATTTTGGTATTATATGTTGTCGATATGCTTGTAGCAAGCAAAAACATATTATTGGGTTAAAGGCTCAAATGGCTAGGACTTTTGATATGAAGAATCTAGGAGTAGCAAAACAAATTTTGGACATGGAAATACACAGAGACAGGGAACATGGTAAGCTTTGATTATCACAGCAGAAGTATGTGGAGAAAATCCTCATAAGATTTGGTATGAAGAATGTGAAACCAGTAAATATCCCTTTAGCTTCTCATTTTAAGCTTTCTTCAAGTTTATGTCCTAGTAATAAAGAAGAAAAGGATTATATGTCTCGTGTACTATATGCTAATATAGTAGGAAGTTTAATGTATGTGATGGTATGCACAAGACCAGATATTTCACATACAGTTAGTGTTGTCAGTAGATACATGGCAAATCCAGGTAAAGAGCATTGGGCAGCAGTGAAAAGGGTGCTTTGGTATCTTAAGGCACAAGTGATTATTGTATCACCTTTGATGGTTGTAGTGGTTCAGTTTGTGGTTAATTTGATTCAGATTTTGTAGGTGATTTGGACAAAAAGAGATCTACATCAGGTTATGTCTTTACTCTTGCAGGAGGACTTATTTGTTGGATGTCAAAGCTTCAAGAAACGGTTGCTTTATCCACTATTGAGGTAGAGTATATGGCTGTCTCGCATGCATGCAAAGAGGCAATTTCGTTGAAGGGTCTTTTGGGTGAGTTTGGAAAAGTGCAGGACAAGGTGATTATATTTTGTGATAGTCAAAGTGCTATACATCTAATTAAATATCCAGCTTATTACAGTAGGACTAAGCATATTGCTATAAAATACCATTTTGTAAGACAGGTTATTGATGGAGATGGAGTAGCTCTTGAGAAAGTTCATACACTAGAAAATTGTGCAGACATGTTTACAAAACAAGTACAATTAGAGAAGTTGAAGTGGAGTTTGACTTATCTTGTCTTGCAAAAAAAGTGATGAATGGGCATGGGCAAGTATTTTGTTGTCAAGGTGGAGATTGTTGGATATGACAACAATCAATTAGAAACAAATCAGAATTTTATCTTTGAAAAAGATAAAGGAAATAAAGAAAACAAAATCTTATCTTTGAAAAACATAAAAACAAAACAATAAAGCAAAGCAATAAAAACAAAGCTGGTTTTTTCTATGTTTGGCACAGGTTGAAGATATTATATATATCTTGCTGCCTTGAAGGCAAAACTATTATTGATTATTGTAATGAATTGTAATTGAAGAGCAGCAGCTGTGTGAAGGTTGTAATAAGTTTCTCTGAGCAATAAGAAGACTGATACTTTGCCCCGTGGATGTTTCCTTGGCATATTGTCAAGGTTTTACCACGTAAATCTGTATCTTGTCTATTATTTTGTTATTCCATTTTATTATCTTCTGTATTTCTTTGCAACTAATTTGTGCTGCAATATTTTAAGTTTGTGGGTTTTTACATTTCCATTTACACATGTCCAAGACTTCCAAAAAATAAAAAAATCCCAATATTAAGAAGAAAGAACTACAAGACTCCACAACACCTACACACAACCAAGTGTGGTGAAAGAAAAACTTAAATACATTATCAGATTTATTATGAGACGTTAGCAACATAGGCTAGAAAATTATTTTTTTGCAATTTTCTTCCAAATTTTGACTTGAGGTATAGGGAGAGGGGCCAATAGTTGTACAAGGTCTAATTGTTTTTATAGCACTTGTGCTTATAATATTCAGTCTTACCACATATTTATATTGTATAGTGTAAATAAATAGTCCACATGCAAATAAAAAATTAAGTATAACCAAATGTTGGTCAAGATGAACCCATACTTGAACACATGAGAACCTATGCATGCTATATAAAAAAAAGCATAAATACATTCATTAACAAGTGAATAAATATTTTTTTGTGTCAAATAGAATATCATAACTATCCACTATAAGTGTGTCATTTATAAAATAGGATTCCCATTTAATAAAATAAGACACTCATTTAAACAAGTATTGTTATCATAGTGAAAAAATATTGTTCTTATGTGTACAACTATTGGGGTAGCAATGTATATGCATTGGAGTATTTCATATTAATAGTTTTTCCTATCACAAATATAAAAGGTGAGCACAATAAATACCTTGTATTATTATTTTTCAATGAAATGTGAAGGATTGTCAAAAAGTTTGTGTTCAACTATTGGTCCATTTGTGTTGGATATAAAAGTTAGAGATAACAAAGATTTATGTTTACCAATAGATATTTGGTCCATTTAGGTTGCATATAAGTTATATTTTAAATAAAAATATGATATTCTACAAGCAACAAATGATATCTTTTTGTTCAACTATTATGGGTACCATGATTAAGTTTTGGTCAAATCTTTAAAAAATCAAATTTTGGACACTTCTCAAGATGTGCTGATGTGGCGAGTTGTGTGATGAGTCACATCTCCAAACCTTAGCTATAGATAGATAAGAGGCCAGTCCACATTTAAAAAAAACAGAGGTCCTTTGATATTCCATGTAACCTCTACATGCTCACAAAGTTAGCCCACACAACCACTGGCCCCTCTCCCCTATCTAGTGCACTTCACATTTTGGCTTTCGTCTTGATCACCTCTTTGGTGTGATAATCATAGTGCCATACACATTCCATGCAACCTGGTGGAGCATTGTTGTACTAAGCATATTGAGATCCACATGCACTCCATTCGACAACTCATTTAGGATGGTGTTTTCAGGTTGGAGTATTTGCCTACGTCACTAAGCCTTTGGCATCACCTCCCTATCTTTACTTGTGATTGATGCTTGGGCTAAAGGAAGTTGTCTTTGGGGGTCATCTTGAGCCCTCCTTCCTTTACTTGTACACGTTTTCTCTCTTTTGGGGAGGACTTTTTTTTTGTGTTTTTCTTCTTTTCTTTGTTTGTGAGAGACCCACCTTTTCTCTTTTTTTCCTTCCTAAGTTGTACTTAAGGGGGAGTGTTAGTGTGAATGGGTCTATTCCCTAACTACTTTCCCTTTTGGGTTCTTTTCACACTTAGTTTACCTAGGGCATTTACTTTTTGTGTCTCAAATCATGTTGTCCTATGTCTTGCCTTTGCCTATATGTACAAGGGTTCTCTATGTGCATTTCATTCCATTGTAGTGTATATTATTGTACCAATATTGGCATTATAGCATTTTCATTGCATTTCTCTTTTTTGGAAGGTTATTTCGTGTTGTAGAAGATTCTTGTTCTTGTGAGTCCTTTTGCTTAGTTCAACAAGGAAAGGGTTGGGGAATTGATTTTCAAATTGGATGTTAACACTATTATAAGTGTCTTTGGTTTGAATCCTACGGCTGAAGTGATGTTCAATCTTAAGCTCTTGGTGGTGTAGTACAAGGCTAACAAGAATTGCTTGTATATTTCAAATTTACAATTTCATAGGTTTCTTGGTAGAGGGGAGGATCCACAGGATATAATTATCTTTGCCAACGAAATTGAGCCGTTTGATGTTAGATAAGTTTTATGGTTATTTTAAGCTGACATTCTCATGTTTTTGTCAAGTCGTTGGATATGAGGATGACTCCAAATTGGCTAGGTTGCTCTTTGATTTTTGTGTCACTAAGGTTTGTATGAGTGTGTTGTACAATTTCATTGAGTACATGGTGAGTGTTTTGGATGCTAAATTGTCTAAAGCTTAAGAAGTTTTCTACTTAGAAGAAATTCAAGAGGTATTGTATCTTATGGTTCATTTACCTTTATTACTTGAGAGATATGTGGCATTAGGCATTTGTGGATGAGCAATTGAACCTTGTTGGTACTCCAGTCCAATTATGGACCAATCATGTAGATGGGCACTATTAGATTGTTTCTTATGTTGTGTTTGAGGATTGTTTTGTTGCTCCTTTTATTGAGAAGCTTTTTTGTGAGAAGAGGTCAAGATTCTCAAAAGTGGTCCAAGCATTCTGGAGGCCTCATTAACATCAGATTCTAGGAAATCCAAGGCATAACTGGGGGAGTGGTTTCTACACAATGATTAGGGCTTTTGGTTGTGCTATTCCATCCTTCAAGCTTCCAAAACATGTCCCTACTAGGATAGCAATCTCGGAGGAAATTGAAGAGCACAAAAGATTTACTGAGAGGGGGGGAGGGGGGATGAATCAGTAAATCAAATACAAACTTTTATTTTTAACTTTTCAAACTTATTACAATCAATTTTTGATATGAACCAATTTCCTCAAATTGATACAACTTTATTGAAATAATATTTTTTAAGGTAGGCACCAACCTACAGATTTACACCAAAATGATTTAGTAGAATATAGCCTATAAGGAACACCTAGACCTCTACAAATTTAGTAGACACCTGCCTACAAGGAGCACCAACCCCTTATGCAAGGCACCAAACCTTGACTTGATGGAAGTGAGACTGCCTTCAATCTGATCTGCACAATGCCAACTCTCCAAACTGCTCTATGTGATCAATAATATCACCTTCAGCCCACACAAGGAGGTAGGAATCTGACTGAACTGCAAATCTTCAACTACTACCACAAATGAAGCTTTGAATGAAATGTCATATATGTACCTTACTCAACCATTGCATCCTTCAAGAATGTCCCTTAAAAAAAAATACATCTGATTTTGTTATAAATCGAATCTTTTTTTTGTTTGTTCCAGTCTTAAACTTTATTTTAATTAAAATCTGTTGCTGAAGATACACCTTTCTAGAGGAGATGCGCCTCTTCACACATTGGCAATTTTTATAATATTTTGTCCCTTATTTAACCATCGCACCTGTAGGAATATACGATTTTGCTGAAAGAGGCACGTCTTTTTGAAAGAGGCTGAAAACCTTTTTAGATAACCGCGTCCTTTAGGGAATACAACAGATAAGAGTATGTTAAATAAAACACGTCCTTTCAATGTTATAATGCAAAAGACGTCATAGTTAAGAAGCGATGTATATGTCTCTTTTTAAAAAAACAGATGACATTTATCTTTACACGTCTCTTCAAATCGTGCCTTTTCTTTTTGCTATCGAACCTTAACTCATGCCTTTTCTTTTTGCAAAAGACGTCATGATTAAACTTTAACTTGTATCTTAACTGAATCAAGTTTATCTTTCTTTAATTTTTCAAAATAATATGATCTTTAAAAAACCGATCTGAACTTTCAGTTACTTCAATAATTTCGATCAAATCCTTTTTATATAGACTCGAATCCATAACTTCAGAAAGTACGACTGATTTTTTAATATTCTGATCACTTGCATCAATTAGATCATACTCCAAAATACTCACAAATGATGGATAATAAATGATGAAAAATCTGATCACTTGTATCGATCTGATCATAAAAAATACTCACAAATGATGGCATCAAAGAAACTGATTTATTTATCTAAACAAATTGATTGAGCCAAGATAAATGAGGATATATTTTTGCCTTGACATCAATGACAACACTTCTAACAATCTCCCCCTTTGTCATTGATGGCAACTTGATCCCCTGTTTGCTCCCCCTGTGTCCAATTTCTCCCCCTTTGTCATTGATGGCAACTTGATCCCCTGTTTGCTCCCCCTGTGTCCAATTTCTCCCCCTTTGACATCAATGGCAAGGGGTCTTCTAACAAAATTTCAGCTCCATGAAGCTACAAGATTTTGTGCGTAGCTCCCCCTGAATACATGCTTCCATTAACTTGATGGATGTGGAACAACTCCCAATTTGTCCCTTAGATATTCAAATGTATCTCTTGGAAGTGGTTTAGTAAATATATCAGCAGTTTGCTCTTTTGTAGTTATGTATTCTAAACACACTTGTCCTTCTCCTACTTGTTCTCTCAAAAAGTGATACTTAATAGGTATGTGCTTGGTTCTTGAGTGCATCACTGGATTCTTGGAGATATTGATTGCAGTAGTATTATCACAATAGATAGTGCAGGGATGATCATACTCCACTTTGATGTCTTTTAAAGTTTGCCTCATCCATAAAAGTTGAGTGCAACATGCTGCTGCTGCAATATATTCAGCTTCAGCTGTAGATAGAGAGACTGATTCTTGTTTTTTGCTTATCCAAGACACTAGATTTCCTCCAAGAAAAAAGGCTCCTCCACTTGTACTTTTTCTGTCATCCACATTGTCAGCCCAATCAACATCTGTGAATGCTTCAAGAGTGAAATCATTGCTACTGGGATACCATAGACCATATTCCATTGTGCCTTTCAAATACTTGAATATACGCTTTACCGCATGAACATGTGTCTCTTTTGGTGCTGCTTGAAATCTTGCCACAACTCCAACAGCTTGCATTATGTCTGGTCTTGTAGAAGTTAGATACAACAAACTTCCAATCATTGATCTATAAAGTGTTTGATTCACATCTTGGGATTCATCATCTTTACTTAGCTTGCAACCTGTAACCATAGGAGTACTAACAGGATTGCAATCTTCCATCCTAAACCTTTTTAACATTTCTTTCACATATTTGGTTTGGGAGATGAAAATACCTTTGCTTAATTGTGAAATTTGCAGCCCAAGGAAGAAGGATAATTCTCCCAACATTGACATCTCAAACTCTTTTTGCATACATGATGAAAATTCTTTGCACATTTTGTCCTTGTCTCCACCAAAAATGATGTCATCTACATATACCACCACAATCAATAAGTGTCCATCCTCTTCTTTGATGTATAGATTGCTGTCTACATCTCCTCTTTTGAAACCTTGCTCTTTGAGATATTTGTCAAGTCTAGAATACCAAGCTCTTGGAGCTTGTTTAAGCCCATAGAGAGCTTTCTTTAACTTGCACACATAATCCTTGTCCTCTGATAATAGAAAGCCTTCGGGTTGTTCAATAAAAACTTCCTCCTCTAGATCTCCATTAAGAAAAGCAGATTTGACGTCCATTTGATACACCTTAAACTTCTTGTGACTTGCATAGGATAAAAACATTCTAATTGCTTCAATCCTTGCAACTGGTGCGAAGGTTTCCTCAAAGTCTACTCCTTCAACTTGTGCATAGCCCTTGCACACTAGCCTTGCTTTGTTCCTTGTGACTTGACCATCTTCATTTAATTTGTTTCTAAAAACCCATTTTGTGCCAATTACATTCTTATCTTTTGGTCTTGGAACAATTTCCCAAGTTTCATTTTTCTCTATTTGATCCAATTCTTCATTCATTGCATCAATCCAACTTTTGTCTTTGCTTGCTTCTTCAAAAGTTTTGGGCTCAACTTGAGATAGGAATGCTGCATGACAATCTTCATTGTAATTCACCATTTTCCTTGTAGATCTACATCTATCTTGAAGAATCAAATCTTCAGGATGGTTCTTTTGAACAAACTTGGAAGGTGTCTTTGGTGTCTTCATGGGAGTCTTTTGTGAAGATTCTTCTTCCTTTGCCTCTTCCTCCTTTTCTTCCTCTTGGGAGTCCTCATCCTCTTTGTCTTCATCATTTATAGTTTGAACATGGTGATCATTTTGTCCAACTTCTTTGAATTGCTTTCCTTCATCAATTCTTACATTAGCACTTTCAACAATTTTGTGAGTTCTTTTGTTGTAGCATTTATATGCCTTACTTTTTGATGAGTAGCCAAGAAAGATTCCCTCATCTGCTCTTGTGTCAAATTTGCTCAAATCTTCTTCATCTCTTCTAATGTAGCAAGTGCTTCCAAAAATTTTGAAGTACTTGACAGTTGCTGGTCTACCTTTCCAAAGTTCATATGGTGTCTTCTCATTGTTCACTCTTATTTGTGCACGATTCAAGATGTAAACTGCTGTATGAATTGCTTCCTTCCAAAAAGAATCTGCTATCTTGGTTTCATTTAGCATTGCCCTTGCCATTTCTTGAACCGTCCTATTTTTCCTTTCTACAACCCCATTTTGTTGAGGGGTTCTTGCTGCAGAAAATTGCCTTTTAATTCCATGTTCTATGCAGAAATTTTCAAATTCCTTTGATGTGAATTCTCCTCCTCGATCTGATCTAAGGCATTTTATCTTGCTGTTTGCTTCATTTTCAACCAGCTCTTTGAAAACTTTGAGTTTATCAAAAGCTTCAGATTTTTCTTTCAAAAATGCAACCCAAGTCATTCTTGAGAAGTCATCAATCAGCAACATAAAATATCTTTCTCCATTCATGCTCTTGGATTTGGTTGGCCCACAAAGATCTGTATGTATGAGTTCTAATGGCTTTGATGAAGAATGCTCCTTAGACTTAACGCTTGACTTTGTTTGCTTTCCAAGTTGACATTCTCTACAAATGATATTAGAAGGTTTTGTTATCCTTGGCATATCTCTCACAGCATTTGATTTGCTAACTTTGACAATATTATCAAAGTTTAGATGGCCTAGCCTCTTGTGCCACAACCAACTTTCATCCTCTTGTACTAAGTTGCAACTTTCACAACTTATCTCCTTTAAGACATACAAATTATGTTTCCTTTCAGCTTGAGCAACCAGCTTTCCATCTTTCTTGATATCACATGTATTAGAAAGAAATGTGATACTATGTCCTTGATCACAAAGTTGACTAACACTTAGAAGATTTTCTTTTAGGCCCTTAACATACAAAACATTTTCTGTTTTTGTTCTCCCATTATCTAGACTAAGTGTTCCTTTTCCTTTTATTTGTTTTCTTGTATTATCACCAAATCTTACTGTTCCTTCATCAGTAGGTTCAAGAGAGATGAATTTGCTCTTGTCACCTGTCATGTGCTTTGAGCACCCACTATCAATGTACCATCTATCCTTCTTACTTTCAGCATGTAAAGCTGTTTGGATGAACATTGATTTCTCCTTTTTCCTCCACACTTTGATAGGTATTTCTTTCCTTTTAATGGACTTATCTACTTTCTTGTTTTGTTTTGAAGAGTCATTAAAAATTGTCCTACAAGCTTGTGCTTTGTGCCCAAGGTTATTAAAATTGTAGCATATACTATTATAGTCCATTAATGGTGTGAAAGGATTATAATCTCTCCTAAGGTAGCTAGAACTATTTTTCACTTTATTTTTACAATTTAAGGCCTTGTGCCCAAATTTGTTACATAGAAAACAATAGCCATTGAATGCATAGATGTGCCTACTATTCAGTCTTCTTTTAGAATTAGCACTTATCCAATCTTCTTCACCTTGCTTTGAGAAAGTCTTGAAATCTTCTTTGGAGTTAGTGACCTTCTTGGATATTTCTTCAAAACTACCTCCCATTTTGCTTTGAAGAAAATCTTGAGCCTTCATTAGCTCAATCAGCTTGCTGGATTCTTTATCAATCTTTGAGTGTTGAACCTTTGCTTTCTCCAATTCCAACTTTATCATTGCTATCTCTTGCTCCAGCTTGTCACATTTCATCCCCTTTGTATTGAGTTTGTTTTTTAATTCTTCTTCATTTCTTTCAGCTTCCATGATTTGAGCTCTCAAATCTTCAATGGTTTTGCTTGAATTCTCCAAGTCATTTGTCATCTCTTTAATCTTCAATTTGTACTTGGCAGCCTTCTTCTTCAAGTCTTCATTTTTCTTGTAAGCATAGTGCAATTCTTCTTCAAGATCTACTTCTTCTCCTTCATTTCCATTTTGATCTATCTCTTCTTCTTCTTCACATTCTTGATCAACATTTTGTTCTTCACATTCAGCCATAAACAATATTTCATCTTCCCCATTGCTTGAGCTATCTTCACTTTGTTCTTCGGAGGTGCTGCTATCTTTCTTTGAATAGAAACTCTTCTTATGTTTTTGAAATATCTTCTTTGAATTGAAATTCTTCTTTCCCTTTTTCTTATTGCTGATTTCCTTTTCTTCTTCACTAGAGCTGCTTTCATTTTGAGGACATTTTGAAGCATAATGTCCAACTTTTCCACAATTAAAGCATTTTAAAGGAAATTTTCCTTTGTATTTTCCTTTTCCTTTCTTAAGTTTACCCATGAAGTAAGATTCAGCTTCATCACTTGATTTTTCATCCTTTTCTTTATGCTTGTTCTTGCCCTTTTTGGATGCTTTGAATGAGACTTCCTTTTGTGGTGATCTTCCTTCAATCCTCATCTCATAGGCATCAAGGATTCCATGTAATTCATCTTTGGTTAGCTGATCCAAGTTTGTTAATTCCTCCAATGCTGCAACCTTGGCTTCAAACTTTGTCGAAAGAGATCTTAGAATTTTGTCAATAATGAAGTCATCCTTGATCTCTTCACCAAGTCCCCTCATGATATTCACTGTTTCATCAACACGAAGAAAATATGAGGCAATATCTTCATCATCCTCCATTTTGAGAGTCTCCAACTTTCTTCTATGAGTTTGCAACTTTGCTTTTTTAACCTTTGCATCTCCTTCATAAATATTTTGAAGTTTGTCCCAAATTTCTTTTGCTGATTTGCATCTCATGACTTTTGTAAACTCAGAATCTGTTAGGCTGCAAAGAAGAGCATGCTTAGCCTTTGCATTGTTTTCGCTTCTCTTTTTCCCTGCTTGATCCGTTGGAGGGGTGGCTGGAGGTGAGTATCTATCAACAACAGATTGCCACACATCAAACACAAGTGCATTCAAGTATGCTTCCATCTTGATATTCCAGAATGCATAATTAGTCCCATCAAAGATGGGTGCTTTCACTGTGTTGCTTTGATTAGCCATAAGTGCTCTTAAGGATCTCCTTCAAGCGATTAAGCTTTCAAGAAGGACCTTGCTCTGATACCAATTGAAGAGCACAAAAGATTTACTGAGAGGGGGGGGGAAGGGCGAATCAGTAAATCAAATACAAACTTTTATTTTTAACTTTTCAAACTTATTACAATCAATTTTTGATATGAACCAATTTCCTCAAATTGATACAACTTTATTGAAATAATATTTTTTAAGGTAGGCACCAACCTACAGATTTACACCAAAATGATTTAGTAGAATATAGCCTATAAGGAACACCTAGACCTCTACAAATTTAGTAGACACCTGCCTACAAGGAGCACCAACCCCTTATGCAAGGCACCAAACCTTGACTTGATGGAAGTGAGACTGCCTTCAATCTGATCTGCACAATGCCAACTCTCCAAACTGCTCTATGTGATCAATAATATCACCTTCAGCCCACACAAGGAGGTAGGAATCTGACTGAACTGCAAATCTTCAACTACTACCACAAATGAAGCTTTGAATGAAATGTCATATATGTACCTTACTCAACCATTGCATCCTTCAAGAATGTCCCTTAAAAAAAAATACATCTGATTTTGTTATAAATCGAATCTTTTTGTTTGTTTGTTCCAGTCTTAAACTTTATTTTAATTAAAATCTGTTGCTGAAGATACACCTTTCTAGAGGAGATGCGCCTCTTCACACATTGGCAATTTTTATAATATTTTGTCCCTTATTTAACCATCGCACCTGTAGGAATATACGATTTTGCTGAAAGAGGCACGTCTTTTTGAAAGAGGCTGAAAACCTTTTTAGATAACCGCGTCCTTTAGGGAATACAACAGATAAGAGTATGTTAAATAAAACACGTCCTTTCAATGTTATAATGCAAAAGACGTCATAGTTAAGAAGCGATGTATATGTCTCTTTTTAAAAAAACAGATGACATTTATCTTTACACGTCTCTTCAAATCGTGCCTTTTCTTTTTGCTATCGAACCTTAACTCATGCCTTTTCTTTTTGCAAAAGACGTCATGATTAAACTTTAACTTGTATCTTAACTGAATCAAGTTTATCTTTCTTTAATTTTTCAAAATAATATGATCTTTAAAAAACCGATCTGAACTTTCAGTTACTTCAATAATTTCGATCAAATCCTTTTTATATAGACTCAAATCCATAACTTCAGAAAGTACGACTGATTTTTTAATATTCTGATCACTTGCATCAATTAGATCATACTCCAAAATACTCACAAATGATGGATAATAAATGATGAAAAATCTGATCACTTGTATCGATCTGATCATAAAAAATACTCACAAATGATGGCATCAAAGAAACTGATTTATTTATCTAAACAAATTGATTGAGCCAAGATAAATGAGGATATATTTTTGCCTTGACATCAATGACAACACTTCTAACAGAAATAAGGTAGGTGGCTTTTGTTGATGTCTAGTTTAGAGTTGCAAATAAAGGAGGTTTATTGGCATTAACATTTTTTATTTTTGATTTCAACTTAAAGAACATGAAATCATTGGATAGAGTAAAAGTTAAGTTGCTGGTTTTGGTATGGGTTTGGGTATTGCCAGTATGACAATTCTTTTTCTTTTGGGTACGGGTATGGTTGTGTATATATGTGTGCAAAAAATAATTAATAATTAATAATTATATACATAATATGCAAAAAATATATGCACTAGACATAATTGAAAATACAAATACTGCAATAACTTAACCAATTGCAAATATACAAATACTACAAATACTGCAGTTATAAATATAAATAAAAATCACACAATGGAGCCATGAACTATGGTAGAGAGGAGCTTGTATCACTTGGTCGAGCATCACTAACTCTATGTGGAGTCTTGCACTTGTATCTTAGTGAATTTTGTAAATGTTGCTACAGCCTTAGGAGCATTACTTATGATAGTCATTGACTCAACAAACCAAAAATATAAGTGTACGTAAATTACTTGGGATTTAATTGGAAAAGTGTTAGAGAATTAAAAAATGTTGCTTTTCCATTTAAAACTAGCATGGGGATTTGGGGGAATTGAATGCAAATTAAAGTTTTTGAAACCACATCGATCTTCATGGCACATGCCATTTTCCTTAATTTTATCGCATTTAACCAAATTTCAATAATCCTCCAAACCCTTTATCCTTGTTAAATCTTCAACATTTGCTATGAACACAAAAGTTGCTACAAGCACATGCATTGTGACGATTCCGGAGACACACCTTACATCAAAAAGGAGTATTTTAGGTTATCAATCATGTTTTATGGTTGAGAAATGCTTTTTTTTTTTTTAATTCTTTAAAAAATTCAGATTTGATAGTGTATTAATGTTTTTTAATTAAAAAAGTGGTTTTTGTTTGTGGGCTCCCCTAGGCCTGACCTATGTTTGGCCAAGACGGAACCTTATGGCTCTAGGTACTTGGATCTGGAAGGTTGCACTTTGGTTGTCTTGTGCGCATACTAGGTGCCAATCCCACTTGATCTGAAAATGGGTCAAGTTTTGGATGAATTTGGTAACATAGGGTGGAAGTGATTTTGCATACTTATTTCATGGCACCTAATGAAAAGCCCTATCCTTATGACCTATAAGGACTTGTTAATCGATCAAAAGAGGGAAATTCAAAATAGGTTATGTTTCAAGCACTATCATGTTGAATCAAAGGACCTCAATAGAAGTTGTGTTGATGAAGATGGAGGAAATCAAATGAGACAAATTTGGTTTAAGATTTTGTTGGTAGAGAGGATGAAATAGTTGATCAACCCATAATACCTTGTTTCCCTCTCTCATGTTCTTAATCCTATAGAGGATGCCGAGACTTTTCTCAAATGCCCAGGGAATCACCTCATGTTATCTAGGTGGAAGAGGTGGAAGAAGAAGAAAATGTTCAAGGAGCAACATTTGAGCCAACACGATCCTAGGGTAGTGATTCAGTCCAATGGGTTTAAAATTGTAAATTATGTGGATTACTTTACACATATACTACTCAAGCTAGATCTTAAACTACTCTTCCAAGAGGAAGATAACTTATTGCTAGTTTGATGATTGATTATGCTATGACAAATGAAATAAATGAGGATATCATTCCTTTGGTAGGTGGGTAGGAAGTAGTTGGTCTTACAAAACCACAAAAAGATGTATTGTGTCTTCTCAATGAAGAAATTTTTGAAGATGTCTAAGAAAAGGAGTGTGAGAAATTCCTTGCTGATAATGACTAAATAAAGACAAAGGAATTTGAAGAGTTTGCTTGGGCTTACAAATATAAGGATTATCAAGCGCAATTAGCTTTCAAGAGAGCTTCTAGTGAGACAAGTTTGTTAGGGGAGGGGGATATTGCAAAGAGCAATGTTGATCCAGCTGTATTCTCATTTGATGTCAACAACATAACACCCTTGAAGAGGGCAAGGAGAGTGTTAGAGCTAGTGGATATATGCTACTCCCAAGTTGGGACATTGCACAAGCCATGGTCTTGGACAAGATCATGAAGAGGGGAAGAATTGATCAGTTTTCCAAAGTTTTGGGGATGCATCCAAGTACTTTTTTGGCCTTGGTTAGAACAAGCCAATTGTAGATTGTCCTCCACAAAGTTTGCAAGCTCAATTGATTGTGTGTCAAGTGAGTGATGTGTTTGCTTTGGGAGTTTCCCAGGCAACTAACCATGTTGCATAGTTTAATGTGGCCACCACTCAAAAATTGACTGATGAGGTGGAGAGGCTTAAGGAAGAAAAATTACAATTGAGGCAAGACAATTTGAATCTAAGGGCAGTAGTAGAGACAATGCCCACTTCAATTTAGTTGGTTCAAACCTCAACACTTCCATCTCCTCCCAAGCCTCAGACCTTAACTATCAGGCCAAGCCACCACCTCTACAAAATCATCAAACAAAACAGCAAGCAAGGAATTGCTGGGGAAGATTGGTGAGTTAGGGTCACTTAGGGCTTGTTACATGGATGGGAGGGATTAGCTTTGAAGAAGGTTGATGAGTTGGATAAATAGAAAGATTTCCTCAAGGTCCAATTCATAAACACCCTTAAGAATTTGTTGAAAATAAGGGTGGATTATATTATCAATATTGTTGATGCCATATGAGATTGGATGGTGGAGGCTTCAAAGGTAAAAAAATAATATAAAGCAATTCGAGAGATTATTACCCCTTTAAAGGCAAAGTGGTTGCTTAAGGCTAGTAGGGTAGCAATGGTGGAATTCAAGACTAGGCACAAAGATGATGTTGAAATCCCATATAAGGTTTGAGTTCAGGAGTTGAATTAAGTATGCAAGAAAGTCACCATCATTGATTCACAACTAACCCGCAATAGTAATGTTGTTGATGATTGTTAGCAAATGGAATGGCTTTTGACACATATGCTTAAATAATGACCCTAGACCCAGATTTAGCACCAATTGAAATCTGCTAACAGCTCTGAAAAGATCACAATTTTTTTTGTGATTTTTCTTTGAATTTTGTTGAGGTACAACTCCCTCATTAAATCTTCAATGAATTGTCCTATTCTAATGCAAGGGGTGTGCTTTTAACCATAAAGCAGAAAAAGTGACAAACACTAGTCCATAAATATGAAGCTAGCGTGAACGACATAAACCAAACCACAAACTATCAATAGATTCAATACAAAGATTGAAAATTCATGATCATCTAACTTAAGAGATAAATCAGACTGTAATAAATGAAGACATACAAATTATCTTTCAAAGAAGATATAATTACATCGTACGCATAATTCCTAGATCAACACACCAAATTATTAGATTCATAACACAGATTATAAATCGTTACAGTCTGCAATAAATGTTTATTCCTTCTCGATAACAGCCCCAGGTGTATCCAAAAAAGGTCCCTTTCATCTCTTACGATTTCAAATTTATAACATAGCCAATGCCACTAGATGGGCGTCGAAGCCGTTACTAAACCAACTTCTTGTATTCCTAACGTTTCTTGGGGAGTTGATCAGAATCATTGAATTTAGCAGAGGAATAAATATCGGCAAAGAAAATTGATCACGATCCCACCAACAGCCGCCAAAGGACCAATCATACCGCCAACCATCAATGCAACGCATAGGGATATCAAGCGGTGGCACGTGTGTGCTGCTTGATGGGAAATTGTAATTCAAAGCGACGCAAGCCAGCCATAAATGGGAATTAAATTAACATCTTATCAAGCTTAGGAGAATACACCCATGTCTAGCCAAAACTCTATAAATTCAACCATCGTCACCTTTCTTCCGCATTCAGTTGCATCCAATATGACGAGTTCTTAGAGTGATGGTAATTCCGCCAATGACTACATCGTTCTGGAGGAAATCGAGTGCAATCCACTGTTTAGGCACACCTCAGACCAACTGAAAGAAGTCTTTATAGTGCAGAGTGAGGTGGAGTAAGAAGTGCTCCGAAGCGTCCTTGGTGAGGCGTTCCTGGGCCAGGTTCATGTGCATAACACAACTATGCTAGAGCGCTTTATCTATACAATCATTAGGACTTCTGGCTGTCGTGACTGGGGTGTGAGAGCACTGGAGCGCCTGGTGAAACCCGAGTTTCATTATTGCGTTAAGGTGGCAATTAACGGGCTCAGCTACTATCCCCGAAATAGATTAATAGCTGATGCTATCTGCATTGCGTTGGCTATTCAAGATGAGACTCTGGAGGAGGCCGTGGCTCTTCTGCGCATCAGAGTGGTAAGGAATGATATGGGGCTTTTCACACAATTCCTCCAGTTGCACAAGAATCTGTTGTTACCAGCTCAAGTCGAGCGCCTGTAGGTTGTCACTGAGGGCATTTGTGTCCTGAGGTTTACTCTGTGTACCTAAAAAGAAATCTCCCTTTGTCCTTTTTGTCCACGACCTGAACTTTGTAGTCGAACTAGGCGGTTTTTGGTAATGCCAGTGGAATGTAAAGATGTTTATATATAAATAAAATATCTCTTTTGATATCACCGTGTCTTTACATGCATGGCTTCATTAGTTTCTTGTTCATATCATGCTTGAAAAATGCTGGTTTCTTTTTTGTATAATGCATTAGTTAGATGAATAGGTTGATTGTTATTAAGTTAATCACCAAAACTCTTCTAGGCGGAAAAATAGGTGGTTCGCACAACTTAATAAAACCCCGCCTAGGTTTGAGATAGCCTAAAAAATGCCGCCTGAGGCATGACTTGCGGGTGAAGTTTCTATGGTTTTGACATATGACAACTCATCAATTGGGTTATTAATATTCGTACATTCACCCAAGGCAAGACAAGTTTGAAAATGGTAAGAAAACATTGCCTAGCGAGAAACCAACAACACAAGCTGTAGAATTAGAGGTTCGACGAACAAACGAAAACCTCGCCTGGGTTCGAGGAAAATAACAAAAGGCCGCCCGAACATAAGTTTGAGTATCGGACTTAGGCAGAAATAAAAGATAGCAACAAGAAGAGAAGTTAGGGGGGAAATTTTATGGGTAACAATGATAAAGCAACTTATCTTCATGAGATGATAAGACTCAAAATGCCCAACACCCTTAAAAGATTGAGAAAATAGCTAAAAAGAAGGAATAGTGGTTAAAAGAAATGGGTAGCATCATCAATAATTATTATAGTGAACCAATTGTATAGAGTGAGTTTTCTACGATGGAATAGGTCCATTGTGCTTTGGAGGAGCTCATTGAGCTACGTGATAGGACTAATGTCTTCTTGAAAGGAATCCACTCACTACTAGACACCAAATGGTAGTCCACCATTGTTGAGGTAAAGGCAACTAATGCAACAGTCCTAGTGATGTTGAGTGGAATAGGCTCAAGGAGCATTATAGCAAATGAAGCAGATATGTATACTATTATCCCACTCTTTGCCAATCCTCATTCTTTTCAATACTTTGATTCTTCCACATTCTTTGGTTATTATGCCTTGAATAGGCATGCCAAACATTGTACTGACTATTGAATTGTAAAACATGTACATACTTCTGTAAGGTGTTGTTCGTCTACTGGTTTCATGAGAGATTGGTCTATTGGTGTTTTGTTTGTGTGATAGCAGGGCGACTGAACACTATAGAGGTCCTGGAAAGTGCTTAACAATCAAGGTCAAATCAAGGACAAGAATCATGAGTAGAGTAAAGGGGAATGACTGGTTAGTCGAGGTGTAGAATTCTATATAAGGAAGATGTAATGTTTTGAGACAGCATTGCATCGTATTTGAAGTAGTTTGGCTTGAGAAATGATGGTACCTGATGGTTCTAGTTCTTTTGCCACCATCAACCAATTAGCTTCTGATCACAGCATGACTGAGTTACAAATTAAGGATCTTCATGATAGTCGTGGAGAGTTTATAAGATTTGCAGGTTCAATGACAAGTAAATTTAGAAATTCTTGTGCATCTTAGTCAATTTATATAGTGGTGAAGAACATCTGCCAAGATACGAAGATTCCTTGTCCACCACCTTTACTTCTCTACAATCAAATAAAAAGTTAACTGGGTTTGGAGTTAACTTTGCAAGTTGGCTTTGTGGAGAATAAGGAAAGGCTTCGTTCAACCAACAAAAGGATCCCATTTAATAAAAAAGAGGGAAATATCTCACATACTTGAATTATAAATAAACAAACAAGTGTCAATCATTCACTGAGGTGAGCATTGCCCCTCTTGCTATAAATAGAAGTTCTCCTTTGTAAACATCTTTCATCCATCAGGTGTTAAGGTGTTGTAGTGGTTTCTTTGGTGTCAACTGTTATGTATTCTAGGTGTCCGAGCCTGTACACAGTGTCTTTTATATTTCTGTGCAGAACTTGAAGGCAGAGAGCACTCACTCAGGGAGGGTTCAGCATAAATAATGTCACGTTTCAAGGAGTGACTGTTAAAGCACTTTTCAAATCACATTTGCTGGCCTCATGTTATGTCTTGATTAGTTTTTTTAACTCTCGAGTAGATCCTTTGGCATAGAACTTCCTGGGTCAAAATGTAAAATTCATTTCAACGTCAATACAAGGGATGTGATGGGTTCAGCATAAATAATGTCACGTTTCAAGGAGTGGCTGTTAAAACACTTTTCAAATCACATTTGCTGGCCTCATGTTATGTCTTGATTAGTTTTTTTACTCTCGAGTGGATCCCTTGGCATAGAACTTCCTGGGTCTAAATGCAAAATTCATTTCAACATCAATACAAGGGATGTGATGGATCATTGATGGTTATTAAGTGGCTCTCTTCTAGTTGTTGTTTCCTGATTTCATCGAATGTTCGTATGGAACAAATGTGTAGTTAGATTGTCTGGATATTCATGCACATTCTAGTTCACTATTTGAAGTTTGTAGGGTTCTTTGCTTTTTTTAGTTCATTCTAGACTCTGTCACCAATGGTTAAGGCACCTATCTTTATGGATAACTGATTACTGTTAGAAATCATCATATATCTTGAGTCATAACTTAAACTTTTTTAAAATTATTCTAAGTTATTGTTTCACCAGATTGCAGTTTCTCTTAGGGATTTAAGTTTTTGGCTCTCTAATTCATGCTAGAATGTCCCATGGGATCTCTAGGATTCCCTTCTTTGGTTTTGCAAAGCCAGAAGTGTAGAGGAGTTACCTGCTTCTGTCAAGTGGCCCAAATGCACCTGTATTTTAAATGATGAATTTTTGTTTGAAGTCTAGCTTGACATTTCTCTAGGAGTTGGTTTTAGGTGAACTTTCTAGAGGTGCAGGAAGTAAGCACGAACAAGGGTAGAGAGCTGACCATTTTCCTGTTGGTGTGGTCATCCCTCCACATTACATATTTTTATAATTGCCTTGTGAGCATTTATTTTAGATGATAGGGAATTTGCTATCTGATTTCATACAGTTCCTTGCTTTGGGTATTTGTTTCCGTTTCAAAGTTGGATTGTGCTTCCCTCGACATCTCAGATTTAGAAATGCACTTTTTGCAGGCCAATCTAGAGCTTTCCTGTTGTGAATTTGAGCTAGGGTCTTTCAGACAACATCTTGCCACTAGATTGAACCAAATAGCTTGGATTTTGCATTTATTTGTATTATTTGTGCATAATAGTATCACAAGCCATAGAAAATCAGCTCTTAGGGTGATTGTTAAGGTCCCTCTTGTTGTGACCTTTTCACACATCGCCCCATTGCAAATGGGGACCCTCGTTGGTTTGCTCTTAGGGTTTAGCTTTGAGTGGCAATTTCATAATCTCTGTTGCTCTAGGAATTTCATGTCAAAGTCTGGAGTCGTCACCTGAGCCAAGTTGAGAATTTGAGCCTGAAACTGAACATGAACGTCATAGAAGTGCTTAGAAGACCCGGTAGACGAGGATCGCCTGTGCTTTCGCTCAATTCTGACACTTCCTATTTTTTAGGATTTTGCTTTTTGCTTTTTTTCGTTTTTGGCATTTCTGGACCAATCTGGAATTTACTATTTTTAGAAAGTTGCTTTTTGCTTTTTTCTATTTTTAGTAAGTTTCTATTTTTAGAAAGTGCTAGGTCTCACTGGCAGTGGAGTCGAAAGTTTCCACTTTTAGAATCGAAAAGCATGCAAAAGCTAGAAAATCAATTAAAAAATCGCGCCTTCAAGAGAGAAAATCAACGCAAAAATCAAGGAGATTATGGCGAAATTTGCCTAAGTTTGAAGAGGTACGTCCATAAAAAATCCAGTTGAATCATGAAAAAATCCATTTGAAATTCATCCATCAAAGTGAAATTCACTTGGAAAATCCTGTTGAAATTCGTCCTTAGAGAGAAATCCAGTTGAATGATTTAAAATTCCAGTTGGCAGGGTAAAAAATTGACTAAGGCAAATGAAGAATTCGAATGGGACTTCAAGAATTCTATATAAGGTCGAAATTCACTTAAAAGGTTAAAAAGTCCAGTTGAAAATCGAACTTCCAAGGTGAAAATTGAAGAAATTGACTAAGGCAAAGAGTTACCTTGATGAAAGGTTGAAAAATCCAGTTCGAAAGTGAATAAATCCACTTGGGGGTCGAATTTGCACAAGGCAAGAAGTTTTAAATAACTTAAATTTCATTAAAAAGTTATCAATTAATGAGAAAGGGCACCCTTGGTTGAAAAGTAAAAAAAAATCAAAAAAAGAGATAAGATTGCCTTTTTGTTTAACAACAAAGCAGCCAATCAGAAGAAGAAGTCGACCTAAACCAATATGGAAAGATTTTATTATAAAAGAAGGCCTTGTGAGCTTATTTTTCATTATTTGCAAGTCGAATTTTCTCACAGGCAAGCTCCTCTCAAGCTAAGGACGTTTTTTCTTCTTCAACTGCAAAGAGATTTTTTGATTCCAGAGCATAGAGTTGGTTTTTTCTCTTCCATTTCCAGATTTCTCAAGCAGCTGCAAGGTTATTACTGGCAAATTTAAAGAAGGGAAAAGGATTTTTCATCTTGGATTTGAGAAAACTTCAGTTTACATCTCTAAAAATCCAGAAAAATTCCATGAATGCTCTTTAAAAAATGATAAAGGCTAATAAAACTGCATCTTATTAAGAATTTATTCTTTAAACAGCCTTTTCAATCAAGTTCTGGATTTTTTTTAATTTATTTAAATACTCTCCAGTCATAAAATCGCCTTCTTTACAATTTGTGAGTATTTTTCTAACTTCGAGCTTCGTACAGGTGAGATGTCTGCCTCGAAGAACGTAGGAGGAATTAGAAAGAATCAACACTTGAAGAGGAAATGGCAAGTTGAAAGGAAAGTCCGCCCCAAACTAAGGAAGGAATGACATGAGGTTCATGAAGTCCGCCTAGCCAAGAGGATAAAAATTCAGAAAATTGACTAAGTGTTGGAAGGAAAACAAGAGGAATAAAAAGGAAAAGTAAAGAGGAAGTGAATGAAATCCTTGTCCAAGGATGGAATTTGTCCTACATAGCACAAGCTGGATTTAAAATTGAAGGAAAGTCCATAGTTAAAGTTCATTCGAGCATCGAGATGGCCAAAATCTTGGCTAAATGTTGAATAATCCGCATGAAGGTGTTACAAAATGAACTTGAATAGCCAAAATTTGGCTAAGTATGGGAAATACTTCACAGAGAAAATTCCAATTTCCTCCATTGTGGTAAAAGTGTGCAAAGGAATTCTTCTTCAAATTCAAGGCACTTGAAAGAATATTCAGACATCTTGGGAGGATTTCATGTACAATCCCAAACCTGTTGAAGCAACCAGGGCAACTTCTTGAAGGATTTCATCCCCTGAAGAATTAAAAACAAATTCTCAATCAGAATCAGATGGTGGCAGGAAGATTGTTCCAAACAAATTTCCACACTTAGATAATTTCTTAACACAAATTGGATAATTTAGAGAGGAAATCCAAAGGAATAACACCAATCCAACTCAAGGCGCTTGTGGGAATTTCGAAGCAATCAAGAAAGAAAACCTTAATAACTTCAAGTCTAAACATGTGTTCCAAGGCGAGACTTCCAATACAAGTGAGAAGAAGAAATCAAAGTCTCAAAAGGAATCCAAGATCAAAGCCAGGAAGAAACGAGCACAAAGGACAGAGTCATCGGCAAGGAAAATATTCTAAGGCACGAATATGGAAAAACGAACAAAGTGACCAAGGCGGACATCCAACCTACTGAAGTGGCGCCTTGACCAATCAAATTGTTCCGAGTCAACACATCCAGATTCAAAAACTTTCTATTTTATTGTGGGTTCATATTTGGAAAAAAGGACAAGTATCCTTGAGTGTAATTTTCTCATTGGTCAAGAAGGAGTTAGCTATGGAAAGCCCTAATTAGGGTTTTATTTTAATCTCGGTCATTGATTCTAAATCAATCTTGGCCATTGAATTGTAATTGAGGAGCCTATAAATTGAGCTCACTCCTCATTTGTAAAAAAGGGGGAGCATGTTGCAAAACATGTTGAGATAAGTAATTGTTGCGTACGATTGCCAAAGTAATAAGTAATGCATGCATTGTTTTGATGGTGATTGCTTCTCTTATTTTGGAGTTGGCATGGTTCTTATCCCTCATCATAGTTTAGACTTTATTTCATGTATGTTAGAAGAATGCAAGATCTAATAAGTATAGATTTATGGTGAATCTTCCGCTCATACTTTCTTTGAACGAATGATTTTCGCTCAATGCGTAAAGTTAGCCTGAGCTTACTTTGTGGATGCTTAACTTCTGTCTGGATAAATATTGTTCAATTTGATGGTAGTTATTCATGACGTGAAAATTATAAGCACACTCCCTTGAAGATTGCACCCACTTTGTGTAGTTGTCGTTGAGCGTGGCGAAGCAAAGCGTGGTTACTAGTTTCACCAAGTCAATACCGTCTCTTGAATTCTTAGGAACTAGATTAGGAATTCTAAACCCTTATCTCCTCTTTTAGTTTGTTTGAAAGACCCAAACCACAGAGCTTCATTGCCTAAACCTTCATTGTGAATTGAACAATCCTAGCATAATTCCCTTTGTATAACCAGCATATCACATCATCCATTGAGCTTGTCCTTCCCCCCAAACGAAACATTGGAATTACCGTATGAACTTTCTAGCAATCTTAGCATAAGAGGTAGTTTTTCAAGAGAGGATAAAGCTATCTTTGGGCATTTTATTCTGATGTTTGGTGTGTCACAAAACACACATCAACACCTCTCCGTCCCCCTCCCCCTTTTCCTTTTTTATTTGTGGAAATTATTTCCCAATTGTTTTTGTTGGATGGTGGCTTGAGTTAGTTATAAGGACAGTTGTTCTTTTGATAAGCTTTTTATATGATATCATTTTATTTATTTAATGGAGTAGATAGGCAAATATGATGGAACCGCAATTGACACCTAATGCTTGTTAACTGGCATTGACCTTGGGGATTCCTCCTCAACGTGGATTGGCCAATGGTGCTCATACTCTACTGACCAATTCTGGGGTTGATAGGAAGCATCTTGGGTGGTAGAGGGGCCGAGGGTGGGATGGACGAGTTATAATATTGATTAATCATATTGCATAAGCAGGACTGCATTGCATGATTTCAACAAATATTTCTTGCCCACATGTTGCATATAGACTGCAAAATGTATGCTTGTAGATATAGACTGCAATGCAGCACAGCAACCGATGCAAAATTTAAATGATAGAAAAAATACACCCTGGCACCACCTATTTTGAAATATTCATGCATTTTTTATGCCAAATAAACATATTGATGGTCTGACGATTCTGCATTTGTTGGTCTTCTAATTTTTATATTGCATCCATGCAATGCAATTGTCTCATCTCAAACAATACTTTTGAGTTTATAACCTATCCATCAAAAGAAAGAAATGCAAGACCTGGTATATTACTTCTGAAATAAATTCCTTTAAACTTTTATGTCCAGTTCTAGAGCATATGGCAAAATTCTCTTCTTTTTACAGAGGTTAGTTTTATAGTGCTTATTATCTGATGCTGGAAGTTCTATTCCCTGCAGGGATGCCTCCTGTTCAGAGATTGGTTAAAGGACCTATGTGGTTGCAGTTTCTTATTGGTGTAAGTGCACTAATATCAATTTTGATTTTCTTAACTTTGCAAGGGTTTTATTGTACTATGCAAAAGATATATGACTATTTACAATTATAATTTATATAGTAATAGAACTTAGAACTTAGAAGTCAATAAGAAGGTCTAAGGCTATACTTTCTTGAGGGAGTAGGTCAGTATGCCACCTGAGAATTTCTGAGAAATCTTTATATTTTTTATTGCAATCAGGCAGCAAGCAATAAAGAGCAGTGGCTGTCCTTTATTTATTTTTGTCTCTCTTATTTGTTGACGTCAATGCTTCAAAGGAGGTGACTTTATATCTTGTTACTTGTATGATGTTTTCTGATGGATTGTTGGATAATTGGGATGTTGATGTATTTAATTCAAATATTCTCTGGCATGGTTTACACAATGACAGCGAGAGCTAGAAATTATGACATAAAGAAGTACATTAAGTGAAATGATGAGCAGTTGTTATTTTTCATGGATGCCTGATTTAACATTAGTTTTCTGCTCATTTATGTGATCCAATAAACATGAATGAATTTAAAAAGCAATAGTTTTTGGTAATTGAACTTGCATTGTTACCCTGAACTTATGCATGATTAAACGATTCTAAAGATTGATCTAATGCTCTTTTATGTATAATTTAATGTCTTTAAGGAAAGTGCATATGAATATAAGGTTATTCAATGCCCGCTTTTTACCTGAGATACAAACACAGGTATCTAGTTTTCTCTGGTCATTTGGAAAAGAAAAATTGTAGGCTTTTATATTTTAAATTTTTAATGTGTTTTGTTCTCTTTTCTTTTCTGAATTTTGCTAACCAGCAATGGAAATATATGTCAGTGCACCCTTCACTTAATATGTATATCTTGGTATCTATAATATGTTGCTTTTTGATTTACAGTAAATATTGACATGGTCTTTTTGTTTTCATTATATGTTCTTGTAAATTTGGTTGACATAAATTATTGTGTTACTATGCAGGCCCCTCCTATAATGCTATTTTCTGCTACTTGTGCCGGCTTGTCAGGTAGGAATCCTTTTTCTTAGTGCCCTTATGTTCTTGATCATTGTGGGACATCTCTTCTATTGTAATTATGTTATTAGCATATTGTTGATTGTTTTGTTGCCATAGCTTTCTTTTAATCTCACTTCTTTGTCTCTTTTACGCTTCGGTGCCTTGCATTTCTTTAATTCTAGTAGTGTTTGTCTGACTTCCATGCTAAAGTTTGATGCAAGCACTCACCTCTCCCTAAATCATGGTCTTGGGAAAAAGAAACCACAACCAGAGAAAACTGGTCTGTTTAAAATTAATATCCATAAAGCTAAAATACCTGCATGGTCTGAAAATAAAGGTACAAGCTATAAAATGAATGCATTAGAGAAGTATTATAAATGTGAGGGAAATTTCCATATGAGGTCAGTATCACTGTCTTAGTAATTTCACTTATGATCACCTTGTTTCTTGGCCTTATATTCTTGCAGCACTTCACCATAAGGTAATCTAGAGTTTGTAATTTGCGTAGCCAATTGCAAATTTGGTATACCGTTTTTTCCTTAATGTCTCTGTCCTTGAACTGCACAATGGAGGTTATAAGAACTGATCATTGGCTGCATTTGGTTTGAATTAAACAAGATTTTTGCATCTTTTGATTTGCACTTAACTGGTGTGTTTCTCAGTTCATTGTATCTCTAGCTTCTCAAGAGAAGTATTTGTACCAAGGCTGAAAAATTCACCAAAAACTTACCTGACTCACAAGTAATCATGGGTGAACTAGGCTTGGCAAGTAACTCATAGAAAAACTTGGTGTTGAGTTTTTGTAATGTCCCCAATTTTGAGTCAGTATTAAAATTAAATAATTAATTTAATGTTGTCGAAAAAGGCTAAATTAAAAGAGACAACTTAAATTAATTATTCAAGTGAGCAAAAGTAACTTAAATAAATTAATTAAGTTGCTTTTTAAAAGTGAATTCTCAAAAGAATTGAAATATAAAGTGGGAAAGGGAAAAAGAGGAGAATTCGAATAGTCACCAGGAGTTACAAGGAGGAGGTGAATAAAAGAATGGAGGAGCTCATTGTTAGCAGGTTGGATTTGGAATTTTGGTAATAGGATTTGGCTGGATATTTTCTAGAACTTTGTGAGGACAGAATTCTCTTCTCATAGAGAATATCATCTTCGGTGTTGGAAGATACACCTTGGATGGTGGCTGACAGTCTTACTTCAGGGGCTGTGCCGGGTTTATCTGTGTTACTTTGGTGAAGTTTTTAATAGCGAAGTTGTTTGTCAATTCATTACTGAAGATTTTGCAAAATATTTGAGGGGTCTGATTTCTTTCAGATGTATTCATTGTTGTGTTCGTGAATTGATGAAATTGATGCGATATAAGTATATATCTATATATATTCTGAAAGAGTTGTGCATAATTCCTCTGTCTACTGCAATATTTAATTGTGAAGCCCATTCCGATGGTGGTATAGAGAAATCATTCTACAGCTGTTCCTTTGAACTACTGTTGATGCATATAGCCAAGAAGCATTGAATTTTTAAAGGAAGGACTTAGAAAATTATCAATCTTTAGTCTCACATCTGGAGAAGGAGACGTGTTGAGACATCTTTTTCATGCCGTCACAGAACCATATAGTTGCCAGTCGAAGGATTGATGGAAACCAATTTCAATATTAACTAGCGTGGGTCCTTTGCATTGGACTGGCTCATTCAGGAAAGTCTAGAGCCGCACCACATCATTAATCCATTAAGGAATGAGTAATAGTCGTGTGATGTTTTTTTGGGAAATAATTGGGAGACTTATGGTTTCACGGCTTACTTTCCAAACTCATAAAGCATCAAAATTATTCCAGAAAAAAAGATCCTCGTGTTATTGAAAGGAGCTGCTGAAGTCATCGGAGTTGCTTTGCTTGACATAGTATAGTGTTTGTTCATTTGTCTGTTTCCCTTAATCCGCCATTGTCCAGGGTATGGTTTAAATGATACATGAAATCTCTTGGAGTCGAGTTGAAGTGTCAGGCTCAATCCTTGAAAATGGTTCATATTCTCCAGTCGCTAAATGGTGAAGGATATATAACGTTTTCCGGTCTCTAAAAATCTTAAGAATTCAGCATCATCGAAGTCATCGTGGTAGAGTCTAGAAGCACACGGCTTAGGAAGCTACTTGTGTATTGATATATATACGTTGGTAGTGATATTATGAAGGAGTTGGGTTTCATATTTTAATGGAGCCTCGATTAATATTGTGAGTGATGTAAATGAAGATAGAGGAGTTTGGTTTGCTGTGGTGAATTTTCATCGCAAGGCAAAAACACTAGTGGAGTTGGACTCTACAATGATGACCTATTCAAAAAATAAGTGATGTGGAGGAATAAAGGTGCTAAGAAAACATTTGGGCTTTCTCATATTAGCCACTTGGGTAAAGGTAACCAGCCAAACAAAGACAAACAAATTTAATTGTAATTGCACTTCAAGACAGAGTTGAGGAAAATTGTATATCAGAATAAGAGAAGCAAAGGAGGAGTCGTGGCCCTGGGTTACAAAGGAGTTGGGATAGGTTAAAGGAACGAGAGTCTTGGACATTTAAATAATTGCTATGACATCAAATCTTCTAGTTCCCTTGAGCATCAACATAAGAGGCATGTAGAGGCATGTGGGTGATTAATTCATTGAAATTGAGTGTTGGAGGATACTGTCAGGTGTAGGGAGCATTTGAAGAGTTACAGGAAAATCTTCTGCAATTAATAACTCCCGGCCATATATGACAATATGTGTATGTCAAGAAAGGTTGGTTTTATCCCTTCGATATTGTGAAAAAATATATTGTTTGCATAGTGCTGAATGAGTACATTATTCTGCCATCCAAGAAATTGCTTTCTGTAAACTGTACATGTATGCTAGTATATTGTAAAGTAAATGGGATGTGCATAATCAGTCTTCTTGAGTTAATAACCTAGTATCTATGCATTGGGAAAACCTTCATAAAATCTTCACAGAACATCACAAGAAACTAGAGCTGGTGTGCACAGAAAATCAGATTAAGAATTAGCTTTATAAATGTTTGTACAAACAGATATCAACCTATAGAGCCAAAGTATATATAAGTTCGGAATAGCAGGCAAACAAGTGTTTGATGAAATGTCTCGCTCTTGAAGTGGTGAAATAAAAAAAAAAATAGTGCTAAACTGATTGAGCTAAGTTTCAAACAGGGTAGCCTATTACAGTTTTTGCCATAAACTCGCCAAAAAACTTGGCAAAAACTTGTGAATCTAAGTCAACAACTTAGTGTGTGTTGGAATAAAAAAGTCTACCCCCAAAAAACACTTATTTTCATCATTTTTTGCATTTTTTTTGGGGCATGTGCCATGAAGGTTCATGTGGTCACTGTTATCACCTGGAATATGCACCCTGTGGAATCTTGAATCCAGCTATCTTGTGAAACATGGGATGGCCTCTCGAGTTGTGGGACTCACGAAACTCGAGGTCAACCTCCGATTAAAGGGCGGCTTCCCCTTGGTAAATCACCTAAAAACTAACTCTAATTAAAGATCTTTGCTGGGAAAAGGGATAAGAAAGAACTGATAATTTGAATCTAAAACAGAAAATGAAGGTGATACACCAAATATAGCAGATTTCTACTTCCTTTCAGCAACACAACTTATGAATCTCAATTTAAAGCTTCACATAGTAATTTGCCACAATAATTCAAAGGTAAACTTAGAACAACAACAATCAAGGAGTCATAGAACTCACAATAATACTTGTTTTTCTTTCATACACAGAGAAAATTGGAACAAATAGAGTCAAAAATACTGATCTTTGATTCATTGAAGGCTGCTACAATGACTGCTTTCTGGAAAAGCAGTAAAATATTACATCACAAGCATACAATCAACCATTATTTCAGAGTGAAACAAGGTTGAAGATGCAATCAATGAAGAAAATTACAGAAGTAAAGACCTAATTTTGACTGAAAAAATTCAAGGATTGAATGTCACTTTATCACAATAAATTTTTTCAATCCTTTGCAACAAAGCATATCCCTCTTATTTATAGATTTTGAGAGCCTAAACTCGGAAAGTCATGTTGACTTTAGATATTTTTCCTAAGCATTGTCATCCTTATCCTCTGTGGATAAGATTTACCTTTTTGTAATCCTTATCCTTTGTGGATAAGATATTTGTAATCCTTATCCTTTAGACTTCCTTGAAGTTAGTGAACTCAACTTCCTTGAAGTTAGTGAACTCTATTATTTTTGCATGCTTTACTGATTTCGCAGAAAATATTCTCTTTTTTTTTTTTTGTTATGATTAAAAAAAATAAAAATCAGGTAACTCTCACCAAGGCCTTAATTTGGGGGCTCTGCCCCCAAATCTTTGCTAGGGGCATTGTGCCTCAACTCCACTGGGGACTGCTACCTCACCCCTAGACCTCACTGGGAACTGTTGCCCCTAGAGTCCTACTAATATTAGCACACAAGAATAAATCACACAAGATGATGAGCACACGGTTATACTGAGAGGGGGGAGGGGATGAATCACTTTAAGATTTAATCAAATTTAACACATATAAATAAAATAATAAGTAACACAATTTACGTGGAAACCCTTGCGGGAGAAAACCATGGCAAAAATATTGCTTTTATTATACTTTTTTTTACAAATTCTAGAGGTGCCAACCCCTCATTCAAATTGTCTTCACAAATTTTGCTACAACTCTCTTTTTTAATCTTCTATAATTCCCTTCTTAAATCTGCTATAAATTGATCATAAATCTGCCACAAAATGATCACAATCTCCACATGAAACTTCTTACAAATCTGCCATACAACTTCTCACAATCTCCTCCTTTAATGTGCAAATAATCTTTATAATCTCCTCATAAATCTGCAAATGATCTTATAAATTACTCTTCAATCTGGTGTATATGTTTTATATTTTATTCTTATTCATTCCACAACACACTACACAATTCTTCACCACATTTATTACTCACATCTTATATCTTTCATAAAGGAGGTGACCTTGTGGATGGATGCATTACTCTTTATTTTGTTTTTTAACAATCCTAACTTGGATCTCATCACCAAGTGGCGAACTAATCCTCATGTTCCAACAAGGTATAAAAATTTGGGAGAGAACCAAATGACTCTCCCACCAAGTAAAATTTGTCATTTTTGGCTAGGCTTGCGAGGAGGTTTATACTTGTGTATGCTCTCCCCTTGTGTCTTAGGGTGATCTTGGAAATTAAAAACAAGTGTCACTCTTTACTTTTATTTTTAATAAGCCTAGCTTGGATCTTATCACCAAGTGGTGACCCAAATCCTCGTGTCCCTACAAAGTATAAAACTTTGGGAGAGAATCAAAAGACTCTCCCATAGAGTAAACTTTGTCATTTTTGGCTAAGCTTGCAAGGAGCTTTATACCTTGCCAAGTGAAGGTAGAGAGTGGGTTACCCTCTCACACCAAGTTGTTTGACATGCCCCTCATTTCACACACTTGGGCCTGCATACCTTTGATTAAATCAAGGACATCTCTGGAGAGCCATGTCAAGCCTAGGTAGAGGATTTCAATAGTATGTCCTTGTGATGGTCAGTAGGTGATTAGGCCCAAGTTACAAAATAACTCTAGAAATGGGACTGTGGGTCACATATGCTGTCTTCTTGCACTTTAGAGTGACCTTGAAGACCAAAAATGGTTACTGCCTCCTCATGACCCCTATTGTCCATACCTAGACAAGGCATTATTGGTGGATTCACAAGTGCATACACACCCACTTGAATAATCTAGGTTGTTGTGTCTACTTCGTCTTCTTTTCCCTTGTGCAAAGTCTATGGAAAAAAAATTAAACAAGTAAAATCCAAGCTAACCGATGTGAAGCCTTCTTAGGGAACCTATACACAACATTTGATTGTTTTCTTGTTTAGGCTAGAGTAAGACAAAAGGCCCAAAACATGATAATGTATATATACATATTCACAGAACTTAATTGACCACACTTACACCATACACACACTTAACCTAAGCTGTCAAAACCATCAGTAATGTTCTAGCATGTTCCTAGACCCTATTTCCCTTAGTAAGTGGCCTAGGAGCTTGTAGCCATTCTCAGAGACCTTTTTTGCCATAACACCCTTCATACACCCGATAATTGAGATCTGAGACCCATTAGAGATACCCTTTTGGCTCTTATTAAACATATGTGAAAATGGGATAGGGTTGTTTGGTACGGAATAGAGAAAAATTGGGCTGTTTACAGTCAAATTAGGCTTGTTTTGAGGACTGTAGCATGACAGCAGAGATCAAATGGATTGATCAGGTCCTAAGATTGATAAGGAAGGTGTAAAGAGGCATATCTAACATGTCTAAACATTCTTCTAACAGAAATCACTCATTCAAGCACAAGAAATTTCAAAAATACAGTCATACTGCCCTGTAGGATATTGCAGACCAAGGGTTTGATGGAAAAGGCATCTGCATGTGTGGAATAAATATGAAACTTGGCACACTTTTCTGTATACCTATAAGCATCAAGAATCCAAAATTTGGAGATGTTTGGCCGATTGGATCACAAATTAACCCTTTGCCCTAGTTTGAGGCCAAGAGCACATAATTGGGCATAAAAATCAAAATACTGAGTTTCAAGACCTCAAACAAATTTTATTAGGCTTGCTTTGACCTTGTTAAGGTGACTAAACCTTCGCAGAGGTGAAGTGATTGCTGAAATTGCCACTGTCAACTTCAATCTTGCTGTTCTGTCTAAAACCCTCGTTGACAAAATGACAGTTTTGTGGAAACATGAACAAAACTCACTCAAATCACTTCAAACTTCACACACTTGCATTATTCCTGTCATACATCATTTGCACATGCATAATTCTCATGGATTTATGCAGAAAAGGTTGTTTTCCTATGTTTAGCTCATCAAAATCCTCTCCTAAAGTCACTGGACTAACCCTAAAGAAGCTCAGCAGCATGCTAGGAAGGGAAAATCGGTTAACTATCACTGTAGCTATCTGACTCAGTTTCTACCTCATTTACATGATGACAAGGCTTTATGGCCTTATTTAGTTTATAACCACCCGAACTGGACTTTTACAACTCATTTAGAAGGCCTTATTTACCTTCTCCATGACATTTACACAAATTTGAAATTTGAACTACATACAAATGGAGATGAATAGACTTGGAACATACCTAGCAACCTAGACCTTATGAAAATATTATTATCCATCTCCTAGCTAGAAATGATGCTCCTGCATCATACTACCAAGGAGCAAAAAGAGATTCCATTATTTGTTGTTCTTGTGCATTAATTCTTCCACACTTGTACCCATGTTGATGATGTCACCTGTGGTCATCCATGTTGAATCTTCAGCTGGTTGATTTCTCCATTTGATCAAATACTGAAAGCACTCTTTGCCTCTTGTTTTCTTGACCACTTTCTTGTCCAAAATTGCCTTAGGTTGCTTTGGTGTCTCTTTGGGCAACTGCTGCCTCCCACTCAATCATCTGATCTTCACCTGTTTCAGGCACTTGGACTGTTTGTTTTTCACCTTTGTAAGGGTGTAGATCTGCAACATTGAAGATGGGAGAAATTCCAATGCCTTTTGGAAGTTCTATCTCATATCATTGCTAGAAAACCTCCTTAGAACCCCACAAGGACCAAATTTTCTTAACTTTCAACTTGTTGTACTCACCCTTTGTAATCCTTTCTCTTCTGAGATGAGCAAGAACAAGTTCACCAACATTAAAACTGATCTCTTTCCTCTTGTGATTAGCTCTCTTCTTGTACTTGACTGTGTTCTCTTCAAGCTTCTTCTTCACCTGTTCATGCAAGTCTTGCATTGCATTTGCAAATTCTTCACCATCAGCACTTCTTGTCTCCATTTTACCCAAATTCCTTAGCTCATACACTCCTCTAGGATGCATACCATACATGATTTGAAAAGGACTGATACCTGGTACTTCTGTATCAGTCATCATATAGACTTAATTCCAAGAGCAAATCTTCCAAATAAGGCAGCTTATAGGATGACTCCAAAGGAGAATGAAGAAATCAAGAAGCAGGTGCAAGAATTGTTAGAGAAAGGGCTGATAAGGGAAAGTTTAAGTCCTTGCGCTGTTCCAACAGTTTTGAGTCCTAAAAGGGATGGAGTTTGGAGAATGTGCACATATTCTAGAGCAATCAACAAAATTACTATCAGGTATAGATTCCCTTTGCCAAGAATTGATGATTTGTTGGATTGTTTGAGTGGAGCCGAGTATTTTTCTAAGATAGACTGGAAAAGTGGCCATCATCAAATTAGAATTAGAGAGGGTGATGAGTGGAAAACAACCTTTAAGACAAATGATGGGCTCTATGAACGGCTAGTTATGCCATTTGGCTTAACCAACGCCCCTAGCACTTTCATGAGGCTTATGAATGAGGTGCTTAAAGCTTTCACAAGTAAGTTTGTCATAGTATATTTGGATGACATCTTGGTATATAGTTAATCAAAGGAATAGCATCTTAGGCATTTAAGGATGGTATTAGACAAGTTGCATGAAGAGAAGCTACTAATCAATCTTAAGGAGTGTACTTTCTTGAAGATAGAATTGATCTACTTGGGGTTTGTGATCTCACAAGAAGGATTAAATGAACAAGGAGAAGATAAAGGCAATCATTGAATGGCCTACTCCTGAGAGTATCTTTGAGGTAAGAAGCTTTCATGGTTTGGCTAGCTTCTATAGAAAATTCATAAGGAATTCTATTGGAATTTGTGCCCCAATAGTGGATACAATTAGAGGAGATAAAAAGGCATTTCATTGGACTGAGGCTGCTGATAAAAGTTTTCAGATGCTTAAGAAGAAGATAACAGAGGAACCTATCTTGTCTTTACCTGATTTCACTAAGATTTTTCAAGTTGAATGTGATGCTAGTGGGACTGCTATAGGTGCTGTTTTGAGTCAAGATGCAAGCCTATTGCTCACTTTAGTGAAAAGCTTAATGATGCAAAGAAGAGGTATTCAGCATATGATCAGGAGTACTATGCCATCATACAAGTTTTGAAAAAATGAGGCATTACCTCATGCCTAAGGAGTTTGTTTTGTTCACTGATAATCATGCTTTATAGTTTAAAGTAGTCAACATAAGTTGAGTCGAAGACATGTTAAATGGATTGAATTTTTGCAAAGTTTTACTTTTGTTATCAATCATAAGGGTGGTCAATCTAATAAAGTTGCAAATGCTTTGAGTAGGAGTTTGATCATGCAGGAGTCTCTAGAGCATATTGGGATTTGATGACTTGAAGGTGATGTACAAGGAAGATGTAGACTTCAAGGAGGCATATGAAGCATGTGTGAATCCTTTTAATAGGGATAGAAGTCCTTGGATGGCTTTCATTATACAAGCTGGTCTACTGTTCAAGGGCAGCCAGCTTTGCATTCCAAGAAGTTCCATGAGAGAGAACTTGTTGAAGGAGAAACATAGTGGCAGCTTGGCAGGGCATTTTGGGCAAAACAAGACACTAGCTCAATTGGGTGCACACTATTATTGGCCAGGTATGAACAGTGATGTTAAGTGGTTTGTGGAGAGGTATAAAGTGTGCCAACATGCCAAAGGGGGCAGCTAAAATGCAGGTTTGTATCAGCCATTGCCAATCCCCAACAGGCCATGGGATTCAGTAAGTATGGATTTTGTACTTGGTCTACCAAGAACTCAGAAGGGGCATGATTCAATATTTGTGGTAGTTGATAGGTTCTCTAAGATGGCTCACTTTATTCCATGAACAAAGAAAAGTGATGCTACTAACATTGCCATTGTTTTTCAAGGATATAGTTAGACTACATGGACTTCCTAGGAGCATTGTCTTTGACAGAGACACTAAATTTATAGGACACTTTTGGAGGACTTTATGGACAAGGTTGGGCACTAATTTGAGTTTCAGTAAAGCTTACCATCCTTAGATTGATGGTCAAACAAAAGTCAATACGAGCCTTGGAAATATCTTGAGAAGCTTGGTGAGTATGCATCCAAAACATTGGGATTCGATGCTTGCACAAGCAAAATTTGCATACAATGACTCACCTAATAGACAAGTATCAATCCTTTTCAAATCATGTATGGTATGCATCCTAGAGGAGTGTATTAGCTAAGGAATTTGGGTAAAATGGAGACAAGAAGTGCTGATGGTGAAGAATATGCAAGTGCAATGCAAGACTTGCATGAACAGGTGAAGAAGAAGCTTTAAGAGAACACCGTCTAGTACAAGAAGAGAGCTAATCATAAGAGGAAAGAGGTCAATTTTAATGTTGATGATCTTGTTCTTGCTCATCTTAGAAGAGAAAGGTTTCCAAAGGGTGAGTACAACAAGTTGAAAGTTAAGAAAATTGGTCCTTGTAGGGTTCGAAGGAGGTTTTTGAGCAATGCATATGAGATAGAACTTCCAAAAGGCATTGGAATTTCTCCTATCTTCAATGTTGCAGATCTATACCCTTACAAAGGCGAAGAACAAACAATCTGAGTGCCTGAAACAGGGGAAGATCATATCATTGCGTGGGAGCAGCATTTTCCCAAAGAGACACCAAAGCAACTTGAGGCAATTTTGTACACAAAAGTGGTCAAGAAAACAAGAGGCAAATAGTACTTTCAGTATTTGATCAAATGGAGAAATCAACCAGCTGAAGATTCAACATGGATGACTGCAAGTCACATCATCAAGCTTGGTACAAGTGTCGAAGAATTAATGCACAACAACAATAAATGATGGAAGCTCTTTTTGCTTCTTGGTAGTATGATGCAGCAACATCATTGCTAGCTAGGAGATAGATAATAATATTTTCATAAGGTCTAGGTTGCTAGGTATGTTCCGAGTCTGTTTCCCTCCATTTGTATGTAGTTCAACTTTCAAATTTGTGTAAATGTCATGGAGGAGGTAAATAAGGCCTTGGAAATGAGTCGTAAAAGTCAAGTTCGAATAAATAAAGCCATAAAGCCTTGTCATCATGTAAATGAGGTAGAAAGGGAGTCAGATAGACATTCTATAGTGATAGTTAATTGATTTTTTGTAATGTCCCATTTTTTATTACATGGAGAAATATAATATTATTTTAAGTACTTAATATTTTCATCCAAATGTTAATTCAAAAGGAAATATTATTAATTAATTAATATTATATTTTAGTGACTTATTAAATGCAGATTCATAATGAAGTCACGATTTGGAAATTAAAAGGGAAAATAAATTTGAACAGTCAAGCAAGGGGAAGCCAAGGGTCAAGGCCAAAGTTATAAAAGATTATTTTGGAGCAAATTGAAGTAGGTTGGATTTGGAGTTTGAAAACAGGTATTTGGCTGGAGTTCATCCAGAACTTTGTGAGGATAAAATCCTTCTCACGGAGAATATCATCTTCAGTGTTCGAAGATACCCCTTGGATGATTGCTGACAGTCCTACTTCAAGGGCTGTGCTGGTGCTTATTGTGGTAAATTTAATGAAGTTTGTGAAGCTTATTTGAAGACATTTCATAATTTCAAAATTGAATAAATTGTTCCATTTTTTTTAGTGCTGGAAGCTTGTGTAGAGAATATTGTGGGAGATTATGATATTCAGTCATATTTTAATTCAATGGAATTGGGATATTAATGAAGAATGGATTATTTGTGGGAAAGTATAGTATTATAAGAGCTTGGCTATTAGGTTAACAATATTCAAGAATTTGAAGTTTCTTTGAAAAGGTGAAGCATCAAATACTTCTATAGCATAAGTCAGAGTATAATGAATCTTCAAGCTACGCTGGTTGATTCTTTTCTCAGTTGTTTGATGCGTAACATTGGGTGATTAATAGGGGTTGAGCAGAGTAACTTTATTTGGTTCCATCGTTGAGTTAGCTCTGCCTCTTTGGTGAGTATTTTCATATTTCTTGAGCCGTTTCTATCCTAGAACTGGTCGGATCTTTCTAAGAGTCCATTGCATCACATAGAAAATGAAGGACAGGTTTGAATTTCAATACTATATCATGAATGGCTCGATAGGTTGTGTTCTTTAAGACAGCTAAGCGTGTGGAGATTGAATTGACTGAGCTCACGTGGATGACACATAAACTCATTAATCATCTTGCCGTGTGAATTGGGTAGGATCTACCGTGTTGTTAAGAGTCGTGTAAATGCGATAGCTGTAAGTCTCCCAATAAGTCTCTGTAGAAAACAGGATTCTTAGTATTTGTATTAGAAAACGATCAATATTCTTGTCCCTGCTGCGCGTTGCGAGGAAATATCAGAAGAGAGTTAGAATTTTTAATAAAGTCGTGAGAATGGATAATGAAGAAATTTGAGTCAGAAGTCAATGAATTGTGAGAAATGGGTGATAAGGAAGATGGCTATTATAAATAAGAAACAACATGTTCTTGGTGCTGCCATTTATTTTATTAAAAAAAAATCGAAGGAATTTGATAGCAATGAAATGTGAGACCTTTAGCATATACGTTATTGATGCAGAATTATATAGGGAGTGAATATTGATAAAAGGAACAAAATTAATAAATATCGGGAGCAGCTTAAATATTTTATGCCACTTGGACAAAGGATATCGATATAAACCAAAGAGTTGACTATCTTTATAGTTCTGCCGCCATATTATTGAAGTTTCGAAAGAAACTTTGGGGGTGTTGAACGGATCATATATTCATTAATTTATTACCTTGGTCATGCATTAAGGGAGTCGACTGAAGTTTAAATTTCCAAAATTTTGTAATTCAAGGATACATGATTGGAATGCTTAATTTTGAGTCGACTGAAGTCAAGACAATTGTTTCAAGTGGAATGATGAGCATATCAAAGAACTATTCTTTCATCGTGGCTTGTTACTTCTAATTGCCGTTTCTTATTGCTTATGCAGTATGATGTGAAGTGAAGAATCTTTATGTTTTGCACAATTCTGGAATCTTGGATAAGGAGCAAATTATTATTAAACAAGGGTTGAAGGCAATATCCTCTACCGCAACCTTTAGGGAGCTAGAGATTACTAAGGAGTTGCAGCTACATTTATACTATGTTATCGGGTTCTCTCTTTTTGCCCTACGTGCCCGCTCCTGGAGTGTTTGGGCACGGGTTCTTGCTGGGGAGTGGCAGGGAGCGCCCAGGGAGCGCCCAACCACCTGTGGGTCCGCTCCAAGCGGATCCACAAAGAACCCACAGGTGGCTGGGCACTCCCAGCCGTGCCCGCGTGTGCCCAAACGCTCCCACAGACTTTGGGCGCTGAAAACAAAAGAAAAATCAATTTTTAAAGCACTTAAAGTGCCAAAAAAACCCTAAAATGCCTTTATAATATGACTATCACTCCTTTGTCATTACATTGCTCTCACAAACACATTTTCAAATGATGCTGAGACTCTTTCACATGATGCTGAGACTCTTTCACATGATGCAGCTACTACAAGTGGCACTAGCAATGCATTTGCTTGTGGTTCAAATAATGTTGAACCAAATGATGATGATCTAGAACCTTTTGATGATTGATGAATAGTTGTAATGATCTTCATTTGAATCATGACTAGAGAGACATATATGATATTTATTATTAATATATGAGTATGACATATGTATTGGAATTTTGAACTATCAATTGGCATTTATGATTTATCTTTATAAGTTTATAGGCTTGTAGTTTGTCACTAGCATTGATCAATGATTTTAGATTTAATGATGATTGATGAAGTATCATAGACTCTTCATACTATCAAATGTATTTACAATTTTGTATATTTTTAATATATATATATATATATATACAACTGTACCCAAACGAACCGTATTTCAGGAAAAAAAAAATTGCCGTACAGGCATACTCGTATCCCGTACCCGGACCGACAACTTAGCATTTATATAGAGTGGGACTTCCTCTGATATTGCAACTCATTGGGAGCTTTAATGCAAAGTAGAGCAGTTTAAAAAGAGTTTCGAAGCACTCAATGGGAATTTCGGTCATTGCAACAAGTCAGCCGAGTAACACCATAATTACTGTGTATGCAATTTAATTGAAAAGTTGTTGAGTTTTTTGCCAAGTTTTTGCCGAGTTTTTCAACTATGATAGCATCAATGATAAGGAGTTCTATGCCTTGGTCCAAGCAATGAAGCAATGGAGTCATTACATTCTTGGTAAGAAAACAATTCTTCAAATCACTTCAAACTTCACACACTTGCATTATTCTTGTCATACATCATATGTACATGCATAATTCTCTCGAATTTATGAAGAAAAGGTTGTTTTCCTATGTTTAGTTCATCAAAATCCTCTCTTAAAGTCACTCAACTAACCCTAAAGAAGCACAACATGATGCTAGAGAGGGAAAATGTAATAACCTAACCCATTTTGTCACTAATTTTTTCAAATTTACCAAGTGTTCTTCCCAAGCAAATTGATAGGCATTTCATCAAACATTTCCATGTTGTTGTTCTAAATATGATGCTTAGTGTATTTTTTCTCAGAAATCTATTGTTCAAGTGATTCAAGAATGATATATTTTCTTACGAAAACAATATCCTTTACAAACTCTATTTTGACTCAATGAGTATCACTATTCAATAACTTAGAAAATTGCTTAAATTTCATTAAAAATGCTTTTTTTTGCAAAATTCAATGATAAGATGCATCCAATTAGTCAATAAATGAGTACTTAAAAGAAACTAGTTGAGTCTAGTTGTATTTGATTGATTTGAAAGCAAATTGGTTACAAAATTGCATCCTCATGTGGAATGCACTGATATTGATAGTCTGAAACAAAATGAAAATAGCAAATTGTTTTGTAAAACTGAAAATAAATACTACATTAATATATTTTAAAAATTTACATCTTCCTCCTCTCATGTCTAGTGAAAACTAGGGGAGAGGTAGAACTAGAAGATATTATAGATGACTTGTAGACAAACTTGGAAATTTGGACTTGGAGAGTACCTAGAAAATTAAATGAATTCAATGGGAGTTTGAGGGCAATGCCCCCAATGGGGTCGAGGGGCAGCACCCCTCACGAGGGTCTGGGGGTAGTGCCCCTAGTGGGGTCAAGGGGTAGCGCCCCTTGTAGGGGTTTGGGGGCAGTGCCCCCAGTGGGGTCAAGGAGCAACACCCCTTGCGGGGGTTTGGGGGTAGTGCCCCCGGGGGGTTGAGGGGCACAAACCTTCAAAACCACACAAACCTTCATGGTGTACATCATTTTGCATTAACAATAAAACCCAAATTAAGACCATCAAGGCCGCACAAACCTTCATGGAACATGTCATTTTAGTGTTTTTTCTGAAGCAGAGCAAATGAAAGAGTGAAAAAAGAAGGTCGAAATGACCTTTTTTTGTCCACATGGGTTTTTGTTTTGATTGGGCGAGTTTTTTCAAAAACTTGTCGAGTTTTTTCAAAAAATCGGCAAGTAAAAGTTGGCGAGTAAATGGTGCAAATACTCGGTGTGCAAAAAAAGTTTAGAGTTTTTTACTCGCAGAGTTTTTCGTGAGATTTGCATCTATGGATGCTATAATTGATCATGGTTGTTGATAGCCATTTGGAATGATAGGTCCGTTTAAGAAGAACTCCTTTGGCATAATTGGAGGCATTTGTCTCAATCTCAAAGGGTTGTTGAAGATCTAGAAGGATTGGTAATGGATCTGGGAAAAGTGCTTCTTTGTGTTTTTGGAAGACTTGATTTGTTGTTGTATCCTATGAAAAATGCTTCTAGTTAGACAATTGGTGAAGTGGTCGAGCAATATATGAAAAATTCTTGATGAATTTGTAACACTATTGTACACAATCCTAGGTGTGGTCAAACCTAGTAGAATAATATATTATATTTCCTAGATACTCTAGAAGTTGAACAATCATCTAGAAAATGAATTGAATAGTCATTTCATATCAATATGTACATTATATCACATTTTGGATGAATTGAATACGAGGTTTATTGAATACTTTATTGTTGTCTAATTTCTTGTTCATTTCATTTTGTTAATCTTTCATTTACATTTCATTCTTGGGCCTCCATTAGTACTAGAGCAAGGTTAGAGGAGATTTAGTAGTAGGTTCACCTTAAATGAAATGTGATTTAGCACTTGGAATAGAAGTAAGCTTATACACCTTATTATCTTTTTTGATACTGTAGGTGTTTAGCCATACATCATAAATTGCACTTTGGTCATATTGGAATGGGTGTTGAAGGAGATATGAGCAATCCAAGGGTGTAACATCACATTCAACTATATCCTAGAAAGGTCAATAGCAAAAGTGACTACGCAACCATGTTAATCTTTCATTTACATTTCATTCTTGGGCCTAGATTAGTACTAGAGCAAGGTTAGAGGAGATTTAGTAGTAGGTTCACCTTAAATGAAATGTGATTTAGCACTTGGAATAGAAGTAAGCTTATACACCTTAATACCTTTTTTGATACTATAGGTATTTAGCCATACATCATAAATTGCACTTTGGTCATATTGGAATGGGTGTTGAAGAAGGAGATATAAGCAATCCAAGGGTCTAACATCACATTCAACTATATCCTAGAAAGGTTGATGGAAAAAGTGACTACACAACCATGTTAATTAGTTTATGGGGCCCATGCTCTTGGATATAGCCTAGATGATATGGTTGAGGATATGTGGGTAGCTGGAGAGTGTTGACCAACCTTTCACTAACTAGATTATTTTCTCTTCCACTATCAATGATCGAGAGAGCCATTTTATTTTTGATTTGGAAACTTTGAGTAAAAATAAACTCTCAAGATGCCTTAGAGTAGTTCTTAGTCATGAGAACAAGGGCAGGGTTAGGCTTTGTAGGATTGTTAACTTCTACTACAAGTAGATCCTCCAAATCTTTTGATTTGTCTTGCTGCTCTTCTATATGGAGAGTTTCCCTTATTTCTTACTTTGGAGTACCCTACACTTCTTAGTTGAATGACCCTAGTGCTTGTGATAGCTACATAATTGTTTCTTATTATGAGTAGCAAGGGCAAACGAGAGGATTAGTTTGGAAATTTTGACTAGCTAAGAGTTTTCCCTTATTTCTTACTTTGGGGCGCCTTGCACTCCTTAGTTGAATGGCCCTATTGCTTGTGGTATCTACAAAATTGTTTCTTGCTATTGGTAGCAAGGGCGGAGGACTGATTTGGAAATTTTGACTAGCTACTAAGGTTTATGGATGGCTTAGAAGTACCCTTTTGAATCCCTCTTTTTAGGCCCAACTTATTTCTACATCCTCTGCAAGCATAAAAGCCCTATGTAAAGATTCAACTTCAAACATAACTAACCTGTACAAAGGCAAACATAACTAACTTGTACAAAGGATAAGGAAATATTTGGAAAGAAATTTAACGAGTACCTCTTCTGCATCTAAATTATTGAGCTTTTCTTGGAGCTTGCTGAAAGTATTAATATATTGAATTGATTGACCTTGAGCTTGCTTGAGTTGCAACTATCAAGTTAACATGTTTTGCATGTATCTAGTGGGGTAAATTTTTTCCTTGAACACTACTTGGAGTTCTTCCCACGGATTGATCTCCTCTTTTCTTGCCTCAAGCATTATTAGATGATTTTGCCACTTATCTTGGACTAAGTTCAATATATGGACTTAAACCATTTAGACTTTTTGACTATTGGTTAGGTTGGAAAAAATTTTAAAATACGCCTCAAGGTTGTGCAGCCAAGGGTCTAGCTTCTCGCCGTGAAAGCTTCCATCAAAATTTGGAATGGAAACCTTAGTTTCAAGTTGGAAACCATGGGTTTCAGCAACATGCATATTGTGTAATCTCCCCTTTTTGGGATAATCCTAAATCTGCCCTAATTTATCAATTCCAAGTGATCATATTAGGTTTGGAGATGCTTATAGTGTGAGTAGGCCCCTTTTGCTGGTATGTTTCTTGTCTACTAAATCCACATATTATCCCCTGCTGCTGTCCTCTGTATTTGATCTGATCCTCGATATATGGTAAGGTTGTGTTTCTGAACTATCACAACCGACTATTGCCTGGCTTAGAGGGTGCGATGCTCCTTTAGAGCAGCCTTGGTCTTCCCTAGACTGAAGAGATATTCTTATTAATCCCTTGTAGATTTTACCACGAACCTTGCTGTCGATCTGATTCTGTTGATTGATCACACATCCCTTAATTGGCTGAACATAGGCTCCCTAGGAGCACTTAAGGTCTGAGTATTTAATGTATATATCTCTAATTGTTGCCATTTAATTGTAATGGTTTGGTTTGATTCTTTATCGTTGTCCTTTCTCAATAATCGCTTCCTCCTCTATGATCGCTGCTCTTATAATCCTCTGTTCCTGACTAGCTTATTCTTCTTGTCATGCTTCCTACTTCCATCTTTATACACCCGATGTGGGAGGCAATATGTCTTTGTTCACTCGATTTAATGCTTCAATACCAAACGCCAAGAATGTAACGTTTCCTTTGACCAGAAGCAACGTCTAGACTCCAAAATACAAACGAGTGTTCAAAGGATTGACTTAGCCATAGCCTGTAATGTCCCCATTTTTAGCACTACACTTTTCAGTGATTGATGGCCTATCCCCGGTGTGCTGTCGGCTAGTCAGTGGCAGAATTAGGGTTTCCGGCTGTTTGGTGGGTTCTTTTGAAGATTCAGGGGTTTGCATGTTGGAGTTTGGTTGTTTGGATTCTGGATTCCTTCTGGGTTTTCAGAGAGCTTTGCAGAGGTATGACATGCAACTGCGTTGGGCAACCTTTCTGGACTTACTATTTTTAGTAAGTTATGACGGCTACATCTGGGAGTTTGGGATTTTGGATTTGGATTCTTTCTAGGTTTTCAGAAAGCTTTGCAATGGTATTGCATGCACTTTGATCCGAGCAACTTTCTGAATTTACTATTTTTTAGTAAATTCTATTTTTGGTAGCAGTCCAGTTGGCATCAATTCAACATACTTTCCTCTTCCAGCAATTTAGTGGAGTAATTTGGATTTTGGGCTTTGTGGTGAAATTGTTGATGAATATTTAATTATTTAAGTGGCTAAAGTTATATTTTAATATTATGACCCCTTGGCCTAACATTACAACTTTAAGTTGTTTTTAAAAAAGGGGACTTGAAGGGTGGACGCCTCATCAGGAGGATGTTATATTTTTCTAACGTCAAAAAATCAAGCTTGGAAAAGGGACGTCAACTTAAGAGAAAAGATGATTTTTTAAATTAATAAAAGTCAAATATTGCTTTGAGGAAAAGGGACGCCATCCTTGGAGGGAAAAGAGATTAATTCAAATTTGAAAATTAGGGCATCTTCTTGATGTTTCTAGAAGATTCCTCTCAAGCTTATAAAAGGAAGCCTCTGCTCTTCAGTTGGATATCTTATGTCATCAGTAATGTTATGCTGCCGGAATGGTCACAGGGTTGCTTCGAGGAATGCATGCCTCCTAGCATGGGCTCGATTTCTTGCTTGAAAGATAGCAACTAGTGGAGAGTTAGTTTGTAGTTGAGTGGATTTGTAGTGAGATTTTGCATTGTAGTAGTTATTGTGCATTTGTAGTTCAGTTTCTAGCATGTTAATGAAGTTCTAGAGTTACTGATTTAGTATAGCTGCATGTTGTTTTTACTCATAAGTCAAAAAATAAAAATATATTCATTCTGGGTATTGTCTAAAACCATTTTTATGCCCTAGGCGCCCCATTGTGCAAAGTTTGGTGATTTTTAATGAAAAATCTGATTTTATCTTGTTGGTAGAACATTTCTGGAGGCCGTACCATTCTGTTTTGCCTGGCAAATGTTTAGAAAATAAATTAACAAGTTTTTAGAGTCATTTCTTGATTAGAATCTGGTTGCCATCTTCATAGTGTTCATTTGCATCAGATTTCATGTCATTTGGACAAGTCTAGAGAGAGTTATGAGCATTTTACTGAGTTACAGTGTTGCTGGTTATGCATTTTCAGCCTATGTTCAGTCATATCAGATTGTTAGAGTTTGCTTTAGGAATTGGGTTTGAGTCCTGGAGTCATATTGAGTATTGGAGAAACATTAAACTTCATCGCAACATTGATATATCACTAATTCAGTGTTCTTGGCAGGCAACTCTTCTTATTGTAAGGCTGTTACAGTAGTACTGTTCAGCCCTTTCTATTTCTTGCTAAGTTACATTGTATTCCCACGGCTGTGGAAGAAACTGACCCTAGCTCAGTCTTTATTGTATTGCATTGGATCCTCATCATCATATGATAGCGCCTTGCTCGCCTCGAGCTTGGAGTGCACATGCTTGATGATTGAGTTACTTTCAGCACTGCATTGTCATCAATAGAATCTCCACCATATGATAGCACCATTCCCACCTTGGGTTTAGAGTGCACATGCTTGGTGTTGAGTTTACTTTTCAGCATTGCATCATCTCTTTCAGTACCTCCGCCATATGGTAGCTCCTTGCCCACCTTGGGTTTGGAAGCACATTCTTGGCATTGAGTTCTTTCAGCATTGTTTACTTCTAGTACTGCATGCACAAGATCCTCTGACCATATGCTCGCCTCTCCTAGGCACATTCTTGGTTAGAGTTACCTTCCGCATCGTTTTGGTTTTGGAGCTAACCTTAACGGGTGACTGTGTGCTTGAGCTGAATTGTTCATTAAAGAATTGGAAAAAATTTGGTCCGGTTCTTTACATAGCCTAAGCGTCCCGATGTGGGAGGCAATATGTCTTTGTTCACTCGATTTAATGCTTCAATACCAAACGCCAAGAATGTAACGTTTTCTTTGACTAGAAGCAATGTCTAGACTCCAAAATATAAACGAGTGTTCAAAGGATTGACTTAGCCATAGCCTGACCATCCAAACCTTTGTCTTGAGAGAAATGTCTATATAAATGTATGGTCCTTATATTCTCTCCTAATTTGATGCCCTCCTCTTGATTACGTTGAACCTTTTATACCCCTGATTTGGTAATGGACGCGTCTTCTCTCAATTATTCGTATTCTTTGAAGGGGCGCATCTTAACGCTATTCTTAGTGAGTCGCCTCATAAGCAATAATCGCTATATTAAGGTTTGTTAGGAGTCGATGGTAAAAGCTAATCACTGTCATTAAGGTTTGTTAATACCTCCACGTATAATCTTAGTATCAAAGTCAAGCTTCTTCATTTAAATCGTTGATATTTCTGATGGAAACACCGCTCTGTGACCTAACCCACTCGCTTTCATGCCTCCCGTGAAGATGATAAATGGATATCTTCTTCCGGTTTTGTATTGGAAAATATGTGTCTGTAATCTTCAATGGACCCCCGAAGTGAGCCATTTACTTGTGAGGGATTTGACACAGACCTTAAGCAGAGGATATTGGTGGCTCATATAATATATTCTCGGATTAACATAGTTGGGTAGCATAAGGACTCTATCGATCACCTTTTGTCTTTATCCATAGCATTCTATGTCATATCGGTTGGGTATTTTGGCATATCGGGATTATGGACTGCTGCCATTCATTTTGCCTCATGCACAGTTTCTCCACAATATAATATTCCACCACCTTCCATAATAATTTCAGCCTCTTGCCGATAAGGTCGTGGTTCGGTGGTCAAGTCGCTTGGTTGTAGCGACGGCCACCAAGGTTCAAACCTTCGCTGGGCCATAGTGCTTGCAAGCCTTGTGCCTTCGCTGGGCTAATGTGCTCGCGGGTTTGGTTGTTTCTTGTGGTTTCTTGTACCCGGTTCATAGCTTCGGTCAAAAGCGTTTACCCCTAATAATATGGGTGCGTTGAACCTTCTAAAAAAAATAAAAAATTTCGGCCTCCTCAAAAATAAGTCAGCTTCTATATTAATTTGTTATCTTTTCTTAAAATAATCGTTGCTTTATTATAGTGGCATTTCACAATGGATATTATCATTCAATAACAATCGTCTTGTTTATTCTGCAGTGAGTATTGACTTTAGCAGAGGCCTGATAATCCAATTAAACTATCCAACTTATAGGGTTGATAATAGAAGATATCAAGCTCTTCGATTGGTGTTATTTTTGGGGTTCCTCCCAATGTAAACCCGATTACACCATATGACTGCGCTGAGTGAAGCAATTCTTTGTTGCAATAATTAAATATAATAGATATTTGCATATGTGGAAATTGACGGGCACGGATGATGATTGTCGACCTTCTTAGTGCCCCTCGTCATACATGTCTTTTCCTATTATGGGTTAGCCTTCATTGACCTATATATTAAATAATTTCCTTGAATATATCATCTTTGGAAGCATTTTGTATTCTGCTTAGATACCCAATAGTTTGTATATTGATCATGATACGCCATACATATATATTTGTTATTTATATTATATATCCTTTCAAATTTGTATATTATAATGATTATAATGATTTTAAAGTTGTCAATGTTTATTGTGCATTGTTGATATTTGTCTATATTTATAATTACAATATTATCTTATGATAATTATAATTATAAAAGTGTTAAATCAATAATATTTCTTTTATAATTTTAATTTGTATTTTGTTATTCATTTTATCTAATCACTTGTACTTCAATGTTTAGGTTCTTTTAGTGTCGTAATTTTTGGGACATGACATATTGGCTGGAGTGCATTGGAGCACCATTTGAAATGTTGCAACCAGATATTCCATGACATGATTTTGGCTCTCTAGTTGATTTTACAAAATCTATTGGAGAGTACTATGTTCATTGACTCTTCAAAATTCTCTCATTTTGTATCCTGCATAGGAGCCATTGTAAAAGGACAAGTAGAGATTTTTTTTCTCTTTCAAGTGTTTTGTGTTGAGTATTTTGTCATTGATGTCAAGGTGCTTGCTTGCTTGAGCTGGTTTCTTGTTTACTTGAGTTGGTTGCTTGCTTACTTGAGGTGCTTGCTTGTCTACTTCACCTACTTGCTTGTCTCCTTCAGCTACCTATTTGTCTGATTCAGTTGCTTGCTTGCCTACTCAATCAACAAGTCTTTTTGCCATATCAGTCTTGAATTTCAGCATATTTGTTTTACTTGCCAAGTCAAATTGACATGTCATTAGTTGAATTTTTAAAGGGTCGATTTTTGAGTTCAGTATCAAATATGTAATGAATGTGTCGGCTATAGTCTAAAATAGGCGGCTTGTATTATTGGGCGACAACTTCACCTTTGGTTGGGCATTTTATTCACTTATCCTTGATGGCTTATGCATTTTCGAGTCCCTCTATTTTTAGTGACTACTTGGCTTGTATTTTTTGGTGTAGCTCTTTTTTGGACATAACGCTCAAAAAGTTTATTTCTTTTATGCAATTCGTAGGTTGACCAAATGAGCTGGCGTGTGTATGTAATGCTTTTGATGCGATCTATGGGGCGGCTTAAAATTCAATGAAGGTCGTTTCATTCCAAGCCTGTCCTGGCATTTTCTTTTTGGTCAAGTGAACTTTATTCTCCAGAGTCTTTGGTATCAAGTGTTTTTTGTGGCTTTATTTTTTGGTTACTGTAGAAGGCACGATGGGGAAGTTATTTTCTTTGAGTCGTGTATGGCATGGGCATGTACTGTTTCTATGAGAGTCGTCATTATTGCTCATGGTGCGGTTTGCTTGAGTTTGTTTTGTAAGTCATGAGAAACAAAATCGCTATTTGCTATTCTTTCCTTTTCAAAGTGCAGGGGGAGTAAAATCGGATCTGTTCATTTTAAAAATTATGTATCTCCATCATGTGTTGCGTATGGTCATCTAAAAAGTTTGTGTGCATTCATTTTGAAAGCTTTATCATATAGGTAATGTGGATTCATTTTGATATCTACTTTGGTCATCGACATAAAATATGATTAATGCTACTACTATGGTTACCTGAGTATGAGATGGAGTCTAAAGGTTGTAACGTGGAATGTTTGCAAATACACATACTTTGAAGCAATGCATGTGGAGGCTATTAAAAGATTTATTCTGGTGATGGAAGCATTTTGAGATACCATCGCTATCACTTCATTCTTGGCATGGACTCTTTGTTGGAGGTGATTGTTGTGCTTATTGAATGCTATTGTGGTATTTTAATGTTAAGGACATTAATCTTCAGGGTGTGTGAATCACGTTTATGAACCAGATCCACAGAATGTTTGCAAATACACATACTTTGAAGCAATGCATGTGCAGGCTATTAAAAGATTTATTCTGGTGATTGAAGCATTCTAAGATACCATCGCTATCACTTCATTCTTGGCATGGACTCTTTGTTGGAGGTGATTGTCGTGCTTATTGAATGCTATTGTGGTATTTTAATGTTAAGGACGTTAATCTTTAGGGTGTGTGTGAATCACTTTTATGAACCAGATCCACATCCTCTGCCATATTTTCTTTGCAATACTTTGTATTCACTTCTAGATCGACTTTGTATGAACAACATCATTCTCTAGTGTGTTCGGGTGACAAGCATTGTTCTGGAGATTGCTAGAAGCATTTGGTGAAGCTATTGTGGTATGGGTATGGAAGTGACGGTGTGAAATCTGTTTTCTATGATTTCTTTACTAGTAAGCATTGCCTCTGTTGATTGTGGTCGTGGTATTTGAAAATTGTGATCGCTATCTTTTTGGTGTGCTACTTTATCATAGTAATGTCCATTGGTCGAAGCATGTAGAGGATGTGCTGTCTTAGCACAATTTCTTTTTCTATTTCCGAGTAGTTGGTATATGAAATTGAGAACAGGGTGATTCTGAATCTCTCAAAATAAGCATGTCATGAATAGTGGTTTAAGGTGCTGTTTCAGATGGTGTTGAGGTTTTGAACAAAGATTTTTCAGAGGTTGGACAGTGTTTTTGCTATCATGTGTTTGGAATCTAAAGTTGGTGCTTCAGGAGAGTTGGTGCTCACTTTTGTAAACTGGGTTGGTGCCCTTTGTGATTAATGAAAGCTATTGATTTGCCGTGGTTTTTTACCTAAAAGGGTTTTCCATGTGAAAATTAGTGTTCTCCTTATTGATGCTTGCTTATATTTTTTGCATTGCTGCTTCTATTGGTTTTGAGACTCAAAAGTTTAAAATATTGATTTGCCCCCCTCTCTCAGTATTTTCTGTGTGCTTTTCAATTGGTATCAGAGCGAGGTTCCTTCAGAAAGAGAGATTAAACGCTTGGAAGTAGATCCTGATTGCACACATGGGTTCTCATGAAGGTCTTGATACGAACATAGCTCCCCTATTCGATGGCTCTAATTATGCACTGGAGTGTTAGAATGCGTACTTATTTGATGTTTCTTGGTTTTGATGTTTGGAGAAGTGTAGTAACTAGTTGTACAATTCCATCAACTCCTCCATCAGATGTAGATGGAAAGAAAGCTTTTGAGAATAATGCAAAAGTTATGAATGTGATCTTATGTGGTTTGTTAGAAACAAAATTTGTAAAGGTTATGCATTGTGATACTGCTCATGAGATTTGGGACAAACTTCAGAAAACATATGAAGGAGATGTCAAAGTTAAGAGAGCAAAACTTCAGACACAAAAGACATTTTGAGAGTCTTAGGATGCAGGAAGAGGAAAATGTTGCTGCTTATTTTCTGCAAGTAGATGAAGTTGTGAACACTATCAAGGGTCTAGGAGAAAAGATTGAGTCCACTGTGGTTCAAAAAATTTTAAGGTCTCTTCCTTTGCGTTTTGATGCAAAGGTTTCGGCGATTGAAGAGATGGACCTTGATAAGTTGATAGTTGATGAGCTTCATGGCATTCTAACAACCTATGAGATGAGGACAATTTCTGATTCTTCATCCAAAAGGGAGGCAACCTTCAAAGTTTCGAAGAAAGGAAAAGATAAGGAGGTTGTATCTAGTGAAAGTTGTGATGAAGATTCTGATTCTGAAGAGGCACATTTCATGAGGAAGTTGAAGAAGGGTTTAGGAAAATACAAAGGCAAGTTGCCTTCCAAATGCTTTAATTGTAAAGGTAGGACATTTTGCAACTAAATGTCCATATGCAAAGAGTGAGGACAACAACAATGAAAGGAAGCCCAAGTTCAACAAGAAGAAGTATAAAGGAAAAGAGAAGAAGTTTCAAAAATTCAAAAGGAATCTCTACTCAAAGGATGAAAGTTGTTCATCTGATGATAGTGATGAAGAGGCTTCAAATGAAGAAATCTTATTCATGGCCAAAGAAGAAGTATGCGCTGAAAAAGAAGAACATGAAGATCATATTGATGAAGAAGAAGGAGAAGTGGATCTTGAAGAGGAACTAATTAGTGCTCTAAATGAAATCATGAGACTCAGAAAAAAAAATCAGAACTTGAAGTTGCTGCTACAAAGAGAGAATGAAACAAAAACCAAGACATCTCAAGCTCTTGGAGAAGCAAAAAAATTGATTGTTGATTTAAAGGTTTAGATCGAAGAGGCAAAGAGAATAGAAGAAGAAATAAAAAATCAGCTTAAGCTCAAGGATGAAAACTTTGAAAGACAGCTGAAATAGTTTCACTCAGAAGATTAGTCAAATCTTTGACACAGCTGAATCATGAGAAGATAAATCAGAAAAATTCCATGTCTTTGGACAAGATCACTGGCTCACAAAGATCGTTTACTGATAAAGGTGGAGTTGGTCTTGAAGAAAGTCAAAGTTCTAAGCCTATAAAAGAAGAACAACGAAAGACCAAGGTTGATAGCACAAAGGATTCACCATAAAAAATCAGAAATGGTACTTTCAAGAGGCCTCCTATCTCAAGACAAGCTCTTATGATTAGGTTTAACAATTCTTTCTTTTATGGTTATTGTTTCTCTTGTAATTGTTTTGGACACAAGGCAATCAACTGTAGAGTGTTTGCAAGAAATGATTTCAGACTTATGAGTAGGAACTCTTTTGCTTCCTTGAGGAATTACAATGTTGTATGTTATAAATGTAATAAATTTTGTCACACTGCAAAAATTTATAGAAGTGGTATGGCAGATTTCTCTAAGTAGAATAAGAAGGTTGAGAAAGAAGACAAAGCAAAAGAGGTTGCTAAGGTTTCGAGGAAGAAGGAGAAAAAAGTTTCAATGGAGTCTATGATTGTGCAAACAGCCTTTCATGCACAAAATGAGAGAGACAAATGGTATATAGACAGTGGCTGTTCTAGGCATATGACTGGAGACTAGCAAGTTTCTCACCCTCAAAAAGACTAATGGTGGTACAGTAAGATTTGGTGATAATGCATTTGCAAAAAAAATCAGGTAAAGGCGCTCTTGTTTTGGATGATGGTAAGACCAAAGTTGAGAATGTTTTATATGTAGAAGGCTTGAAACATAACCTATTATGTGTGAGTCAAATGTGTGATCAAGGTCACACTCTAGTTTTCAATTCAGATCGTTGTAAAATTAGTAAGGATGGTAAACATATTGCTGATGCAAGTAGGGCTGCTAACAATCTATACATTCTTGATGATATCAAAAGTGAAAAGTGTTGTTTGATTCAGGAAGATGAAGGTTGGTTATGGCATAGGAGGATGGGACACATGAACTTTGATAGTCTTGTTTTGATCAGCAGAAAGGAAGTAGTTAGAGACATGCCAAAGCTCACAAAACCTTCAAACATTGTTTGCAAAGAATGTCAATTGGGAAAACAAACAAGGAAGAGTTTCAAGTCAAAAGAGTATTCAAGCTCAAAGCCTTTTGAGTTGATTCATACTGATTTATGTGGGCCTACAAGAACCAGAAGTATGCAAGGTGAGAAGAATTTTATGTTGTTAATTGATGATTTTTCAAGAATGACTTGGGTTGCATTTTTGAAGGAAAAATTTGAAGCACTTGAGAAGTTTAAGGCTTTCAAAGCCTTAGTGGAGAATGAGAAGGATCTGAAAATTAAATGCCTTCGTTTAGACAATGGAGGAGAGTTTACATCAAATGAGTCTGTAAATTTCTGCAAGAAACATGGAATAAAAAGACAATACTCAGCTGCAAGAACACTGCAACAAAATGGTGTTGTTGAAAGGAAGAACAGATAAGTCCAAGAAATGGCTCATAGTATGTTGAATGAGTCAAAGGTGAATGATTCTTTTTGGAGAGAGGCTGTCCATACTGCTGTTTACATTCAGAATTGGGGGCTGATTAGAGCAAAGCATAACAAGACTCCATATGACTTGTGGAAAGGTAAGCCTGCTTCTGTCAATATTTCAGAATTTTTGGTAGTTGCCAAGATGATGATGGTAGTTTCCTAGAAGATGAAGAAGAAAGTGCTGTTCAACAAACACCTTCAAATGTACAAGATGGGACAACAGATATAACTTCTGGAAATACACCTTCAAGTGTTCAATATGGGAGAGCAGATGTAACTACAAAAAATACACCTTCAAATTATCAAAATGAGAACACATCAAAGTCTTTCAAAGTTTGTTCAAAGAAATCATCCTATTGATCAGATTTTACAAGAGGAAAGACCAAGAGCCACAAGAAGAGTTGTTAATGTTGGAAATATTGTCATTGATGTCAAGGTAAAGAACAAGATCAACTTATTTAGAGATGCTCTAGGATATTTACACTGAGTAGAAAGATGAGATTCATCAGGCTGAGAGGAGATGTGGTTAGTACTTACTAAAGAATAAGAACATAAGACTAATGGAGTTTGCTGAGCATAATAGAACAAAGCATCAAAAGACATCAAGGGCTCGATGCATCAAAATCATAAAAGCTGTGATTTGTACACAAGTGATCAAAAGACATCAAGGACTCGATCCTCTTACTGGAAAGAAAAGATTGCTACAGAAAAATAAATGCTATAGAAAATGAATGCTACAGATTGCTATACATTAAAACACAGTATGCTGCATTACCGTTTCTCAGAAATATGAGATTGAATATAACAGATTTAAAAGTACGTGCTTCAAGAACGTGGTCAAAATGGAGAAGACAAACTAAAGCACAGACGTCACAAAAGATTAATAGGTGCGATTGCTGTATTGATCGATGATTAAAAGAGATGGTTAAAAATGACCAAAGCTATTAATGTGGGATTACTGTTTTAACAAAAGCAAACTTATTTCATGAGAATTAATTAAATCGCACTCATAGAAGAGATTCAAACTCAAAGGACATGTTAAGAGGACATGTCTACATGATAATCAAAAGACATGTTTTATCTTAAAGGACATGATAATCAAAAGCCGAGTTTCATCTTAAAGGACGTGTGCCAAGGTGTGATAATGCTTACATGGATTAGTTTAGTCAAAGGTGTGACTGCCAAACAAAAAGGGACAGATTTTGAAAGGAGTCTTTAATAAAATTCTGAAGATCATTTGGTTTATTAACAAAAATCAATAAAGTCAAGAATATCGATTAAATTAATGAAGAGGTGTGAATGAAATTTGAAAAAAACAGGGTTGTGTTCTTTCATCAAGAGATGCAATCTTTGATCAAAGTATATATTTGACATTCAATTTAGGTTTGAAAGATGTTGTAAAGTATGTGAGAAAATTGGATCAGAGAATCTATTCTCTTGTGTGGGCTTGAAGGTGATAACAAACATCACAAAGCAGGGTGGAGGATAGAGGAAGTGCAGATCTGGTTGAAGGCAGTTACTTTACATCCATTGTTGAGTTAAGTCAAGGTTGGTGCCTTGCACATTAGGGGTTGGTGCTCCTTGTAGGTTGGAGCCTACTAAATTTGCCAAAGGGGTTGGTGCCTACTAAACCATAACATTTATTAGTCAAGTAGGTCGGAGCCTACTATCTTTGTCATTTCATTTAAACATAAATTGAAGTCCACTTGTTTACATTGTTTCACATTGCATAGTTGTTATTGAATAAAAGTTGGAAATTGATTAAAGTTGAAAAGAGGTAAAAGTTGGTTGATTTATTGATTCACCCCTCCCCGCCTCCCTCTCAGTAAATCTTTGTGCTCTTCAGTTAACTATTCTGAAAATGAAGATGTCTCCTTGCTGTCCAAGATTGAGCTTAAGAGTTTTGAGGAGGCAGCTGAAGACAAACATTGGGTGGCAGCCATGGAAGAAGAGCTTGATCAGATTCAGAAAAGTAAAACTTGGGAACTAGTCCCAATGCCCAAAGACAATAACGTGATTGGCACAAAGTGGATGTACAGAAATAAGTTGAATGAAGATGGTCTAGTAGTGAGAAACAAAGCAAGGCTTGTATGCAAAGGTTATGCACAGGTTGAAGGTATTGACTTTGAAGAAACTTTTTCTCTTGTTGCATGTTTACAAGCTATTAGAATGTTCTTAGCCTTTGCTTCTTTCAAAGATTTCAATTTTTTTCAAATGGATGTCAAATCTGCTTTTCTAAATGGTACTCTAAATGAAGAAGTTTACATAGAACAGCCATATGGGTTTGTTATATCAGAAAATCAGAACTAGATGTAGATTGGGGTGGTTGTCTTGATGATAGAAAAAGCACAAGTGAAGGCGCATTCTTTCTAGGTGACTGTCTTGTATCTTGGTTGAGCAAAAAACAAGCTTCTATTTCATTATCTATAACTGAAGCAGAGTATATTGTAGCAGTGTCTTGTTCCACACAAATCCTATGGATGAAGCAAACGTTAAAGTATATTAAGGTAGAGCATGAGCATCCTATATCTATCTTTTGTGACTACACGAGTGCTATTAATATTTCTAAGAATCCAGTTATGCACTCTAGGACTAAACATATTCCTATTAAGTATCTTTTTTTGAGAGAACAGGTTAGTGATCAACAAGTTAAGCTGGAATATGTTTCTACTAAAGAGCAGATTGTAGATTTTTTTACTAAGCCTCTACCAAAGGAAACTTTCGAATACTTGAGGGAGAAGTTAGGAGTGATTTCGCTTCATCTTTGAGCTGCTATTTACACTCAAGGGGAGCTTTTATTGTCACATTTTATCAGCCCTGTTTTAGTTATGCAGGATGGTATTAGTCATTAAATGTCAAAGGGGGAGTAGTGAGTTAGGCGGAGCAGTGCAATTTGGTTTTGGTTTCAGGAGATGTTGCAGGTTGGTTTCAATATTGGTTTTAGAACATTTCAGGCTTTAGGAGGTGTTGCCATCAATGACAAAGGGGGAGATTGTTGAGTATTTTGTCATTGATGTCAAGGTGCTTGCTTGCTTAAGCTGGTTGGTTGGTTGCTTGCTTACTTAAGGTGCTTGTTTGTCTACTTCACCTACTTGCTTGTCTACTTCAGCTACCTGCTTGCTTGATTTAGTTGCTTGCTTGCCTACTCAGTCAACAAGTCTTTTTTCCATATCAGTCTTGAATGTCAGCATATCCGTTTTACTTGCCAAGTTAGATTGCCATGTCATTAGTTGAATTTTTAAAGGGTTGATTTTTGAGTTTGGTATCAAATATGTAATGAATGTGTTGGCTATAGTCTAAAATAGGCGGCTTGTATTATTAGGCAACGACTTCACCTTTGGTTGGGCATTTTATTCACTTATCCTTGACGGCTTATGCATTTTTGAGTCCCTCTATTTTTAGCGACTACTTGATGGCTTGTATTTTTTTGCGTAGCTCTTTGCTGGACATAACGCTCAAAAAGTTTATTTCTTTTATGCAATTCGTGGGTTGACCAAATGAGCCGGTGTGTGTATGTATGCTTTTGATGCGGTTTATGGGGCAGCTTAAAATTCAATGAAGGTCGTTTCATTCCAGGCTCGTCGTGGCATTTTCTTTCCGGTCAAGTGAGCTTTATTCTCCATGGTCTTTGGTATCAAGTGTTTTTCGTGGCATTATTTTCTAACTACTGCAGAAGGCATAATGGGGAAGTTATTTTCTTTGAGTCATGTATGGCATGGGCATATACCGTTTTTATGATAGTCGTCATTGTTGCTTCTGGTGTGGTCTAGTTGAGTTTGTTTTGGAAGTCACGAGGATAAACAAAATTGCTATTTTCTATTCTTTCCTTTTCAGAGTGCGGGGGGGAGTAAAATCAGATGTGTTCATTTAAAAAATTATGTATCGCCATCATGAATTGTGTATGGACATCTGAAAAGTTTGTGTGCATTCATTTTGAAAGCTTTATTAGATATATCTAGTGTGGTCATCGACTTAAAATATGATTAATGCTATCACTCTAGTTACCTGAGTATGAGATGGAGTCTAAAGGTAGTAACGTTGAATGTTTGTAAATACACATACTTTGAAGCAATGCATGTGCAGGCTATTAAAAGATTTATTCTGGTGATGGAAGCATTCTAAGATACCATCGCTATCACTTCATTCTTGGCACAGACTCTTTGTTGGAGGTGATTATCATGCTTATTGAATGCCATTGTGGCATTTTAATGTTAAGGATGTTAATCTTCAGGGTGTGAATCTATGTCACCATATTCGACCGAATTTCATGTTGAAATTCGAAATTCGTCGAATTTCAAAAAAATGTTTCAAATTCGTCTAAATTCGACCAAATTCGGCAGTCAAATAAGGGCGTTGAAAATTTTCATAAAGCGATTTTTTTTTTAGGGTTTTTTTTAAGGTTTTTTTGTTATATCGCTGTCGGCCGACATTTGATATTATTTCATCTCTCTCTCGCGTCGGCGTCTGCAAGTCATTTCATTTTTCAGTGTTCGCTTTTGCTTGTCTATCGCGGCTTCAAATCTCTACTTCGACGACTCCAGTGGCCGTCACTTGCGTCGGCGTGCGGCCATCAACAAATATCGACTTTGCCTTTACCAGTGGCCGTCACTCTGCGTCCCCCTGTAGGTTGCGGGCCTGCGGCCATCAACAAAGTTTTGCTCCAACTTCATCCGCGCCGGTTCCTCTGCTACGAAATCACAATCCGCGCCGCAACTAAATCATCCGAACTCAGCCGTCGAAGGAGGTAGAACGTAGAAGATTTTTTTTGTTTTTTTTAAATTTAGGGTTCCAAATTTTATGCGAATGATTTTTAGTTTTTTACTATTAGGTATTAGCCATTAGGTATCCAAAGTTCTAAAAATTTAAACTATATTTAAAATATTTCATTTGTTTTAATATTTAATATTTTATTTTGTATTTAAAAATTAATATTATGTTTACAGTTTACTTATTTCATTTTTATTGTAAATGTAAAATACAAAAATGTAAATTATATAAATATAAATATATTATATATTTATATTATTATAGACTTCAAAGTTTCAGTTATTAAGTTTATTAATATTTAGTATTTTTTTATTAATATTAAAAGCTTCTTAATATTTTAGTATTTTTATTATTTTATATTTTATAGATTTTAGGTACTGAAAATTATATTAATAAAATTATAGATTTCTAGTACTTATTATTTATTAATATTTAGTGTTTTCATTTTATTTTTATATTAATAAAAATATGTTAAATATATTTATGTTTATTAAAATTAAATTTAGTATTTTTTATTTTGTTTTTAGATTTAAAATAAGAAATCTATATATTTTGTCTCAATGTTGTTTGAAATAAAATTGTGGATGTTTTAACTTTTAAATATTAAATATTATTTTGTCATTCAAACATGCAGATTATGTCTCCCAAGAAATCAACTGCGGAAGCATGGAAATATGTCACTCGCAATGGAACTGACCTCAAATGCAACAAGTGTCAGAAACCTTTTATTGGCGGTTTAACAAGGGCAATGGACCATTTACTTGGTATTACAAATGGTGCAGGAGGAGGTGTTACAGCATGTCCTGACGTTACCCCACAAATGAGAGCTGCTTTAGAGAAAGAACAGTCCTCTTCAATTAGAGGAAAGATGATGAAAACACACAAAAAACAGAGAATTGAAGAAGATATGTCTCAATCTAGATTCTCAGCATCTATTATGTCTTCCTCTTCTGGTTTATCCAAACCGGTGAGGGCATCAACAGAGAGTGGAACATTGAAAAGCTTCTGGAAACCAGTAGAGAAACAGGAGGTGGATGATGCTGTAGCTGATTTGTTTTACACAAGTGCTATTCCATTCAATGTTGCAAGAAGTCCACATTTTCGTAATGCTGTTCACAAAATTGCAGAGTTTGGCAAAGGGTACACTCCCCCAGGTTCAGAGACTATCAGGACAACTCTTTTGCAGAGGTCAAAAGATAGAGTGACTGATAAACTAGCTACTATCAAATCCTCTTGGAGGAAAACAGGTTGCACTATATTGAGTGATGGATGGTCAGATATATGTCAAAGGCCATTGATAAATATTTTGGTGGCTTGTCCTGAAGGTGTTGTGTTTTTGAAAGTGATTGATGCCATGAACCACAAGAAAACTTCTGAGTACATTTTTCAAATATTAGAGGAAGCCATTCTTGAAATAGGGGTGGAAAATGTGGTTCAAGTGGTAACTGATAGTGCCGCAAATTGTGTGGGAGCTGGGAAGCTGATTGCAGATAAATACCCACAAATATATTGGAGCCCATGTGCAGCCCATTGTCTTGATTTGTTGCTTCATGACTTGGCTAAATTCCCATGGGTACATGAAGCTATTCACAGAGGAAGAGCAATTGCAAATTTCATAAGGAATCATCGTCTCACATTGAGTCTTTATAGGCGGCATGCATCCAGGGAGTTGTTGAGGCCTTGTGAAACAAGATTTGCTTCATTTTATATCACTTTGAAAAGAGTGGTTGAAGAAAAGGCAGCTTTGAGGTCTGTAATTTGTTCCAATGAATGGGAACACTCAGTGCTTTCTAAAGGTCCTAAGGGGAAGAACGTAGAGCAAATCATTCTGAATAGCAATTTCTGGGAAAGTGCAGCCAAGGTTTTACTCATATGTGAACCAATTGTTGACGTGCTTCGTATGGTTGATGGTGACACTCCTTGCCTTGGCATGCTTTATGAAAGCATGGACCGTTGTAAGGAAACTATTCAAAAAGCACTCAATAATGTAGAAGCAGAATATATGGAGATATGGGAGGTAGTTGATTGCAGATGGAAAATGATGCACACACCTTTACATGCAGCAGCTTGCTTTTTGGAGCCTAAATTGTTTTCTATTGATAGAGAAGGTGACACTGAAATTATGGGAGGGCTTTTAGAAGCTGTTGAAAAGTATGAATCAAATCCATCAATTTCAGCACTAATCAGAAGTCAATTTTGGGTATACAAAAGAGGAGAAGGGATGTTTGGAATGTCAGCAGCCAAATATGACATGACACATGTACCTGCATATATATGGTGGATGACCTATGGAGCACAAACTCCTGAGCTACAAAGGTTTGCTATTCGAGTTTTGAGTCAGGGAGCAAGTTCGTCAGCTTGTGAGAGGAACTGGAGTTGCTTTGACCACATCCATTCCAAAAAGAGGAATAAATTGTTGTCCGGAAAGTTGGGAGATCTTGTCTATGTTCGCAGCAATTTAAAATTGCTCACGAACAAATCAGCAAAGGACTCTTCATCACAACAAATTCGTGAAGACATAGCAGCACTAGATGCAGATGAGCCTGACTTTGCAGATGAAGAATTGAGTACTGATACAGATGATGATGAGCCAAGTGCTCTTGATGACTTGGAGCTTTTTTGAAGTTCTAAAGTCTTTACTGTTATTGTACCTTTTTGACAAAAGAACATCTTCACAATCGTGATTTCACATGTTTCTTATGGTTTATATTTTATAAATGTGTCATCTTTTTGTAATGATTCAAATATATGTATCAATGTTAAACTATTTAGAGAATTGTATGGAGATATTACTTATATTTATAAAAAAAATAAAAAAATTTACATGAGTCGAATTTTATTCGAATTTTATACTTTTCGAATTTTTTCCTTGTCGAATTTCATTCGAATTTCAATGTTGTCGAATTCGAATTCGAATTCGAACCTGGTGACTTAGGTGTGAATCATGTTTATGAACCAGATCCACATCCTCTGCCATATTTTCTTTGCAATACTTTGTATTCACTTCTGGATCGACTTTGTATGAACAACATCATTCTCTAGTGTGTTCGGGTGAAAAGCATTGTTTTGGAGATTGATAGAAGCATTTGGTGAAGCTGTTGTGGTATGGGTATGGATGTGATGATGTGAAATCTGTTTTCTACGATTTCTTTACCAGTAAGCATTGCCTCTGTTGGCTGAGGTTGTGGTATTTGAAAATTGCAATCACTATCTTTTTGGTGTGCTGCTTTATCATAGTAATGTTCACTGGTCGAAGCATGTAGAGGATGTGCTGTCTTAGCGCAATTTCTTTTTCTGTTTCTGAGTAGTTGGTATATGAAATTGAGAATAGGGTGATTCTGAATCTCTCAGAATAAGCATGTCATGAATAGTGGTTTAAGGTGCTGTTTCAGATGGTGTTGAGGTTTCGAACAAAGATTTTTTAGAGTTTGGACAGTGTTTTTGCTATCATGTGTTTGGAATCTAAAGTTGGCGCTTCAACAGACTGAAATTGGTGCTCACTTTTGTAAACTGGGTTGGTGTCCTTTGTGATTAATGAAAGCTATTGATCTGCCATGGTTTTTTACCCGAAAGTTTTTTTCACATGAAAATTGGTGTTCTCCTTATTGATGCTTGCCTATATTGTTTTCATTGCTGATTCTGTTGGTTTTGAGATTCAAAATTTTAAAACACTGATTCACCCCACCTCTCAGTATTTTTTGTGTGCTCTTCATTTTGAAGTAGAGTACCTTTTAGAGGACATAGCTTTTGATCTAGAATTCTGATTTGGATTTTTTTTTATAAATTGAAGATTTTGATCGGCTAGGCGTGTTAAAGAGAGCAAAGATTGGTTTGACAATCATTAAAATCCTGAAAATCCCCTTAGAAAACTTTGAAAATAAGCTCTGAAGTTTCACAGTATGGTATTTGCAAAAAAAAGAAGAAAAGAACAAAGATCTAGCAAGGTTAGTAGGTGGACACCTTTAAAGAGGGAAGATCATTGGGTTGCAAAGATCTAGAGAGGACAACCAAATAAAATCTTTAAAGAGGTTAGATCTATGGCAACCAAAAATGAGGCATCTAGTAAAGATTGACTGAAACCTTTGAGAAGACTAGATTGAACATGAATCACATGACTTTGTACCAATTGATATGAGCACACTAGAATAAATCACGCAAGAGAGATTTTCTCAACAAAACACCAAATCTTCTTCATAACAAGTCTTAGAAAGGAATAGAAAGTTGCTTCTAGAAAACGGAAGCTTCAAGAAAAAGTGTCTAGAAGGAAAGCACATGGAAGATTCCAAAATAATAACAGTACAAAACAATTAAAGAATAAAACATTCTACTTTACTAACTAATAAAGTATTATTTCTAATGTAGAGATTAAGCCTTATCACTTGGTTTGGTTTTAAAAAGAAAAAAACTAAAATAGTAATACGGATAAGTAATTTATAATCATGACAATGTGATGTGAATTGAAGTTGTTTTTTGATCAATAAATGAAGGATAAACTACTTAGGACCTTTGTAAACTCAGTTTAATGCATGTTTTTTAAGATTGCAAATTTATGTCTTTTTTGATATTTGGAAAATTTTCTGAGTTTTTCAACTATGATATGTACAGCTATACTTAAGAGTCTTTCCATCTAGTTCAAAATAAATTTAAAATATTGTCTACTCGAATGAAATCTCACCAATTTTACCGGTAGTCTTGGTAACATTCATGTGTGCCAAAGCTTATTTCTGGAATCTGGATTAAGTGTGGTATCTTGTGCATATAGAAATGTTATAAGCATACAATATATTCATAGCAAACTCCACTTAAGTCAGTGGCTATCTAATCTTTATAGTCTTTGAATTTAAGAGGTTGAAAGAGGGGGTCACAATAGGAAACCCTAGTGTACTATTATTTTCTTGCTATTCACTCTAGAAAGTGTTGTTATTTTTTGTTTAGCCTCCCTCTAACAAATAACTGTAGTTTTCCAGGCAATTGGAGCCACAGATTCTTGCAATCAACCATTTTCATTCTCATGGTTCAAACTAGAAAAGCCTGTTTCTTCTTCTATATGTATATTCTGAATTTATATTCATAGTCATGCTGTATAACCAAGACAATGATGCACCCAACTTGATAGCTTTGCTGTATTTTGACAAATTTTGTGTTCAAGTTATAGGGAATTATTCTTGAGTGTGTTTTTTGTATTATATGTCCTCTACCAGCGTTAATTGGGGTTCAATTACTAATGAACCTCTGTTTGGTGTTACTTATGACCTAAGTTGCCAATCTTGGTATTGGTTCAGGTTCAGGTTTAGGGGTTCAGTTTGTAGGTTCAGTCAATGTTTTTTGGGGGTTGGGTTCATCCCCACAAAAACATATAAAAATCAGAAATATATACATATCTGCAGCAGTAATTAAGTTCAAAATACCACACATAGCATCATATATTGTATAATAAACAAAACCACCACAAAAATAAAAAATCTTACAATGTCAATTAGTCAAACTCGAATGTCATGATATATTTTATTTATTCAAATTAAAAAAGAATAATGTCAAGCATCAACAATTATCCATCACAAATCAAGCATCATCAGATGGGTCTTCAAAAATATCATCATCACCATCCATATTGGATGATGTAGGTACTGGTAAATTAGAAGAACCACAGACAATGCCACTAGCATTGGCATTGGCACTAGCACTAGCACTAGCACTAGCATTGGCACTCTCATGTTCGCTTGCTGGCTTGACTTCAGCATAAAGTTTAGCAAGGTGGGAAGTGGAAGCATCCAAGTCAATATGCTTTGGCTTGATATCCCACTTGCTTGTGTCCCCTTCTTTGTAGCCACTTTGTTTGTGTGAAAGGAGCCACAAGTTCAAATGCACATACACTAAGTCCTCTTCCTTTTATTAGTATAGCCGATTGTGCTTTATTGAGTGGATGGCGGAGTACGTGCTCCAATTCCTCTCAAATTCAGACGAACTATCAACCTATTAAAGACAAAATTAGATAGTTAAGAGTCATAAAATTTAAAAAATTAAGTTATAAAATATAAATGAAACTTAAAAGAAAAGTTTTTTTTTTTTAAACTTGCAATAAAATTTTGATTGCAAGAGGTAGGCATGTGAATGATTGTCCGTGGAAGGACCACCAACTATAAGCATCGACCTTATACTTGTCACATACAACATTGATGCTAAAGTCGTTGGAGCATACAAACTCCATGAACTCAATCCTCATTGCACCTTGCATGTCAGGATCAATGAAGAGTTTGCGAAGTGCTACCTTGTAACCTTGACTGACTTCAACATTTCAATATGGGGCAATTCTTGTTGACACAGAAAGGAGCTCAACACTAATTTTTGAGACTCAATGGAAAGGAAAGATGTAGCAAAGTGGTCATTTTGTTCCATCTCTTTTCAATGATTTTGTGTAGTTGATTGAAGAAATTATGTTTAAGATCTTGCTCTTTTGCATTTATGATGGCTTTTATCTTCTCAATCATTGAGTTGATGCCATCATATATTTCACCCAAACAAGGCATATTCGTTTCGTTATAGTGGATTGTACTAAATGTAGGCACAGTGAAACTGAGGAGATATTTGTACAATCCCATCAAATGTCATCTAGGATCATTTGCTTAATCTTTGCTGCCCTTGTAGTGATAGACTGTCTCCATATGAACGAATTTGGGCTGATGACCATGTTAGAAAGTGCCTCATGAACCTTCACAAGTCGTCTCAAGACAATTGTGTTGGAGGCAAAATTGGTTTCAACAACTTGTATGAAAAAAAATAAAAATAAAAAATTACAAAAATTAAATTTAAAATAAAATAATTTTTTTTACTAAAGTGAAATATATTTAACTTTACCTTCAATAGCGCTCCAATTTCAAGAATGTTTTGAAGTGACATATGGTGGTTGGTGACAAACATTTGGATATCTTCGGCCTCAACATACACTTGTTTGATCTAGTCAATTTTGGTGCCAACTTTTTTAGCACAAGGTTGAGGGAGTGGACAACACAAGGTGTTGAAAAAATGTGTGAATAACGCTCAACCAATAACCAAGTCGCTCTACAATTTTTGGCATCGTTTGTTATATCTTGCACAATATTTCGAGGGCCCACTTTCTCAATGGCTATCATGAGAATGCTAGCAATAAATACACCATCCTTCACCTCCCCTTCACAATCCATTGCTCTCAAAAACATTGCCCCTTTAGGGGACACTGCAATGAAATTGATCAATGGCAATGGATGAAAGTTCAGCAAAGATGAATCATATTTTTGTTTTGCATTCACAATAGGAGAAATGAGTTTGTTTTTGTCTTTAAGATGCATTGGCTACCATGTTATAGGGTTTGTGGGGTGAATTTAGCTTTTAGCTTTGTGATCAAACTTAGAAGTCAAAAAAATTAATTAAAAAAAAAGCGACCAAATTCATCGCTTGGGCATTGGTCCCTACCAAATCCGCCATAAGTACACCTGGGTTCATCCTAGATGGACCTGTTGGTCTTGGGTGGGGCCTTGGATGGCCCCTAAGGTGGACTGAGCCTGAACCAAAGGGCCATATGCTGTGAACCGGTATAACAACAAATAATGGATGCAAATCCTAGTGCCATGGTCAGTTTTTCCAACATTGCCTCTTCCCCCAATAATGACCAAGAGGAAGTGAAGAGTTTTTTCACTCCCAAAGGTGTGTCAATGGACAGCCACTATACTTAATAGTCAACAATGGCAGTTAGAGAAACCTGATTTCTCTTGAAGTAGTTTGTAGATTTAACTTGCCATTGATGCCTCATCTTCAACCATACTCCATTGGATAGTTCAATTCAGGTGTGGAGAAATCCATCACCCAACAATGTCATTTGATATATAAAATCAAGCCATTTCAAGATGTAGTCCTTTGTGATGTTACATCATTAGAGGTATGTGATATTGCTTGGGCAAACCTATCTATTAAATCCACATGCAACATATGAGGCAAGCAATGCAAGAAGCTTGTTAGCTCCAACAAAAAGTTTATCCTTGTGGTTAGCCCTGAGAGTAAGAATGTTCTTGTGGTTCAAACTGCTACCACAACTTCCTCAGCACAGTTGCAGTAGTTGAATAACAATCTGGAGAAGTACAAGGACCTCATTTGCTCACCAAGTGAGGTTCCTAAACATATGTGTGATAAAGCATATCATCCACTTGATACTAGGGCTACCTTTACCTAATGCATCTCTATATTATAAATCTTTCCTTGAGCATCAAGAGACTAGATCCAAGAGCTTGTGGACAAGGCACACATCAAGACAAACTCTTCACCTTGCGGCAACCTAATTTTGTTCATACTGAAGGATGGGACATGGCAGTTGTGCATTAATTAGATAGCACTTAACAAAATCACAATGAAGAACTGCTACCCTCTTCCTTGGATAGATGTTTTAAACCAGCTCTGTGCTGCTAAATTCTGCACCAAAATTGATCTTAAGTTCGGGTGTCATCAGATTCCTGTAAAACATACAGACATCAAGAAGACAATCTTCAAAGCGAAGGATTGTCTGTTCAAATTCTTAATATGCTTTTCAAGTTGAACAATGCACCAACAACATTCATGCAGATTATGAACGATTTTCTTTGTCTCTTCACTGACTCATTTGTTGTTGTCTACCTTCATAACACCATACTCTTTAGCAAAACATGGGATGAACATTTGCAAGATATCCAACAAGTATTTCACACTTTGTGGTAGTAGAAACTCTTTGTTAATTTAGAATAATGTTCATTTGCCATGTGGGAGATACAATATCTAGGACACATTGTGGATGCATGGTGAGTACACATGGACCTAGACAAAATCCATGTCATCCAAGAATGGCCTACACCAAAGAATCTCAAAGAGCTCTGCAATTTCTTGGGATTGACAAACTTCTACAAAGGGTTTGTAATTGGTCTTTGTCAAGTCAGCTGGCCATTGAATCAGATCACTAGAGGTGGTGCAACAGTAAACTTTATTTGATCAGCTGCACAACGGAAAGCATTTGACGAACTCAAAGGTAGGCTCTATTCCGCACCAACACTTGTCCTACCAGATCTTCAATAGCATGTCGAGCTAGAGATTGATGCCTTTGAATATGCACTCAAAGCAGTCCTCACTCAACATGGCCATTGATCACTCTCTAGAATGAAATCTTCACTGCAACAGTCCGATGGTGTTCCAAATATGATAGGGAGCTAAGAGCTTTATGCCATTTTCCAAGCATGTAAGTAGTGGAAACACTACATCTTGGGAAAAGACACAATGATCTATACAGACCATGAGCCACTTCAATTTTTTCAGACAGAACAAGCTTCAGCAGGGATGCCATCAAAAGTGGTTATCATATGTTCAATAGTTCCACCTTAACATCAGGCACAAAAGGGAAGTTCCAATTGAGTAGTAGATTGTTTTTTAGTCAACCTCCAGTTTAAGCTCTCCTTACTGTGCTTGATGCATGTGGACACAAGAGCAATAGTTGGGTAGAATTGTATACTCTACAGAGCAATAAACCAATTCCAAATTTCTACTTGTAGGATGGACGAAGTAGTAGAAACTCATAATCATTTCAGAAAGGTTGCAGGAATGCTTTGGAGTTGAGAAGATCCTCCTGGTATGGCAGAAGTACTTATACTAGCCACACTCCAAATTAGATGTTGTGAGATATATTCAATCTTGCACTGCATATGCCATAGCCAAGCTGGTTAACAAGAGACAAGGTATGTACATGCCTTTGCCGGTTCTGACAAAACCTTGGGAATCCATATCCAGGTCCTGTTATCCCACGACCAAAAGGGGTAATGACTGTGTAAAGAGGTAATTACTGTGTATGTGGTAGAAGATAAGTTCTCATGCCTTGTAAGAGATCATTTGTAAACAACTCTATTGTACTTTTCAGAATGGATGGATTCATTTTGGATTACCATCCTTTGGAAAGCGCTTTGGTCACAAATGCACATGGAGTTGGACAAGTCTACTTCCATCCACAGAGTGGACATACAGAATTAGTAAACAGGATGATTGTGCACTTTCTTTGGATGTACAAATCCAGGAAGCATCACACATGGGATGAAAGCATGCCTTTCTTTCAACACAGTTACAGCAGAGCTCTTTCACAACTCTACTTGTCCTTCAACAGTGATTGATGTAAATTCTGGCCCCTTTTCTGTTCCTGTGTTTGATGCAGAATAGAGCTTTGTTTGCTATCTGTACCTTTTGCATGGCTCTTTTAATAAAAGGCCTTGATTTGTATTCTGTTTTTTATGTACCTCTATTTGCTTAGGATTTGGATACTTAATTTTCACTTGAAATATAGTTTTTATTCTTGATTGGCTGTTGTAAATTTCTGTACTTTTGATTTCCATCAACCTACCTTTCTCATTCATTGACATTTATATAATCTCTCTTCTTCGTTTCTGTTGTATTTGGATCGGGTCTTTGGCGGTTGTATTTTTTTTTTGAGATTTGAAAGATGGCTAGTCAAATTGGGGACTGATGTTTTATGTAAGCTGTGATGTGTTGTAGCTCCCTCAATTTTTATTGAAATTATACGATGCAACTGCATAGAAGAAAATCCATTCAGTGCCCAAGATATTTATTCATTTTGAAGGAGAGAAAATTTACCCGATACTCATATCTTCTATCAATCCTTTTATAAATGCTTGGGAGAAAATAAATCTGAAAATGAACTTGTTAAAAAAACAACTGGCCAGTATTGTGGAAGGAATTTTCTAATCAAAGAAAACTTCATTTTTGCTATTTTTAAACCATATGTTTTACTTATTTTTTGTGGATGGTTTGTATGTTGGTACCTTGCAGGGGGTGCAGTGCCAGCACTAGCACAACTTGCTGTCTCATCCTACCATGCAGCCTTGGTGCATTCACACTCATCAATATCACAGGTTACAATGCGCATGGATGAGTTGCACAAAGTCACAAGTCCCCTCCCTCATTCGCGGGATTCACAATCCATGCCACATGTGTCAATAGATAAAAATGGCTGAGTTCTATTTGTGACATCAGTGCTTTTGCTTCTTTAGTGATATTATGATGCAGCAAGCCTTTTGTAATGTAAATGATATGTAAAATGTAGTTAGTATTCAAATGATGAGCTACAATGGGCTACATAGTGATGTCACTGTCTCATCTTGCTCGCTACATAAAAACTGGTACTCTTAGCTAGAATTCTTAATTGCAGTGTTATTTCTAATGTTTATTTATTTTTAATTTCAGTTGAAAAGAGCAGCTTCTACTATTATCAGATCTACAAATCCTGCATTGGTATGTTTTTGTAATTAGATGTGTAATTCGCCTTAAAAGTCGATTGCAGCAGTAACTATGATAATGTGCGGGTTAATGGGTTGGTTCCATATCACAGGATTCAGCAAGGCACAACCTTTGTGCGTTATTGATGATTTTTGTGTGTAACATATTGTGCACATGTGCTTGCGATCAAGGATCGGATTGGTAATTTGCAAACTAGGATTTATAATTGTAGTCCAATAAATCAGTAAAAATATAAGTCTGGGAGTAAACTTGACCTTATCTGCATGATTCTATGGACTTTAAAACTTGGGGAAACTTTGATGCCAATCAACATATAGACAATTTTTTACCAGCTACTAAAATGCTTTATTGAAGAATTGCGTGCATGTCATGTTAAATATAAAAAAGAATTTATGATTATATTCTAATGATTTATGGACAAAAAATATCAATTGATAATTCATTTTTTAATTATTAAAAAGTGATAAGAATTGACTATTAAATAATGAATAATAATAATACCTAAATAATTTTGTTCATGTAAAATCAAATAAAAATAAAGCAAAATATAAAATCATAGATTAAACTAAATTAAGAAAGTGAGTAAAATTAGATACTAGTTATTTTAATCTGGCATTATCTTCATTTTTATATTAATGTTTTAATTTATTTTGATTTAAAATTGTATGTTAAATTGATTTCATCTTTTTTTTTTTTTTTTGATATTAATTATTGTTAATCAACATATATACAAAAGATACATCAGCTGCTTTGTGCAGACCATGCAGGGTCTTATCTACTTTTATATTTCACTATATGTATATGTCTTTTGCTTATATTTCTTTTACATAACAAGACAATATTTTGTTTACTTTGGCATATAGAGAAAACAAATTTTTAGAAGACTCACATTTCAAAATGTTACTTGCATATCAAAATTATGAAATGCGAGTCTTCTAAAAGACTTAGTAAGTACTCTTTCAGTATCCTACTGATTGTTTCTCTAAAAAGGCTTTAAAATTTTAAAGACTCAAAGACCTTAGATTTTTGTTTGAGAATGTAAACACAAGTCTATTTGGAAAGATCATCAATTAATGTCTAGACATGTTGAGACTTGTTGAAGGATGGTTGTGGAAGGGGACCTTCCAAGTCACTATGAATTAACTCTAATAGTTGTGTGGCCCTCCATGATTTTCCTTTATCATATTTCTCCTTAGGATGCTTACCAAGAATGCAACCTTGACAAAATCCATCAAAAAAATTGAGAAGGCAAGTTGAAAACCATGCCCAATTGATTGAGCTGTTGTAAGTAATAGTAGTTCAAGTGACCAAATGATTGATGCCCCCAAACAACTCACCTCTTTTGAATGAGTGAGTAATGTTATCAAAGGAGAGTCATGAACAAATTGAGAAAACTTATCTAGTCTAGAATGATGATATTCTCTTCCCACAACAACTGTAGACTCATTGTGCATTTCACTATTTACCATTGTAACTCGTGTGAATTCAAATTGCTTGCCAAAGCTTGTGTGAGTGATCTGATAAACAAATAGGACATTAATTGACAAAGATGGAACAAAAAGAACATCTTGAAATGTTCCTTCACCCACATCATCAAACCCTCTCCCATGCACTTCAACAAGATGCCATCACCCATTAATATGGCAAGCATAGTACATAGCTCTCGTGAGGTAAACTCATCTTGTGATGAGTCCATGTGGTGAAAAACACCCAAGTCAATGATCCAAGTGTCAGGTTGTGAAGCAACAATGACTATCACCTTTTCTTCTCCTTTCCCCTTACTTTTATTTGTGTCATTTGAAGACCAATATGATGAACTTTGTTTGACAAAATTAGACAACTCAATGTTATTCTTTTCAAGAAGATGTGAATATGATCAATTTGTTTCTTTAAGCACTTATGTTCATCATGACTAGGTCTCTTAAAATAATAACACTTGACCTATCCTTCTTAGGTTCACCTTTTGATGAAGATGTCTGATTGGACGCACTTAAAACAATAAGTTTAAGGTTCTTCTTCTCTTCTTGGTTATGTTCTTTTGTGCCCTAATTTAAAACCAAAGCATGTAACTTAGAGGGTTTAATTGTACCCATTTGAACCAATTTATCTTGCTCCCTAGTGAGTTTTGCAACAAACTCATCTAGAGAAGGCATTTTGTAGGTTGAACCTAAGACACATTTAGTAGTATAAAATGTAGAAATAAATACATAATACTTAGGACCAAGCTTAGAAATAATACTCAAGATCAGTTGCTCATCTTTCTTTTCAATTCCACATAGTTTTAACTATAATCTAATGGCTTTCAATTTTGTGAAGAAGTCATGTATGGTGTCTAAATTGGTGGGACTTAACCCTATGAGTTCATTCTCTAATTGATGACCCCTTAACTCATCTTGCTTAACAAAGGGTTTCCAAAGTGGTCTATAGTCCATTTGATGTAGTGGCAAATTCAATATGAAAAAGAAAGTTAGGAAAAACTAACATACATAGAGTACCAAAGACTTCATCACATTTGTTAAACCATTTAATCTTTTTTTGCAACATTTTGAGGTTCACTTTCAAGTCCCATTGTAAACTGATGATATCCATGTCTTTTTAGATAGATTATCATTTTATATTTCCATTCAAAATAGTTATATGGTGTTAAGATATGAATTGTAGATGCATCCATGAGTGTAGGAAAGTAGATTACAAGGCATAAAGAAAAGTGTGAAAAAGAAGACACACAAGACACCCCCTTTCCACTAGTCTCGAAAATCATCCCCTCAGATATTACAATGTTGGCACTTTATGATTAACTAGTGCATTTGCAAGGCTTTTAATAGATTTTATAATGCTTTCTAGGCTTATAATGATAAAAATTAGAATTCTAGATACAATAAATTTGATACAAAATATAGAAAAAATAACCTTTTAGATGTGCATTACTCTCCAATACCTTCCCAACACCTTTTATTTTGAAAAATGATGCTCTAAGGCATAAGTTATGACTTGTTGAAGAAAAACATGTACCAACTTCAACTTGCAATATTTGATTAATTTTTATTTTTTATCAAGACCTTTGTGGATGAAAAGTTCTCATTTTCAATTTTTTTGTCAAGTATTTACTTTCCAAATCCCAACATCTAAGGGAAAAGTTATGCACTTTTGAAAAATGTTGAATTTTGTTTACACAAATGACTATTTTGAGAAAAATGTCTTTCTTGACTTAGTTTCTACATAAGTTATTGTAAATATGTAAAAATTAATAGATACCAAGATAGTTTTTTGACCTTGCAAACAAAACTTAACAATAATTTTTCTTTCCACCAAGTGGAAGATGAGTTTTTGATGCAAAAATGAAAATTCCAATAAAAAAGATTTCAACTTCCAAACTTTGATTTGTTACTGTGACCTCCAATCTATGATTTTGGTGAAATAAAATCCAATATTGACTTTCTTAGACCTTCTAGATGCTCTGGAAAGGCTGAAAATTCCTCCAATATTACCAAAATGTTACAATCATCCATATCTCATAGGATACAAATATGCAAAATAGAGTATACAATGCTTATTTTTCCTTCAATTGTTTTGATTTTCCAGATCATCCGAGAATGCAAGAGAGGAGCATAATGGGTTTTTGAGAAAAATATTAGCTATCTATTAGTCTCAATCTCTCAAAAAAACAAAAAATACAATGAGCTATACTAGACAAATCCACTTTGACACCATGTTAGTTTCTTCGAGAAGTGAGAATCGAGTTAGAATCACATGTAACTTCAATTGAAAAATGATCAAAGATCAACATAGTACAGAGGAGATATAACCTTAAAAGAGAGAACACAAAGACAATACAAGACAATTTGAGAATACTCTCATCACTCTCATTGAATGAGCCACTGAACTAGTGAAAGTGAGAGGAAAGTTTTGTATATATAACAAAATAAAAGCATATACATCTAAGAGGTGCATTAATTCTCACTACCCATAAAAGGTGGGAGGTTTTACATACTTGGTAAATGCCAAAAAAATGGCATAGCCTCCTCAAGTAAGGACATAATAGAGGTTATGAGAGGTGACACATAAAGCCAAAAGAGGGTGTGTGTAACCCAACTACCTCATAACCTACTCAGGTAAAGACATAATAGTGGTTATGAGAGGTGACAAAACAAGCCAAAAGAGGGTGTGTAACTCAACTACCCATGTGTGGGAGAGAGTGACACATGTAGCTGATATATTGTACCACGTGTCCTCATATTAACCACATCTAATAAACCTAAGCAAGATTAAATATGTGTAGAAAAAAGGAATACTCTTAACATAAGGAAAATAAAAATACCTACAGTAACACTTGTAACCTTTTATATTCTCGCCATATCATATGAAGATGCATATTTGAGATTATGAATCCAATTTAGATCACTTTTCTCGAGGCATATGAACATGAGTCTCACAACCAAAGACCCTTAAATGGGAAACAAAAATATTCTCACCTATCCACACTTCATAAGGTGGTTTTTGAACAAGAGTTGAACAAGCATATCTATTAATCAAACATCAAGAATTACTTATACCCTTTTCTTAAAAGCACTAATAAAATTGTGTGCCACTCAATATGCTTCTAGCCTTTTCCATTAAAGGCTAGTTCATTCTCTCTACAACCCCATTTAGTTGAGGTGTGTATGGTGTATTTTTTCCAACAATACTTGCATGCTTACAAAACTCGTCATATTCCTTGGAGCAATATTCATCACCATTATCAAATCTCAACATATTTATTTTATAATCTATTTTATTTTCAATTAAGGCTTGAAATTCCTTAAACTTAGTGAAAAATTTAAATTTAGCACGCATAAAATAAATCTAAGTGTATTTAGAAGCATTGTCAATTAATGAAACATAATACCAATATTTTTCCCACATAACCCACATCCATTAACCAAACACATTCAAATGAACTATTTCCAATAATCATTTTGATTTATATATTCCATCAAGAAATGAAGATTTGTTTTGTTTACCAAACACATGGATCATAGAAATCATTTTTATCGATAGAGTTATAAGAAAAACCATCAACTAATTTTTTATTAATAATGGTCCTAAGAAAATTTTCACTTATGTGAGTACATGCATTTTTATTTTTGTTAGTTACATTGATAGAGTTAAAATGTGGAGGCATTCATCTTACACAAGTTTCCAACTTGAGATCCTTTAGCTGCAACCAAGTTCCCTCTCACCAACTAGCAACCAAACTTGCCAAATGTCATATTGTAGTACAGGAAATTACATACCCTATAATTTCACACTACGTAATGTCCTTCCTTTTGGCTTATGATATGGAAATAGTTTAAGTATAAAATTTTGATACCAAAATGTTGGGAAAATGTGTCTCAACCTTGCAATTATATAAATATATATTTCCTAGTTACACTGATAGGTGTAGTATACAATGGGAGCACGAGGTGGAGGGGAGGTGTGGGTAATTTTTTTGTTAAAAAACTCCTAAATGACCGACATACATTAAATAAATGATATATTGTAAATATGGACCATTCATTATTAGGTTTTAGATCTAATGGTATATATATTTTGTTGGCTTATTTTTCCCTAGAAGCTAACCCTATTTTATGAGAGTGTTGTATTACGACTACGATATCATAATGTATTCTAAGAGTCTGATAGCGGTTGTATTGTCTCTGGATCTCTAATGGTAATACTCCTGTCAGAAGCTTGCTCTACAAGTATATTGTAATCTTTGTAATTTCTGAATAATAAATTTGGGCAACTTTTGGAGTGTGGGGGTTTTCTCCCGAAAGAGTTTTCTCCACATAAATCACTGTGTCGTGGTATGCATTATATTTATGTTTATTTCTGATTAAGCTTTTGTAACTATTATAAAGATTTGTAAAGTTTCACATTATTCTCCTCTCAAGATTAGTGTAGGAAGTTGTTTCACTACCTTAGCTTCCTTATGAGTAGTATAAGAGTCCGATCACCTTTGGTTTTAGTAGAGGGTTGTTGGTTTTTTTGAATTAATCTAGATTTGAGTTGGAGCTTGTGCAGAAGATACTTTGTGATCTTGTTGTAGGAATTTTTAGATGGCGAGTTCATCAGGGATAATAGAGGTGGATACATTTTCTAGAAATAATTTTGAATGTGGAATCTGAAGATGGAGGATCTGTTGATAGATCGAGATTTGTGGGACACTATTGATGAGAAAGTTTCAAGGCCTATGGATCCTACTTTGGCTGCACAAAATGATGTTATGGACTATAAAGCCAAGGGTCTAAGCAGATTGTGCTCAGTAGACTTTGCTTTAATCAATGTCCATGAGAAGACCTCTACACAAAAACTATGGAAGAAGCTTGGTGAGATGTATCAAGTCAAATCTTTAGTGAACAATATTTTATTAAGGAAGAAATTATACTCCTTGAGAATGGACGAGGGTGGATGAATCATAGACCACTTGGAAGCATTCAATATGTTGGTGGCTCAATTGACATCAGTTGGTCTCAAAATGGATGAGGAGGAGAAATGTCAGATATTGCTTTGTTCGTTGCCTGATTTGAGGGATTCTCTTGTTATGGCTATTGGGAGTACTTATGTTATATTGAAGATTGGAGATGTGGTGGGTTCTTTTCTTTTTGAAGAGATGAGGAGGAAGGTATCCATTACTGCCAAGGAGGCCCTAAATGTTCGTGGAAGACAAGGAAAAAGGAAAGAATAATGAGAAGCATGACAAATCCAAGTCCAAGGGGAGATCTAAATCTTTTGGAAAGTCCAAAGTTATTTGTTGGAATTGCGGTAAGCTTGGACATGTTTGTAAGGATTGCAAAGAAGAAAAGAAGAAGAATAAGAAGAGATTTGATATTGATTTTGAGTTTGAGAAGGAAGATGGTGATGCATTCATTGCAGCTTTGGCAACTCGTATAGGTAATGATGCATGGTTAATTGAATTAGGTGCATCTTTTCATATGACCTTTAATAGAGATTGGTTTTCTGAATATGAAGAACTTGGAGGTAAGGTGTACTTGGGTGATGATTCTTATTTAAATATTGTTGGATCTGGTAAAGTTAGAATTGGGTTTCCTGATGGTAGAATAAAAAGGATTAGTAGTGTGTTGCATATCCTTGGATTAATACAAAATTTGTTATTTGTGAGCAAACTAATATATGCGGGTGTGCAAGTAGTATTTTTTGCAAAATGGTTAGAGGTGCTATGGTGATTGCTAGAGGTGCTAGATATGGCACATTGTATAAGATTGATGCATGCACTGTTGAGTGCAATAGTAATTCCATGAAAAACAAGTCTGTGGCTACTCTGTTGGAAGAGGTGAGGGTTTCATATTCAACAAATGGTCATGGCTTTTCGGTACCCAAGGGTGCTCTTTCTTTTGAATCAAAGTTACCTACAAAGAAAAATATGTTATGGTACCAGAGACTTGGCCACATTGGAGAAAAGGGTATAAGGACCTTGAAAAATAAAATCCTTGTTGAAGGTTTGTCTGATTGTAATTTTGAATTTGATTTCTGTGAGCATTGCATTTATGGAAAATAAAACCACGTTTAGTTTTACTCAAGTTCTCATAAATCTTGTGGTGTATTGGATCTTATTCACTCTGACGTGTTTGGTCATGTAGATGTTCTTTCAACTAGACAATCCACATATTATGTTTCATTTATTGATGATTACAGTAGGACATGGGTATAATTTCTAAAGAGTAAACTTGAAGTTTTCAATCGATTTAAAGAATTTAAAACAATGGTTGAGTTGCATATTGAAAAGAAAAGAAAATGTTTGAGGACTAATAATGGTTGTGAATTTTTCTCTAATGATTTTGATAGATTTTGTAAAGATTGTGGTATTCATAGACAAAAGACAACTTTGTAGTCTCCATAATAGAATGGAGTTGTAGAAAGAATGAACATGACATTGATGGAGAAGGTTAGGAGTATGTTGAGTGGTGCTGGTCTAGAACAAAGGTTTTGGGTTGAAGTTGTTGCCACTTCCTGTTACTTGATTAACATGTCTCCTACGTCAACTCTTATTGATAAGATGCCTATAGAGGCATGGTTAGGTCACAAACCTTCATTAAGACATCTTAGAGTTTTTGGTTGTGAGACATATGTAGATAAGCCAAAGGAGAAGCAAAAAAAGCTGGAGAACAAGGCTGTGAAATGTGTCTTCATCGAATATAGTTATGGTGTGAAAGGATATGAGCTTTGAGATCCTATTACACAAAAGGTAATATATAGTTGAAGTGTTATTTTTAGAGAAACTAAGCCTTCTTCTGTTACATTGTAGCCAAAACAAAATAAACATAAATATGTGATTCAATTTCCTTCTACACCTGAGAAAGTTGAATTGAGGCCCATGGATAGAGAAGAAGTTGAGGAGAGCCCATCTAGCTTTGAATCTTTAGAAGAGGAGGAAGAACCTCGAACTCAACTCGTTCGTAAGTCTACAAGACATAGACAACCGTCTAAAAGGTATTCACCTGATGATTGGAGATATATTTTTGCTTTGAATACTAACATGGATGAACCTAGATCTATAGAAGAGGCATTAGGTATGAATGATGTAAAATATTGGAAGATTGCTATGGATAAAGAAATGAAAACTTTGAAAAATAATGATACATGAGATCTTGTACAATTGCCTAAAGGACTAAAACCTATTGGCTGTGTTACCCTATAATTTTTCCTTGCTGCATGAAAAACTATCTATCAACTTATAAATGGGTTAGTTTTACTAAGGCAGTGTTTTGTTTAGTCATGCGAACTTGATCGATGTTTGGTATAGTTTGTTGAACTTCCCATTTTTTCGCTTGAGCTTGTTTTCTTTTATGTTTATGTTTCCTCTCATTCAGGTGGTACCTTATACAGTTCGTCAAACTTTCCCTTTTCCTGCCTGTGTGATAATTTTCATTGAAGCGACATTTTGACATAGTATTTGAACTTAGGCGCACTTTTATGTAGTTCAATGAACTCTTCTTCTTGCTGCTTATAAACGTTTGATTTCAAATCTTGAAGCGTGTTTGTGATGAAAGCAGTAGAGTAATAACTACCATGTGTCATGAAGCAATTAAAGATATTAAATGCTCTACCTTCATTTTTTTTGTGAAGTTTTAAGAAGGTTTTAGTGCTAGACAAACATTCTCTTGGTGACAAGGTTTTTCGAGGATGAGTTGGCTGAGGCACGAAATTCCAGCTGTGGGGTTCACCATTGAAGGTATTTATAGTATTCACTTGTTTTAGCTTACTTTCCTAAGATATTTCTGTCTACATTTCATAAGGTTATCTATTGTTTGAGCCATAAAATATCATTCATTGCGAGGGTTAAATATGCGAGTTGTGAATATGTGTCTGGACTAACCTATGAAGGCCTAGAAATTGGAGATACCCGTCTAGGGCATATGACTTTAGATGAAATAAGAAGTAAATTCAATAAACCAAACCCACCGCCCATCACTGAAAGAATAATTGATAGTGGGTTGGTTGAAGCTGCCACATTTCCTTTAGCAATGTAATACCCCAAACTCATCTTAGAATGCATTGGGCATTATAATTCACGAATACAAGAGGCTAGGACGGAAGATAATCGTCTAGTTTTGAAAATACAAAGGTCCACCTTTGTGTCTTGCCTGAGAATCCTAGAAAAAGATGAGTACTCACCCATGAATATGACAAACTCTTAAATTGAATTTTCTGCAAAGAAAGGGGTCTACAAGAATGAGATGGCAAAAAATTGGTTGGCCAAGCCTAAAAGGGGTAAGTCTCAATTGCCTTGAAAGTTGCATAGAGCTCATTTTGTGGAATAAGTGGCCAACATTGTGGTATTGTTGCATAGGATAAGGGGGAATGAGGATGTTCATGGATTTGAGGAATACATGTATTTCTTCATCCAAATCATGTTATACAGAGAGCAATTCCTGGATTGGGTAGAAACTATTAGTGATTGCTTGCATGAGTTGATGACCTTCTTCACCCTCAATAGGTTCTTTTACATGTCTTCATATTTGGTATATGCCATCTGATGAGCCCAAAATATGCTCATAATTTGGATATCATGGTGTACTTTTAATACCTTTACTTTTGTTGTTCATGGTTGTTTAACTCTCTTGAAACCTTTTATTGGGGGATATCCTGTAGCAATACACTTTCATGTTCCTGCAGCCTATCATGTTGATTTGTCTATATTTATTACCTTGTTTGACTCCCCAAATGACTGGTATAACGCATGTAGTTTTTGAATGATGAAATAGATTTAAATATGTGATTAATGAATGGATATTGTGTATGTGCCATGCACCTTTTCTTTCACATCTGTTACCTTGTGTTTCGCAGGTTGTTGAAGAAAGTATGATCGAGTCAAGCGCAGCCAATCTCAGCCTTGCAGTAAAGTCCATTTCCTGCAAGACTTCGAGGAAGCTCTGGCAAAGACTCTTTGACCAAAACTATTGGGAAGATTTTAAATGACATTTAATCTGGGAAGAGTGGAGTGCTAGATTCTCTCTGGATCGGGTTGAACGGATAAACTCATTTATGAAGTCTGTTCCTTGATTTGAGGATACATTTTACATCCACGTCTTTCTCTGTTAGGGTTAGTTAGTTAGTTGTTTTCCTGATTTAAATAAGTGTTCCTCCTGCACGGGTGAACAAGAAGGAGATAGATAGAGAAGCAGATTATGTAAGAGTTAGAGTTATAATATGAATCAAAATTTTTGTTAGTTTTCTGAAGCAGAACAATCAATGTAAATGATTTCACATTATGAATAAAAGTTGATGGAGTTCTGAGCACAATCTTCTGTGTAAATTAGTTGATGCTTGCTAAGGGGGCCCACTTAGTAAGTATCTATAGGAGTAGTTGTTTATCCTTTGTTAACTCAAGTTAGATTTCATTTTAGAAGTTTCAGCACAAGCTCAGTCCTATACTGTTCCTACAGCATCGAGAATCCATCCCTGTGCTTGTTCCTGCAGCATAAGGCTAGTTTATAGTTTGTCTCTCAATTGTAGCTATTATGATTTCTGCTTTGGTTAGATTATGATTGAGTTAAGAGAAATTTGCATTACCTTTATGTAGCATAGGTAGAATTTCTTTCCAAGTATTTATTTTCAATAGGTTGTGACTGAAACTAGTTCTTAGTGCACATATAGTGCCGCTCCATTTAAAACATACGTTCCCTGGTTTGACAAGTAAATGAACGACCACGAAGAGGTATTAGTCGCCTGCTGGAATGTCCAATTCCCAGGATAGGTTTTTCCGTGATTTTCATATCCTTTTGTGGGCGCGACCACCATTGCCAACACTAGACCTTGGCCTGGATTAAGACCAAGTGAGTTACCTCTAGAGAAAGTACCCATTTATGATTATTTTGATAAGCTACAACTTCATAAGAGTTTTCAATATTTTAGGAGAGTAACTGATACTTTCACTATGAGAATGGTCAAGGAGTTACAAGGATGTCTTGCAATGAGGTTATCACCTGAAGCAATGTGATTTGTAGAATTCTATAACAACCATTTTATTTAGTTTCAAATATTTTCCTATATAAGGGTTGGTGGATATGCATGATTTCTGATCAAATTTCCTAAATACCCTGAAGATAAATGGGTGCTCATTGAGGTAATTAGGTAGTTGGACGATATGAACAGGTTGTGCCAAGGTAGGAAAAGGTTGATAGTTCATTTTCCCTTTGGTTTTGGTTCTTATAGTTGTTAATCTATGTCAGATTTCATGAATATTGAAAAAGAATTGTCTAAGTATAATCCGCTCTCATATGAGGAATGATTTCCTTTTGATTTAAAGGATAATATCAAGAATAATTTGAAACTAAGTCCTAATTTCTTTCATCATCCTAGCCTTGAGGATTTTTGGGCTGACTATTTTGATGAGTATGAAGTTAGGAAAAGGAGCTGGATCAGGTTGTCAATGGAACAAATTATAATCTATGACTTAAAATGGGATCTATAAGGCATTGTGGAGGATGGGTCTAAAGAACCAGTCTACACTGAGTTAAAAGAAAATCTGCCTATCCCCGCCATGGACTGGAGCGGTAGGGAATAAGACTATTGAGGCAAGGACTACCGGTGTCTTGAATAGAACACGAGAATGGATGACTAAGAAAAAGAACAAAATAGTCCCATCCTCACACCAGATCTAGGGACTCACAACCTACTGATGGCACTTCTCAAGCCTCTGCAAGTGGGCAAGTAGTTGGTGATACCTCTAAGTCATTATCATCTAGGGCTCAAGGGGATGGTGGCGAGGATCCACCAGACAAAAATGTGTTTTCCCAAACTTGTGGGGAGGATATTGTTAACCTGCCAACTTTGGAAAAAGAGAATGAAGGAGAGGAGGAAGAAGAGGCTTTGGAAGCTTTAGATATCAAATGCTCTCCCTCTTAGGAAGAATCACCTATCAGGGAAGTGACTATACCATAGAAGTCACATGATGTTTCATCGATAGTGGACAATCCTCTGTTGCAAGAACTATGTTTGGGTCTTCAACATTTAAAGCAGTCAATGCCCCAATTACTCTAGCTTGGTTGGAGGATACCTTGTCTAGGAAAAGGAAAGATGTACAACTTAGTGTACCCAAACGAGATATGGTGGGACAATTGTTGTAGAGAACCCCAATCTCAAAAATGAAGAAATTGAAAAGCACTGCAAGATTGGTGGATGACACATAATTAGGTAGCCTCCAAGTTGAGATTGCTCATCCTTCTATACAAAAGGACACCACTTAGGTAACAGGAGGTGACTTCGAGGTTAGTATAATAGATCTTGGCCCCCCTAACAGAGAGGGATACATTCAAATTTTTTAGGTGTCTGTAACCATAATGGTTGAAAGGTCTAAAAAGGATAAGGAAAGTAAGGATGAACTAAAAGCTTAGGTACAAGATTTAACTGAATTCCTAAGGTATGTTTTTGAGCTCATCCCTCATCCTCTATCTCAGGTAGGTTCCTTGTTGAATCATTAACCATGATTGGGAAAGAAGCTGCGACCAAAATAAAAAGTAGTCAAACTCTAAGCAAGAATGTGAAAGAGGAGTAAGTGTCTAACTAAAAAAGGAGGCTTTGTTATTGGTGAATCTGTGAAGTGTTTCTAGGAGACTAATGCTTTCAAGAATACTGTGGGAGAGAAGATTGTTGCGATTGAAAAAGAAGAAAAGTTATGGAACAATTATCAAACTAAATTGAAATTAATGTTGAGCTAAGATATGGAGAAGTTGGCTACATAATAGATTATACCCAATGCTTCTGACATCTGTTACTTGGCATGGAACAAAGTTGCAAACAGAGTTTGTAGAAGCTTAGGGAAATCATTGATGAGTGCACTGTTGTTTCAGATGAAGCTCAAGGTACTTTGGTGGCTCTTGGGTTACTGCAAAATAGAGGTGAGATTGGAAACAACATAGACATCAAGAGTTTTATAGATAGCTTCCAGGCGATGGTTAAAGAAATAATTGATTCACCTTCACTTAATGTTGGACATTTGAAAAAGCTTGGCGAATTACATTTGGTCACATCTCAAGCGATCAATCTCATGAAAATCTGTCAACACCGCTTGGAGATAGCTAAGGACAAGAATTTGACATGGAAGGTATGAATGAAAAATGTGGCCTTTCCCCAACATAAAGAACCATTACACATCCTCAAGACTTGTCAAGCCTTTCAAAAAAGACTTGTGGTGACTTCAGAAGTTGGAAATGGTGCGGCACCATCGTGATGGCTCAATTGTTTTTTTTTTTTTATCTTTTTGAATTTTGGTTAGTTATGGACAATGAAGAGGAAGTTGCTCATCTGCCTATTTATTTTGTATCTAATTTCATATGTTCTCTCTCTAGACACTTTGAAACTTCTCAATACAATACTTTGATGTGAATGAAATTTCTATTTTTCTTTGTGCATTTAGCTTGTGAAGTTAATCTGGGTTCTTGAATCTTTGTGTTTGAGAACATCTTAATGCAATACCTTATCTTTGTGTAAGTGATTGAATTTTCTTCATAATTAATTTCATTTCTTAGATGGTATTTTGGTATATGATTTTATTCCTGAATAGCTTAGTTAGGTTTCATCTTTGTGCCAATTTTTCATATTTGCCAGATCTCACATTTGATATTTAAGAATTATCTTGATATTGGGTTTGCCTTTACTTCTTTCTGGTCAAAAAAATATATGACGTTTAATTTTAAGCATTTTAATTCATTGAAAATCTTGTGAGGGAGCTGTACCTCGACAAAATTCAAAGGATATTTTTCTTTGCTGAAAGGTTGATATTTAGAGCTGTTCGGTTAATTTTGGCACCTTTCAAGCATGGAATAGTGATATATCAAGGTTCACAATCTGTTAGCCAATAGATTTTTGTTGATTTTTCTAGGGAGAGACTTGTCAATTTTCGGTTGTCTTGTCTAGGCACACTTCACGGGTAATTTAATTAACCTTGGATTCTCATAGATTTACTAGAGGGGAAAGAAGTGGGGGAGTTTTTGATCCTATTTTTGAAACCCTAGAAAGAAATAATTTTTCCTATATCATTCCCTCTAGGCAAAGGGTTGGGGCTAGAAGCAGACCCCCCACCTACTAGAACACCTATAAATTTCTCTATCTCCCAAGCACTTATTTTACACGGGACTGTTTTACCCGTTGTAATTAATTTTCCCCTTAATATAGCTCATCAACAACCCAAACAACCTGTTCCTTGGGGCACTGCTATTGGTCCTTTGCAACTAGGAAATAACTTGCATGATTTACCCAAGGGTTGTCATAAGAATTTTCCTAAATTTTGAGGAGATGGAAAGATTTCACCAGAAGAACGCATTGATGCTTTCTTCGCCACATGTGGTGTGCTTGTAGTACAAGAAGAAGATGTAGCAGTCAGATTGTTCATAGAGTCTTTAGCTGATGCAGTGGCACAATGGTTTTATCAATTGCCTCACGAATGTATTACTAATTGGGTCAATAAGCATAGTAAGTTCAAAGCGAGATTCAAAAGCACAGATGATGCCCTAACTCTGATAGCACAAGTCACTCAAATGAAGAAAGAAGCGAATGCGTCTATGAGAGACTTTGTGGCCAAGTTTAACAAGATAGTAAATCAAACTATGCTTGCTAAGAGACCCTCTCAGGAAATGCAAAAAAAAATCTTTATCAATGCACAACAGCCTGATATTGGTCTTCTCTTAAAGAGGAAACCATTGAATACCCTGGAAGCCACTCAAGCATTGGTATTTGAATTAGAGAATGATTTTATTTTAGTTTGGAAATGGAAAAAAAATTTCTTATGAACAAATCACTTCCTACTACTTCCTCTAATCCTATGATCTAGAGATTGGCTAATGAAATAATTGCTCTCAAAAGGCAGATGCCAAAAGGTAACCAACCCTATCAAGATATTCCCAAGAAGACAAATTTTTAGCTAGGGAATAAGACACTGCCTTTTCCTCCAACTCAACAGAGGCTAGCAATTGAAGCTCCTCCTCTAGACAATAAAAAGAACATGTTTGTCTTTCACCTCACATCTGATCATGATGGTGCTAACTGCCCTGAAATAAATAGGTTTATGCAGTTGACCACAACCAAAGAAGTTATTGAAGAAGTTATAGAGGAAGGTACTTCATCTAATCAATATGTCGACTCTGCAAATGGATACTTAGAATTTGAACCTGATGATGATAGAGGAGGAGATGTTTACATCACTTTGGATGATGCTACCTGCGCTACTATCACTCGAACCTAGAAATACCATAATAAAATAGGTACTCCAAATTCCCCTAAGGTTTTACTTACAAAAGCTATTGCAACTTACAAGGGTGAAAATGTTTCACAAAGCGTGGTTAATAGCTCTTCTAAAAATCCTATTGTATCAACCCTGGAAGGCCAAGCAAGGGATTTTGATATTGTGGAGTTTTGTAAAACTACTAAAGTTCAGATTTCTTAAGCTAAGTATTTAAAGATGAATCCTAAGGAATTGGGTAGGTTGATTGAATATGTTAGGCCAAGACATTTTGAATCACATGTAGGCCTAGATGAAGCAATGATCAAACCCCAAGATTCAACCATTAATGCTGCACCTAGTAGTAAAATGCTTTCTCCATCAACCTATGATGCAAAACCTTACCCATTTTATGTATCATTATTTGTAAATGGGTTCAGAGTTAACACTTGCATCATTGACTCAAGAGCTTTTGATAATGTCATGCCCACACAAATTGCTAGAGCCCTAGGGCTAGAAATGACTAAGACATTTAGAAAGTGTTATTCAATGGATTCCAACCAGGTTCCCTTACTTGGACAAATTAAAGATGCTCAAGTTGCACTTGCAGCTTACCCAAACAAGTGACTCAAACTCACCATATTGGTTGTAGATATACATGTTAGTTATGGTATGCTTTGAGTAGGAGTTTTTGTGAAGACTTGGGAGGAGACATACAATTTGATTGGTCATATGCCACTATACCTATCTGTAAGGAGAGAGTATTCCTTGGGCCTAAATCAAAAGCCAAGATAACTGTGCTCAAGTTTGATGATCCCAAAGAAAATATCCTGTACAAAAAAAATGAGTTTAGAAACTATATGCTCTTCTCAGGAGAAGAAAAAGAGGATGATGGACATATTCAGATTAAGAACTCGAGCTCTGGACAATGGAGTTTGATGGAAGCTGTTCCCATGCTGGGTCAGGAGTAGGGGTCATTCTTATGTCTCCTTTTGGTGAGCAATTTCCTTTTGCTTATAAGTTAGAATTTGAGAATACAAACAATACTTCTAAATATGAAGCCCTTTTGTTAGGGTTAATCGAAGCTAAGGGTATGTGAATAAAGATAATTAAGGTTTTGGGAGATGCAGAACTAATTGTTAAATAGGTACGAAATGTTTTCACTATCAAGAATGAAAGGTTGAAGCATTATCGAAATCGAGTCTGGGATGCCATTGAAAGTTTTGATGCCTTCTCAATAGAAGCCATTCCCAGGGAATTTAACACAAAGGCTGTCTCACTAGCAGTCTCAGCTTCCTTGCTCCTTCCACACCCAAAATTTAAAGATAAATCCTATAGGATTGAGTTGATTTATCGGCCAAGTATTCTTGACAACATTAATCACTGGCAGGTCTTTGAAGATGACAAACAAATTTAGGCCTTCTTAGAAAATGCCGAGGCTTTTGCTCAATTCTTCTTTGAAGGAAGCGATCATCAATGTAAATATTTTTGTCCTGGTAGGATGGGTGGTCTCCAAGATGAAATAATTCAGTTGAAGGGGAATAAAATACCTAAAGGGCTGGTTTCTCTTAAATACTTATTTGACTGCCATGATCACTCTATAAAACAGAAAATGAGTGATTTCGTTGGACACTCTGATAAATTTGAAGCAGTTAACATTGGGGACCCTGATTCTCCTAAGATGGTTTACATCAGAAAATGTTGCTCTCCAGAGTAGAAAGAAAAATTGATAGCCCTGCTGATTAAATATAAAGAGGTTTTTGCCTAGTGTTATGATGACTTGAAAAACCTCATGGATGGGAAGTTTCAGCACCACATACCACTTAAATCAGGAAAGATTTCCTTCAGACATAAGTAGAGGAACTATAATCCCAAGGTAACTGATGCAATCTTTAAAGAGATTGACAAGATGCTGAAAGCACAAATCATATATCCCATACATCATTCTACTTGGGTAGCGAACATTGTACCAGTTTGCAAGAAAAATGGGGAAATTCAGATATGTGTTGATTTCAGGAATCTTAATCAAGTGCCATTAAAGGATAACTATCCTCTTCCTAACATGGACAATATCTTGCAAGCAGTGGCTAGTTCAAAAATGATGTCCATGTTGGTCAGCTTCTTTGGTTACAATCAAATTGATGTAGCAGGAGAAGATCAACACAAAACAACATTCACCATGCCTCGAGAAACCTTCGCTTATAATCAAATGCCATTTGGACTCATTAACACAGGAGAAAATTTTTAGCAGGCTATGGACCTATTTTTTGGTGACCTTCGAAACAAGATTATAGTCATCTATCTTGATGGTTTAACAACGTTCTCTAAGAAAAGAACATATCACTTGCAAGATCTAGAATGATTTCTACAAAGATGTAAAGAACATGGTATCTCTCTTAACCCCAAGAATTCTATTATTTTTGTCATTGAGGGTAAAATTTTGGGTCACATTGTGATCCGGTGGACATTTTTCAGTGAAAATTGAAGTGTATCATTTCTCTCCAAAATTTGCACCATTAGAAAGAGCTCGCCATCCTGATTCCAACGCAACTCGAACGGAGCGAAAAGGAGTCCGTTTGTGCAAGTTATGGCCAGTCAAACCTTGGGTCAAACTGGATCAGGGGGCGTTCAGGAAGCAAAAAAATGATCATCTCAGAAATCAATGAAATCAGCGTCATTGCGAAGAGCTCGTCGAGACGATTCCGACGGTGTTCGTTTTGTTGAAATCCGATGCCGTATGCTCGAGTTACAAGCAGTCAAAGTTTGGTTGACTTTGAGGGTACATTTGCTGACGTCATCATTCCGTACTGTACGGACGGCTAATCATAATTTGACACATACCATCCTCGTCGGCACTGTACGGATGAATCAGAATCTGACACATGGCAGTCCGTACGCGCAGTCAGCCGGAAGCCACGTCAGCATGACATGTCAGCTCGCCGTACGCCACGTCATTATCTGAGTCATTAAGCCAGTCAGCGCTACGTCATCATCCATGTCGGCATGCAGTCAGCAACCACGTCAGTTGTATCTGGCCAGTCAAACTGTGCCACGTGGCACCCTCCTGGTGCGGCACGTGGCCTCTTCCTCCTGCATCGGCGTTCGTTGTTTTTTGTTAGCAAAAGGTTTAGCTAGCCCGCATGGGACTCGACCTCTCAACCTATGGTTCGCGAGATTTCCGGCTAGCCGGTAGTTCAAAACAACACCCGTTACTATGTATAGTAAGCGGTTTGTATTTGTTATAAGATAGTGGAAATTTGGCTATAAAAAGCCAGCGGCCAAGGTTGAACCCTCGACCGCCAGCCAACTAAAATCTATACCCACCGCTAAGCCATTCACTGGCTTTAAACCGTATTTAGCATCGGTTTTATTTAACTTAGTATCAAAAACCGAATACCTATGCTTTTAAAACAAACTCCTAATTTTAAATTAAAAAAACAAACAAGAATCCTTTTTAAGGATTAACCAAAACCCTTCCCAAACAGAATAAGCCCGGGAGTTGAAAATTAAGGGGCTTAAATTTATTTTATAGATATTGGGGGTTATTTTTAATGATTTTTATGTAAATAAGGGAAGATTTGAAGATATTATGAAGAGATAAGGGAGATTATTAAAATCTAAATGTTAAATTGGGAGATTTGGAAAATATTTTGTAAATCAATTGGTTAAAGGCCAATTTGAGAAAATTCTTTGTATAAAAAGGGGTGTAAGGTGAGAGAGGAGATCCAAGTTTTTTTTTTTCAGGTAATGAAGTCTTGATGCTGAGGTGACGAAAGAGAGGTCTTGTTGAAGAGTTTTTTTCAAGTCATTCTTGTATGCCAGAGCGCTGTTATGCTGCCGAAGTGCCTGGAGAATGGTTATGGTGCTGTTGTAATTGATTTTTGGAGTTAATCGGATCGGTCTCTCTATTGGAGTGGACCCGGAGACGTAGTCACGTTTTGTGATGAACTCCGTTATCAACTGTTTGCACTTCTCTTCTTCTCTCTCTTTCTTTCTCTCATTTCCTTCCTTTCTATTATAATCACCTTGTTATTACTTTCATTTTGTTATTTCCATAAGTTAATTTTGATTTAATTAACTTGGAATAATCATTGTAAAAGCATTGTAAAAGTTAAGCATTTAAATACTGCAATCTAGTCTAGATCCTATACAAATCACATTGTGTCAAGGGGAGGTATTAGAATAGATCCAGATAGAGTAAAGGCTATCTTACAATTAAGCCTTCCTTCAAACTAGACTGGTGTGAAGTCTTTTTTTGACCAAGTAAATTTCTTGAGAAAATTTGTTCCATATTTTTTTGAAATCACTAAGCACATTGTGGACATCATGAAGGAAAAGTAGGTTTTCAAGTGAAATGAGGCTGGAAAGTAGGCCTTCAAAAATATCAAGGAAGCAATTGCTCGAGCTCCTATCCTAGTCAATAATAATTTTAAGAAAGAATTCATCATATATTGCTATGCTTCTGAACATACTACATTCGCCATATTGCAACAAGAAAATGAAGATAAAATTCAGGCACCAATTTCCTTTATGAGAAATCCCTTAAAGAAACATGAGTTAAATTATTCTCAAATTGAGAAACATGCGTTTGCAGTGATCAGTTTAGTTAAGCAATTCCGCTTCTATATCCTACATTCACACTCAGTGGTATATGCACCAGACCCCATTGTTAAGAGCATATTGACTCAATAGGATATTGATTACAACTGGAGGGGTAGATGGATAGCAAAGGTGCAAGAGTATGACATAGACCTGAAGCTTGCAAAGTTAGTCAAAGGAAGAAGAGTAAGTTGATGGTGGAAAGTCCAAAGGAAGAAGAAGAAGAAGAGGATTTACCATTGGTTTTAACCGTCAGTTAACAAGATGAATGATTTTTTGATATAGTCTACTTTCTCACTTATGGAAAATTCCCCAAACATCTCTTAGGTAAATAGAAAAGGAATTTAGAATTGAAAGAAACTATGTTATTTGGGATGACACCTTATACAAATGTGGCATAGATGGGACTTTATTGAAGCATGTGGATAAAGCTCAATATGAATGACTTCTTACTACTTTTCACAATGAGGCTTGTGGAGGTCACTTCTCTTCCAGCATGACTGCTTTTAAAATTATAAGGCACGGTTATTATTGGCCTAGAATGTTCAAAGATGCTTATCATTGGGTTGCCAAGTGCAAAAAATGTAAGTTGTTTTCAAGAAGTCCTTAGTTAGTAGCCTTACCATTTAAACCTATAGTTATCGATGGAACGTTTCAGGAATGGAGTCTCAATTTCATAGGTCCAATCAGTTCACATTCCAGTGGAGGCTATAATCACATCATCACAACCATTGATTACTTCACCAAGTGGGTGGAAGAAATCCTAGTGAAAAGAACCACTTCTGAAGTAGTCTGCAATTTTATTAAAGAAAATATTCTAGTTAGGTATGGGGTTCCACATAAGCTAATAACTGACAATGCGATTATTTTTTCCTCTAATGATATTTCAATTTTCTGCTATGATTATGGAATCTCTTCATCTCATTCGACTGACTATTATCCTTAGGGGAATGGTCAGGCAGAGTCCAACAATAAGAATCTAATAAGCATTATCAAGAAACTGGTTGATGAAAACCAAAAAGATTGGCATAAAAGACTGTATGAAGCTCTATGGGCGGATCAAATGAATCCTAAAAGGGCTATTGGGATGACCCCTTTCAAGTTGGTATACAGGGTAGAAAGTGTACTTCCTCTCTCACTGGAGTTATCGGTTCACAAACTAAAAAATTTCATTGAAGATCTTGAATTCAATGATGCTTTGGAGAAAAGGATTTTATATTTGACTAAGATTCAGGAACAACAAGAAGAGATGGTCGATAAGATAACCATACACCAAGAAAAGGTCAAGAATATTTTTGATAGAAAATCTAGATCGAGAAAGTTTATGGTTGGAGATTTAGTTTTGCTGTGGGACAAGCACAAAGAGCCTAAAGGCATCCATAAGAAGTTCAATGAACTTTGGATTGGCCCTTTTAAAATCACTCATGAGTACGAGCCTAATACTTTTCATATCGCATACCCTGACGGGACCCCCTTACCTATTCCTTATAATGGGAAAGATTTGAAACTCTATCAACTTTGATCGACCTTGTGGTCCTTTCCTGTACATAGTTAGTTTAGTGTTTTGTTTTTGTTTGCTTTCTGAGTGCTTGAGAGAGTTATTCACTTGTACCAACTCTACTACCCAATGGATAAGGCACTAGTCATGCTAATATGGGTCTGGGTTAATTGATTGATCCTTAGGTAGTCTTCGTCCCCAATCAGAGCCACTGTTACCCTATAATTTTTCCTTGTTGCATGAAAAGCTATCTATTGACTTATAAATGGGTCAATTTTACTAGGGCTGTATTTTATTTAGTCATGCAAACTTGATCAGTGTTTTGTATAGTTTGCTGAACTTCCCATTTTGTCGCTTGAGCTTGTTTTCTTTTAAGTTTATGTTTCCTCTCATTCAGGTGTGCCTTATATAGTTAATTGAACTTTTCCTTTTCTCGCTTGTGTGATAATTTTCACTCAAGTGACATTTTGACATAGTATTTGAACTCGAGCACACTTTTATGTAGTTCGATGGACTCTCCACTTCGCCGCTTATAGATGTTTGATTTCAAATCTTGAAGGGTGTTTGTGATGAAAGCAGTGGAGTAATAACTACCATGTGTCATGAAGCAATTAAAGATATTAAATGCTTATCTACCTTCATATTTTTTGATGAAGTTTTAAGAAGGATTTAAGTGCTAGACAAACATTCTCTTGGTGACAAGGTTTTTTGAGGACAAGTTGGGCGAGGTGCGAAATTCCAACTGTGGGGTTCACCATTGAAGTATTTATAGTATTCACTTGTTTCAACTTACTTTCCTTGGATATTTTTGTCTACATTTTAGAAGGTTATCTATTGTTTGAGCTATAAACTCTCATTCATGGAGAGGGTTAAAAATACGGGTTATGAATGTGTTTGGACTAACCTATGAAGGCCCAAAAATTGAAGATACCCATCTAGGGCCTATGAGTTTAGATGAAAAAAAGAAGTAAATTCAGTAAACCAAACCCACCACCCATCACTAAAAGAATAATTGATAGTGGGTTGGTTGAAGCTACTGCATTTCCTTTAGCAGTACAATGCCCCAAACTCATCTTAGAATCCATTAGGCATTATAATTCACAAACACAAGAGGTTAGGATAAAAGATAATCATCTAGTTCTAAAAATCCAAAGGTCCACCTTTGTGTCTTGCTTAAGAATCCTAGAAAAAGATGAGTACTCACCCATGAATATGACAAACTCTCAAATTGATTTTTTTGCAAAGAAAGGGATCTACAAGAATGAGATGGCTAAAAATTGGTTGGAAAATCCTAAAAGGGGTAAGCCTTAATTTCCTCAAAATTTGCGCATAACTCATTTTGTGGAAGAAGTGGCCGAAATTGTGGTATTGTTGCTTAGGATAAGGGTGAATGAGGATGTTCATGGATTTGAGGAATAGATGTATTTCTTCATCCAAATCATGTTATGCAAAGAGCAATTCCTAGATTGGGCAGAAATTATCAGTGATCGTCTGCATGAGTTGATGACCTTCTTCACTCTTAATAGGTTCTTTTACATGTCTTCATATTTGATATATGCCATCACCAACACTATACCTTGGCCTGGATTAAGACCAAGTGATTTACCTCCGGAGAAAGTATCCATTTATGATTATTTTGATAAGCTACAACTTCATAACAATTTTCAATATTTCAGGAGAGTAACTGATACTTTCATTATGAGAATGTCAGGGAGTTACAGGGACATCCTACAATGAGCTTATCACTTGAAGCAATGCAATTTTTATACTTCTATGACAACCATTTTATTCAGTTTAAGAGATTTTCCAATATAAGGGTTGGTGGATATGCAAGATTTCTAATCAAAATTTCTAAATACCCTAAAGATAAATGGGTATTTATTGATGTAAACAAGCAGTTGGCCGATGTGGATAAGTTGTGCCAAGGTAGGAAAAGGTTGAAAGTTCATTTTCCTTTTGGTTTTGGTTCTTATAGTTGTCAATCCATGTTGAATGCCCTAAATATTGAGAAAGAATTGTATAAGTATAATCTTCTCTCATATGAGGAATGATTTCCTTTTGATTTAAAGGATTATATCAAAAATAATTTGAAACTAGGTCCTAATTTCTTTCATCAGCCTAGCCTTGAAGGTGTTTGGGCTAACTGTTTTGATGAGTATGGAGTCAGGAAAAGGAGCTAGATGAGGTTGTTAGTGGAACAAATTATCATCTATAACTTAAGATGGTATCTACAGGACATTATGGAGGATGGGTCTGACATGGTAGACCTAGTATACACCGAGTTAATAGAAAATCAGCCTATCCCTGCCATGGAATGGAGCGGTAGGGAAAAAGAGACTATTGAGGCAAGGACTTCTAGTGTCTTGACTAGAACAGTAGAATGGATGACAAAGAAAAGAACATAACAGTCCCATCCTCACACCAAATCTAGGAAGTCACGACTTGCCGAGGGAACTGCCCAAGCCTCTGCAAGTGGGAAAGTAGATGGTGATACCTCCTAGTCATTATCATTTGGGGCTTAAGGGGATGGTGGTGAGGATCCACCAGACAAAAATGTATTTTCACAAACTTGTGGGGAGGATATTCTTAACCTGTCAACTTTGGAAAAATATAATGAAGGAGAGGAGGAAGAAGAGGGTTTGGAAACTTTAAATATCAACTCCTCTCCCTCTCAGGAAGAATCACCTATCAGGGAAGTGACTGTACCAAAAAAGTCACATGATGTTTCTGTAACATCATGAAAACAGGAAAGATTAAAATCACACAACAATGCAATCAAACTCTAATGCAATCTAAAGTCAAACATTAAAGAACAAAGGAAATAGCTAAAACATAAAACAATCTCACCAAAGATTGATGTAACTCCATGGATAACCTCTGTTGTCCTTCTCCATTTCTCCGTGATGGTATTCTTGCCCTAAAATTTTTAGTGTTCGTGCAAGTATAGCCTTGATGGATGTGATTATAGCAAAATATCTAAGATTAACAAGTGCTCCAAAAGTCATAGAATTTCAGGAGAGAGTTGAAATGATAAGAGTTAGGTCAATTTATAGAAAATTGATCATTCGAATGACAGGATGAGATTGAAAGATAGACAGACGATTCAGATTAAAGGATTCCACATGCATTGAGATAAGTGTTAGTACTAACATGAGCGATAAATATAAGGATAGAGATAAATATTAAATAATGATTTAATCTCAGGTTGAGAGTATTCGAAAGTAGAAGAATAATGCTTGCATGACAAAGATAAAGATAGAATAATGGACACAATCTGTTCGAACGCACACATAAAATTAATTAATTAAATAAAGATATTTAATTAATATGTATGTGCATGCTTATGAATTAGAACTAGATGAAATGACTAGTTATGACAAAGTTTATTCGTGAAAGACACCCAGACATTAAATCAAGAGATAACTGACCGATTTAAATAGATTTTGAGTCAAGTGGAAATGAATACTTAGATAACTTAAACATTTATCTAAATATAGAGGAATGTGTTAAAAATAGACTTTTATGAATTAAATGATTATTTAATTTGACATTCGAGGATTAATTAAATAAATAAGATTTATTTAATTGAATGAAGAAAATATTAAATGAATAATTAAATAATTAAAGTATTTATTTAATTATAGTTGAAAATATAATAAGGATAAATTAAATAAGAATTTATTTAATTTAAGGAGGATAATGTTAATTAGTGACGTAATTAAATAAAGAGGGTTTATTTAATTAATCAGGATAGAATAAAGATAATGTAAATTAATTAAAGTTTATTTAATTAATAGATGAATAAATGTTAAAGTGAATTAATTAAATAATTAAAATTTATTTAATTAATAGATGAGAGAGGGACTTTAGTAAGTAATTAAATAATTAACATTTTTTAATCACGTCCATGACAATATGAATTATGAAGAAATTGAAGTTGCAGGCTTAGACCAAATTTCAGTGTCTACATTTTGCCCCTCTTTGATACAATGTCATTTCAGTGTTGTGTCAAAGAAAATCGATCACAAACATGCCCTAGTCATGCCCTAGTGTAGAACAGGTGAACGTATGCCCCCTCGGGAAAATTGACAAATTTTTGAAAAATTTCAATTTTGTTTTGGAAATAATCCCGATTAGTCAATTTGATAGCCAAAAATGCAGTGGAGTTGACAAATGAATTTTGAGGTGTTAGGTACGTGTACGGGTCAATAGAATTTGGAGGTTTATGCGGCCAATAGATAAGGTTGGAGGAAATGCCACCAAAAACCCTAGGTATAAATAGAAATGGGGTGAAAATCCAATTCATTTTCACCCACCAAGTTTAGAAATTTGAGATTTTTGCTCTAGAATTCAAGCGACCATGTCTCTAGTTCCATACTCGCATCATCGTGCTTATTGCATCCAGATGTTTAGATGACCTGCAGACACAACCCCCCCAGTATGTAGTCCGAAAGCACCTTTTGAAATTTTGATTTGCATGCTTTTTAATGCATTTATTTCAAGTTTTTGTCACGCATCACTTTTATGTTGCACTGCACATGCATGCATTTTCGATGCCTGTGTATGCGGAATAACACATTTGTAATTTCACATCATAGCATGGCATAGGTGTTTTAGCAGATGTACAATTTTTTTTTTAATTTCAATGCATATGGATTTTTGCATCACATCTGTAATTAACCGTAACACATAAGAAATTTGCATCGCATTTGTTATTTGAGACACTTTTTATTTTTTGATGGTCTGGTGTTTGTGCGTGACTACATTTGCATTATGAAACACATTTGCATTTTAGGATGATGCATATGACAATTTGTAATGCATTTGCAAATTTAAATGATGCATTTGATTTTTTGCAACACATTTGTGATTGAAATGATGCATTTGATTGGAAAAGAATTTTGAAATTTTGGACTAGGATAGGTTACTGATTCTGACATGAGGGATGCATAATACCATTGCAAGTTGTATTGGATCTGATATATACTAGAGAGTCGAGACCATTGAATTTCGGCTTCTGTGATCTATTGCAGAGTAGGGAGAAACGGTTTCTATGGCACTTGGGTCTACATCATGTGACATTCATTCCCACTATTCAGGAAAACTGTTGACTGTTGACTGCGTTGTGCGAGCGGTGGAATTTAGAGACATCGTCGCTTCATCTGCTTACTGGTGAGGTGACGGTGACATTAGAGGATGTGTATAGGTTATTGAGGCTATTGATTAGAGGATCTCGGATCATGTACGATACTCAAAGGGGATTTACGAAGATGTGTAGATATTATCCCCACCAAGACATTAGACAGCTAGGGATAGACCATTATGAGATTAGATGGCATGTGTTAGATCAAAGATATAATAGGTTAGATTGTCTATTGTGTATATTGATTGGAGGTATAGTTCTTCCTGATCGCTGAGGTCAAGGATTCCCTGTAGGATGGGGGGAGATGCTTGTAGGTATGTTAGAGAGGTGGGTGGTGTATGCCTGGGGCCCTTGTTTGTTGGCCATGTTGTACTTTCATTTACATGATATTGCCTATAGAGAGGCACAGTCTATGAGTTGTGGTACCATGCTCATGATGGTATGGGCATGGGAACACATAGCCATTTTTCGTTCGTCTATTACAACTGAGGTGCAACAGGGATCACCGTATGCCTTCTGATATGCGGGGGAAAACATAGAGACTCATGTTGGTGATACTAGATACTACAGACATGCCATCGATACGATGGTTCAATTCATTTGGAGGTTGTACATGGAATTCCCACAGTGGCCGGATGAGGATGGGCATTTGACATTTTGCCGACAGACAGTATCTGATTGGATGGACAGTCTCACATGTGTACATCATTGAGAGGCACTTTCTAGAGCATGTTTTGAGGTAGTTTGGAGAGGTTTAGGATGAGCCTTGAGGTCAAGCAAAGTATGCTAAATCTTCCAGGGAGGTGACATTGTGGGGAGCTGAGATTCCTGTAGCGACAACAGAGGAGGACATTGATGCCTTACAACTAGTATAGTGGGGGTGGGGAGGCGGAGTAGCAGATCTAGGTACGACAGATGCATATGATCATTGGTGGGTGACTCACAGGCCAACTCCATTGATAGATCCAGACCAGGATGAACCTATAGAGAGGTGCGAGACAAGACCGCGAGGTAGACGTGGGAGAGGTAGAGGTCATGGTGGGAGAGGTGATGGTGGAGATGGAGGAGGAGGAGGTTGAAGAGGTGGTGGGAGGGGGAGGTGTGGTTACAAAGGACGATGCCTACATTTATCACCTCTTTGTGAGGAGGAGAGGGAGGGAGAGGATGTTCCCATGCTCGGGGTTGGAAAAGGTGTGGAGGAGGTTGATGTTGAGGTGGGTGGAAAGGAGCATGTAGGAGGGGAGGATATTCTAGAGGAGCATGCAGAGGAGGAGGTGGTGAGGGAGGAGGCGGAGATAGATGCTCTTGGTCTGCTTGCCGGCTACCAGGATGATGATGAGGAGGAGGATATGGACAACTAGGAGTAGGATTTTTAGGACAATATTGTGGAGGAACTGGAGGATGATGGGATGGAGGGGCCACGATAGGATGACATAGGTCCTATTGAGTAGGAGGTAGCACATTTACGGGCCTAGGTAGCGTCTCTGGAGGAGAAGATGAGGGAATTGATGGCAAAGCGAGATGTAGTTGTGATGGAGAGAGACAAAGCATATCTAGATAGAGATCGGGCCATAGCTCAAAGTTAGGAGACTGAGTAGAGGTTCAAATAGATTACAACTCTTTGCAGTGGGCTGTCTACAACTTTTGCACGAGAGTTGGTTAGAGTTGGTGATAGGGAGAGATATTATAGGAACCTATATGAGGTAGAGGTTCCTCCTAAGAGGCAGGCTCCTTGCTATTCACAAGAAAAAAGCAGCAAATCACAGAGTATGACACAGAGGAGGACAGTGAGTACAGAGGGGGTCGAAGGACCTTGTAGATCTAGACCATATGACAGGCCTCCTTCTACACACAGGACATCAGGATCCTGCCATCATTCACCTTCACATTCTAGTCATGGTAGCAATGGGAGTTCCAGATAGGGACATGTATTGATATTTATTGAGACATTGTATTCTGATCATAGAGCCTGTGAGCTTCATATTTATTGAAACATTATGACATTGTGATGTGACACTTTTTGAGCAATATATATTGTAGATAGGGAAATTCAATCAGATTTAATGCTGAAATGATAAACTAATTAAATCCTATCAAGCACAATAGAGTACGAAACAACATGAACATCACAATAAGAAGCACAAATGCAAACCAATCTCCATGCTAACTCGATTTATCTCCATTGCTCTTCTCCACCTGCCTGAGAATGTGAGATTTTGAAGGATTATCAATGGAGGAATGTTGAGTGCTCATTCTTGCAGCATAACAACTTGATGACGAAAATGACCAATGAAGAGAATGGTAGATAGAGATGGAAGACTGATTTTGATAGAGTCTGGATGCTAGATGAATCCCCCCAAATGGCTTGTGAAAGGTTTGATTTATAGATTTTCGATGTGGACAAAGATAAGATTTGATAAGATTGATAAGGATTTGATTTTTGACAAAAGAGGAAATACAATGAGATGAGATAAGATTTTCGAAAGATAGAAAGATTTTGATTTATTGTTTTAAAGGAATTAAAACAAGATAAGATAAGATGTTAAAAGATAGAAAGATTTTGATTCTCTTTCAAAGGAAATAAATCCTAAAAAAGATGAGAAGGATAATTGATGAATTATCTAATTAAATTAAATTAATTAGATGCACATGAGTTTCAATTTTGGAAAGAAAGCGAGAAGATAATTTTAAGATTTTATTAATTAAATAAATATTTGATTTATTTAATTAATGCTGGATTTATGATTTCATCAATTAAATAATATAAATTATTTAATTAACATTAGAAGAATTGATAGAAATGATTTAATTAATTGAATAATATAAATTATTTAATTAACATTAGAGGAATGGATGGAAATGATTTAATTAATTAAATAATATAAATTATTTAATTAACATTAGAGGAATTGATGAATTATGCATAGGAAGGGAATAAATGAAATTAGTCAAATAAATAAGATTTATTTAACTAATTAGATGATGACATGGGTCCCTAGGGAAAAACATGATACAAGATGTCTAAATGATGCGATGTTGTGACAAGGTATCGTAAGAGGGCAATTTTTTTATGTCTACATTTTGCCCCTCTTTGAAGTGATGTTCAAGATGATATTTGTGTCGAGTAACATCATTTCAAAGAAGTTAAGGTATGGATAGAGGAAAAATGGATAATGATAGAAAGATATGATGACAATGGAATGATGATGCCCCCTCAAGAGGATAGGTGGGTTGAACAAACATGGGTAGGCTCAAAATGAAATGATAAAGGGAGGGATAAGACGAATGATGCAAGATAGAAAGTGGATAAAGAAGATGAATGATATGTTATGTTGCAATGAAGGTGAGCAACCATGATGTTTGATGTAGCACTAGATGTTATGCACCAAGATATAAGGACCAAGGTGACAATGTGTCTCCTGCCCCAACGTAATACAACCTTGTCTAGACGTATGAGGAAGTAAAGTTAGAGAATTAAAGTCCTAATGCACAAAAGGTATTATGTGACCTGAGATGCAAAGGATAATGCAAAAAGATATTCCAACATACACAAGATATGAATATTAGCTAGAATGATACAGATTTGATACAAATGCAAGATAAAATGATAACACACACAAGCAAGCAAGCAAGCATGCACAAATGATACAAAAACAAACAAGGTATTGCCCCTGTCAAGCTATAAACTGTTGATTGATTGATTGATGATGATGATAGTGTTGTCATTGTGGGGAGCGGCATGTCCCTAGATCAACACAAGGATGATGATAATTGATTGATTGACTTTGATTTGGTTTACGACAAGATTAGGATCAAGACCAAAGGATGTGATTAGATAATTTGACAATATTGATTGATTTGATTGTTATGGAATAAGGATTGACTTGCATTTGGATTATTGCTCAGAATGATTTGATGGATTTGATTGGATGAAATGGTTTTGATGAAGATGATTGAGGGGATGACAGGATGTGATGAATTGATTAGAAGAATTGATGTGATTGGAATAATTTTATTGCTTGGATTTTTGTTGGCTATTTGATTTTTTTGGTTTTTTTTTAGGACCTTTTTCCAGTTTTTGTATTTTTCAGGATATTTGGATTTTTTTGTATTTTTAGAATATTTGATTTTTTTTGTTTGAAATATTTGAGGTGTAAGGATGAAAATTGGAGTAGCATTTGTGCTAGATACCAATGACAAGGGGAAAACTAAGTCTAGGTGCAAGGAGATAGATGGGATTGATGGATGAAAGGGTGGGTGATGGGAAAAGGGCTCATGATATATGGATGGATGGAAAGGATAGGTCATAGTGAATGGAATGGATGTATGCATCATAAGAGAGAAAGGATGTGATTTCCAAAGACTATGTCGCATAGGAATAACATGCCCTATTTTAGGTACAATACTTAGGATTTTTCATGACAAAGCTTATGAAAATAGGATAATGATATGATTGGTTTAGAAGGATGAGGTATGTCAAGAGATACCCAAAACATTTTTCAACATTTTTCCCCTATGTCTTCATCAAGATCAAAAGAAGAAGAGTGGATGAATGGACTCAATATGATAGGTATGTATGATGGCTAAAGATGGTAGGTAGGATGGAAATGATATGACATGAAAATGATAGGTTGGATAGATAAGACATTGTGCCCCCAAGTGTAAGTGACATAGAAGATCACCCTACGCATGATGCCTATTTGCTAGGTTTTCATCATGGTACTTATCCAGGGCGCCTGTTTACCAGGTTTTCACTGTTGGAAAAAGGGATTTCTCTTTACTTTTTTTTTGGATAGAAGGAGAATATGGATAGGAGGGACTCAAGTGTCTAGTTCCATGAAAGGTGATAGTCCCACTAGATATGGATGTCATTGCATGGACCATGTCAAATGTCATTATGCTTATAGATGTTGGTAAGGGATGACATGAAAGAGAAATGGAGTAGGTAGATAATGAATTATGATGTGGATTTTGGAGGAAAATAGTGGATTATGTGGGACTTATGCAAAATATGAATGAGGAGACATAGCCAAAAGCATGGACCATAGGAAGGTGGTGGGGGAGATATGTAGGATAATGAGTGAAGGATGAGGAGATTGAGGTATGTGGAATTGTTATGAAATGGAAGGGAACCATGACCAATGGTTGCACACATTGTGATAAACACTAAATCTTTTGATGTGGATAGGGTGTGGGAAGCAATGGAGATGTTTTCTTAGGAGATGGTGGATGTAGTGATTTTGGTACCCACATAGACTTAGTATTTTTATGAATTTTATTTTGCTTGTCGGTTTTAGGAATTTGAGACTTTTGAATGGAATGAGAATGTGGGGTAGAAGTGGATGGTTGGGATTTTTGTGATGTAGATGCCTCATTTGAATTGCTTTCCTTTTTCTTAGGGACCCAAACCAATTTAGTTTTGGCCTTTACTTTTGGAGGTATGGGCTTATATAAATTTTTTGATGTAGTTTTCTTTGACCTTTTGTATTGATGTCCTAAGGCATGAGAACCCTTAGAATTTTTTACTTTATAGGTAGAGGCATTGAAATTCTTGCTTTTGAATCCCATGGGTATGGTGGAATGGGTGGAAGCTTCATGTTTATATAATGTGTGCATTTGTTGGTCATGATTAGGAATGTTAGGGTATTTATGGATTGAGGGATAAGGGGATTGGATAATGGGGATATTAGGTGTTGGGAGTAGTGGAGGTAGATTAGATGGAGGGATATTAGGAGTTGGAAGCAATGGTGGTAGAGTGGATTGAGGGATATTAAGAGTTGGAAGTAATTGTGGTAGAGTGGATGGTGGAAGGTGTACGGTCACATGCTTTTGAAATTTGTAGGATGATGAAGGAGGGATGGCAATATATGTTTTAGGTGTATGATAGGCTTCATGATGGAAAGTGGACTTAGGATGCATGGAGGAAATACCAACATCTTTATGTTGTTGTCCTTGGGGTGTATGTCCAAGGCCATAAGAGCATGGAGGGACTTTGACATGGATGGGCTCCAAAATACCTTGTTCATGAAGGTCTAGACCTTTACCTTGGTGGTTCATATTTTGGAGTGTGCAATGGATAATGGGACTAGGTGTAGGTGGAACACTAGACACGAGTTCCTTATTGGATGGAGAAAATGAATCAAGGGAAGATAATGGTTGTTTTTGTTCTAAGGAGGAACACTCATGAATGAGGGTGGAAAGACCAATAGGATATGATGGAGGACTTGAAATGGGGTCAATAGTGGGTGATGGGGGATCATTAGGATCTTGATTAGTATTGTGTTCACATAGATCCAAGATATTTGTTTGATCTTCTATGTGTGCTTGGGAGGCATATGTCTTATCAAGGGAAGTTGATGTTGATGGATCATGGATAGGGCTAGGTAGGGGGTGGATAGGAGCAATGGAGGTTTCTTGCTCATGGATAGGTGAAGTGATAGGCTCTTGACCATGGAATGCATAAAGTTGGCTAAGAGGATCATCATGGTCTTCTTGATCATAAAAGGGGTCTTGATCAAAGATGGAATATTGATCATGAATAGTATTAGGTATGTTATGAATGGAATCATTAGGAGGGTGTTGATCTTTATGTGGATAATGGGGTAATGTTTCCTCATGTTTAGGATTGTGCTCTTGACATACCTCATGACTTATTTGAATGGCGGTGGAAGGGGATTTCTCATGGAGAGACTTGTCATGTTCTTGATGGTCAACAACATAGGAGCATGATAGAGGGTGACTTGGACTTACGAGGGGAGACTCTTGAATTGGCTCAAGGGGTTGGGGTATTTGGTGAAGTGTTTGAAGGAGGTTTTGAAGTTGGGATGCTAGGGATTTGTGTTTGAATGTGGGCATGGTGTCACACATGTGTGTAAGCTCTTGCATATTGATTTTTTCTTCAAAGTATGCAACATAGTTCATGTCATCATTAGAGGTGGTAGGAGGAGCCCCTTGAAGTATGATTTTAGGTTTTGGTTTTGTTTCATTATTTGAACTATAGAAAGGGACTCCTTGAATTATGATCTCAGGCTTAGGTTTTGTCTCATGATTTGGCCTAGAGGGATAGCCCCCTTGGATTATGATTTTGGGCTTATGATTAGGATTGGGCTTGTTTATGATTATGACCATTTCGACAAGTGGTGACTAGGACTAGGTTGGTGATGGTGATGATGTGGAATGATAAGATTGGATGACTTGATTGATTAGGATAAAATGGATAGGATGTGAATGTGTTGGAAGAACATGTAGAGTGACTTGTCTTTATGTTTTTGGTGTTTAGCTTGATTTGGAAATGTTTAAATGAATGATCATACATGTACACACATAAATCACTCATGCAAGACACATAATAAAGTTTGAATTTTGAGATCTGAAGAATGTAATGATGATTATTAAACAAGCACACATGGAAGACACATAAACAAGCCCTATGACTAGTCAAGTGGGGTATGGCCAATTAGGTCTCAAGCTAGTTTACACAAGGTTGACTAAGGAATTATTTGAAAGAAAAATCTTGCCAATAAGCCAGGAGAAAGGGGTAACCCACCCTTCACCTTCACTTCCCAAAGGTATAAAGTTATTTGGGGCTTAGCTCAGAGTGACAAGATTTCAACTCCCAAAGGAGCGTGTCTTTGGATTCACACTCTATTGAGGTCGTCCCTTGGAGGGGTGATGAAATCCCCTAGCAGGCCTCCTATGAAGGGTTTGACAAAAGAAAACCAAGTGAGGTGTTTGTGATCACACACACACTTGATTCACACTCACAATTATTAATTGACCCTTTAGAAAATTGAAATGTTTGCAAAATAGTTCAAGCACTTATTCTTTTTAACCCCAAATCAAGATGTGACTGAAGACAATGATTAATTTTAGACCGAATTTTTGAAGTGTGATTGAAGACAATTTTTTTTTTAAGCCAATTTCAATGATGTGATCAAACAAGATTTGATTTTATGCCCCAAATTGAAATATGTGACAAACAAGATTAAGAGATTAAAAATGGAATGTGTGCACCTGATTATTCGCTTTCCAAATTGTTGTTGTGATTGATCCCAATGCTTTTCCAGCTCCGTATGATTCACCAACAAGTCACCAAGACAACAAAAAAAACACAAACGTGCAAACAAAAGTGATATTAGATCCCAAAACAAAAGTAATTGATCAATATTAGAAAAAAAAAACTTAAATGAATATTAAAAACTAAATTAAAATTTAAAATCTAATAATGTTAAAGGAAAATCTAATTCTAAATGAAAATTAAAATTAAAATCTAATTAAGATCTAAATTATAGGCTAACTCTACATTAATATCTAATGTTAATATTAAAATGGAAATCTAAAATGATTAGTAAATTAAAGTCTAAAAATCTAAAAATCTAAATGAAAATTTAAATTTAAATTTAAATCTCTAATTCTAAATTAAAATTTAAGTTAGAATCTAATACTAAATTAAAAAAAACTAAATTATGTGCCGAAATTTTCAATAAACTACTTGCGAATGAAGGTACCAATGATCTTGCATTCAATGAATCATAAAAGACCCGCCCATGGAGCCTGGACCGTGTAGACCGCCGATGGAGAGAGTAGAGATGGTCAATGCAATGAAGAAACCCCGACCAACAGCTTTGATGACATTGATGTGAGTACCTAGATGGGACGCTAATGCAGGGATTGAATGTCAGTAACTGAGGAATATGTACCGCTGATGTGACCGCCGGGCAATGCAATCATTGGACTGGAGTGTATTGACGCCGATGATCGATGGAGCGACTTTGATAGGCTGATGGATGTCACCAGGTACCAGTCCGTAGAATAAGTAAAAAATATTCAATTCAAATTTTGCATATGCCAAACACCCACGCGCTCGTTGATGGAATAAGGTGCTCGAAATGGATATGCGGGTACGAGATCTGAGAGGAGTTGAATGTGCAGATCTCAGCCTATGAATAATCTAATCTGCCAGATAAAATAACTTAATCTTCAAAGTAATCTAGTTTATATCGTTTGTATTCAATGTGTTCATATGTAGATATTGATCATTCACAAAATCCAAGCACAAAAGCCGCCTAGACCAAGCTTAGAAGTCGGTGTATGCTAAGAAAATCTGACATAAAAATATGAGAGTTCTCTTTATTTAGTTGATGCTTCCCTCAAAAGAAGGTGTGTGCATGGAAAACTAGGAGAAGTTAGAGAAGAGATATAATACCATTAGTGTAGATCAACATGCAATAGGTAGAGGCAATAAATTGCGCACATGAATGTTTATGCATGAGACAAGGCACCGTATCCTACCTGCCTATGCTAAAATGAGAGCTTTTGAACAAGTTAAAGGCGTCGAGGTTAAAGCAATTTAAAATCCATTTTCAAAACCAAAAGACGCCTACAGTGCCATCTGCCAAAACCACTTCAAATCCTGCAACAATGCACTCCCAAAAATTGACAAACGAGGGTTAAAACATGCAAATTTTGTAACAATAAAAAAACCTGCATTAACTAATGATTAGATCTCTGAAGCATGTTCATGTCGGGTTTACCAAATGTAGATAGGGAAATTCAATCAGATTTAATGCTAAAATGATAAACTAATTAAATCCCATCAAGCACAATAGAGTACAAAACAACATGAAAATCACAATAAGAAGCACAAATGCAAACCGATCTCCACGCTAACTCAATTTATCTCCATTGCTCTTCTCCACGTGCCTGAGAATGCGAGATTTTGAAGGGTTGACAATGGAGGAATGTTGAGTGCTCATTCTTACAGCATAACAACTTGATGACGAAAATGACCAATGAAGAGAATGGTAGATAGAGATGGAAGACTGATTTTGACAGAGTCTAGATGCTAGATGAATCCCCCCAAATGGCTTGTGAAATGTTTGATTTATAGATTTTCGATGTGGACAAAGATAAGATTTGATAAGATTGATAAGGATTTGATTTTTGACAAAAGAGGAAATACAATGAGATGAGATAAGATTTTCGAAAGATAGAAATATTTTGATTTATTATTTTAAAGGAATTAAAACAAGATAAGATAAGATGTGAAAAGATAGAAAGATTTTGATTCTCTTTCAAAGGAAATAAATCCTAAAAAAGATGAGAAGGATAATTGATGAATTATCTAATTAAATTAAATTAATTAGATGCACATGAGTTTCAATTTTGGAAAGAAAGCGAGAATATATTTTTAAGATTTTATTAATTAATAAATATTTGATTTATTTAATTAATGCTGGATTTATGATTTCATCAATTAAATAATATAAATTATTTAATTAACATTAGAAGAATTGATAGAAATGATTTAATTAATTGAATAATATAAATTATTTAATTAACATTAGAGGAATGGATGGAAATGATTTAATTAATTATATAATATAAATTATTTAATTAACATTAGAGGAATTGATGAATTATGCATAGGAAGGGAATAAATGAAATTAGTCAAATAAATAAGATTTATTTAACTAATTAGATGATGACATGGGTCCCTAGGGAAAAACATGATACAAGATGTCTAAATGATGCAATGTTGTGACAAGGTATCGTAAGAGGACAATTATTTGATGTCTACATATATATATGATTTTTGCAACAATTCTCATGATATGCAGTTCTATGTATGATTATGCAGTATTTTATTTATGCATGTGTTGTTGATATGATATGCTTATATTATCGATGATCATATCTAAATTATGATGTGTTTATGCAGCCTATGATGTGATGTTGTTTCTATATGATGATGTATGCATTTTCTTTTATGGTAAAATTGGATGTTATGTATGCAATTTATGATTATGAGATGCCATGTGATATTTATATATATACAATGCTATCTACATGTGATGCTATACATTTGATGATGAAGGATGTAATGTGATGTATATATTTACACTTGTTATGTACATGTAATGGTTTTGTTATGTAATTTATGATGACGAATGCCTATTATGCCATGATTTCCTAGATATGATAGATGCCTATATTTTTGTGTTTTTGTAATGCAAGATATATGTATGATTTACAATGTATGATATTTACATGATGTTTCTAACATGAATGCATATGCAAGATGCATTATATTTTTGTGTGTCACAAGACTCCGCCATAATGCAAGAACGGAGAAATGTTAGTGCGAAAAGAAGATGAATAATAAAAGACATGGTTGTTAGTATTATCAATCTTTGATATTTTTCCGAATCAAAAAATGCTTTGCACTTGATCATCATTGGGTGGTAACTAATACAAATGGAGACAAACACCATGATATGGCATAAATCAAGGTGTGCAAGGTCATCCACCTGCTAACAATAGACAATCGCAAACAAGGATTGTATTAACTCATACTAAGGGCATAGTTACCCTAGTATTTTTGTCAAGACAAACCACAGACAACAAACAAATAAAAGATGGGTCATGAGACGTCATTGATCCTCTAAATCCTTCATGGGACATCCTTGAGGAAACTAGTAACATGACTCAAAATCCAAAATTAAAAGACAGTCGACAAACAACAGTCAAAGAAAATGGAATTCTGATACATCGTTGCTTCTCTAAATCCTTCATGGGACATCCTTGAGAAAGCTAGTAATAGGATTCCAATCATAAAGTCAAATGAAATGATAAGATAAATAATCCATAAAGTCAAAAAATCCAATAATTTTTTTTCCAAAACTTGATCTGTTTGTTTGATTGTTTTGATTGATAAGATGATTGATTGATAAGACCTAATTTTCAAGAGAGACACATACCGATTAAGACGTTGAATCTAGTTTTGATGTTATGAATTTCTATATAAGGCATGACAAAATCCTAGTTTCAGAAAGACACGTATCATATAAGACATTGAGTTTGATGTTGTTGATGTGATAACCTGTGTAAGGCCATGTTGATTGTTTGACAATGTCTGTATGCAGGAAGGACTCATCCTGTATAAGACATAGATTGTTTTGCTGATATCTAAATTTAGGAAGGACTCATCCTGAATAAGACACAGGTTAATTGTTTTGATGATGTCTATTTTTAGGAAGGACACATCCTGTAGCAGACATAAGTTGATATGTTTTGGTTGTAGCTTTTGGAAATTTGTTTGATTTGACTTGATGAGTTTGTTGACTTGTTGATCTTATTTATGCGTGACTTGATATAATGTGATGATAGTTGATTGTGTGTGATGACGAAACCTAAAGGAATAACCTAGTGTGGCCTCTGGGGCTCATCAATTGATGGCCTTGCCTAGGTTATACACGCAGAGACCTCATAGTTCGACTAGACTTTGACTGATAAGACTGACTATAAAAAGCTTGATTTGTATGAATATATTTGATGTGTGTGGTAGTGCATGTGATGAACCCTAATGGACTAACCTAGTATGACCGATGACCTTGTCATATAAACAAGTGGATTGAATCATGACTTTATACAGACAAACCTAAAAGGACTGACCTAATGCCTCAGGGGCACATCGATAGATGGAATTTCCTACGTCCAGTCGCCGAGGCAACGTAGTTCAACAAATTACAACAACTGACGAGTGTGACTGACTCTGACTCTATTTTTGGATTTTTGACATGTTTTGATTTTTTTGTCTTTTTGAAGTTTTCTGATGTTTGTGGATATTTTCAGGACATTTTGTAATGTTTTTGGATTTTTCGATGGTTTTACATCTTCAGGATAGCCAATGTAAGAACCAATATGATGCAAGTTAAGTGCTTACCCCCAGTCGAATATAATACCAATTGATTGTAAATAGGATGGGATGGGGGATATGAAATGCACTCGATGTCAATCATTCAAAAGTATGGGAATGACTACCATTTATTATGATTGGTAATGTACAAGCGATGGATAGAAAAGATAGTCGATATGTACAGGGATACAAAATATGTACAGGGGTAAGCGATATGTACAGGGATGTTAGATTAGAATGATAGTAGAAAAAGGAGCAAAGTCAACTACACATGGCACTTGTTTACCAGGTTTTCACCATGGTACTTAGTGAAAGTGCCACCGAAGTGGTTTTCACTATTGGACGACTTATTTCTCTTTACTATTTTCTTGATTTTTTATTTTTTTGATGTTACCAAGACGCCTATTTACTAGGTTTTCACCTAGGTAACAATTTTTTTTATTTTTTATTTTTTGATTTAATTTTTGATAATTAAGACAAGGCTCTTAGAAGCTATGCATAGAACTTCTTCCTATGAATACTATTGATAGGTGCTGATAATGGTTCTACTTCAGGAGTAGAGAGTTGATACGCTCCTGATCCAAAGGCTTCTGTGACAATGTAGGGTCCTAACCAGTTAGGTTCAAAATTTCCTAGTTTGTCTCTTTCGGCTTGATTCTTAGGATTTTCCATTAAGACCAAGTCACAAATGTCAAAGTTTCTATTCAAGACCTTCCTGTTGTAGCTATGACAAAGAAGATTATAATATGCTTGGAGATGATCTAATGCCTTCTATCTTCGTTCATCTAGGAATTCTAGCTCATGCAGTCTTGAAACTCGGTACTCTTCATCGTCAATATGCCCTTTAAAGGATACCCTTAGGGAAGGAATCTCGACCTCAATAGGAAAAATAGTCTCAGAACCAAATACTAAGGAATATGGAGTGGCGCTCGTGGGAGTACAAATGCTTGTGCGTTAAGCCCACAAGGTTGGATTAAGTTGTAAATGCCAATCATAACCAACATCATTGATAGTATTTTTGAGGATTCTGATGATTTTTTTATTAGATGCCTCAGCTTGGCCATTACCTTGTGGGTAATATGGGGTGGAAAAATGATGTTGGATATGGAACTCTTGACATAGATGATGGAATTCTTGGTTCTTGAATGGGTGACCATTATCTATGATTATGGATTGAGGTATACCGTACCAACAAATGATATTGTTTAGGATAAACTTAGAGATTTGTGTGTTGGTAATGTATGTCATAGGAATAGCCTCAATCCACTTTGTAAAATGCTTAGTGGTAGTAATGATGAACTTATGAACATTGGATGATGTGGGATGTATTTTACCTATGAGATCAAGTCCCCATTGGGAAAAGGGCCATGGTGATGTTATGGGATGGAGCTCCTGTGTTGGTGCATGTATCAAATCTCTGTTTACCTGACATTGGCGACATTTCTTGACAAAGATATATGAGTCCTTTTCCATGGTAGGCCAATAGTAACCTAGTTTCATAATATTTTTAGCTAAGGTAGGACCGCTACAATGGGATCCACATATACCCTCATGTACCCCATGCAAGGTTTCTTGTGCTTCTTCAGAATCAAGACATCTTAGTAGGGTATTATCTAAGGCACGTCTATTTAAGGTGTCTCCAATGATGGTGTACTTGGCTGACTTGGGAAGGAATGTCCTACATTGGTTATTAGAAAGGTTAGGTGGTATGATCTTGGCATGGAGGTAGTCATAGATATCTTTATACCATGGGGAATCAGGACCAAAAATATCACACACCATCTCTAAATCTGGGATGTCATAGGCAAGGACCAAAAGCTGTTCTACCAAGAACTCAAATTTAGGGACATTGATTGGTATGTCGAGGAGTGAAGCAATAGTAGCCATGGAATTTGCTGCCTTATTTAGAACACGAGGTATTTGATGAAATTCAACCTTGTCAAAGTACTCCTTGAAACTATCTACCATGTGTTTGTAGGGAGCAAGCTTTTCATCCTTAGTTTCATAGTCATCATTTACCTGTCAGATTCTTGATCTTCCATTTGATGGCCATGTGTAATCCTGTCACAAGAGCCTCGTATTCTGCTATGTTGTTGGTACATGGAAATGCTATCTTGAATGATTTAGGAATGGAATCACCCTGTGGTGTGATAAACAATACACTAGCCCCCGAGCCATGATTCGTATGGGACCCATCAAAGTATAGTTTCCATGTCGTGCCTGTGTCAATGGTGAATATAAACTCATCAAGAAAATCTGCAACTAAAGGGTGATATGCTTGTATTGGTGCATCAACCAACTAATTATTAATGACTTGTCCTTTGATAGCTTTTCTCTCTACGTACAATATTTCATACTCACTAAGTATCATCACCCATTTGGATAGTCACCCTATTAATGCTACTTTGATTAGAAGATATTTGAGAGGGTCTATCTTCACAACCAACATTGTTTGATGGTTTAGAATATAGTGCCTTAGTTTTTGAGTAGAAAATACTACCGCAAGACAAGCACATTCAATGGTACTATAATTAAGCTGATAACCTACCAAAGTCCGACTGATATAGTATACTGCCCTTTCATCATCATTCTGTGCAAGCAATGCTCCAAGTGATGAATGGGTTGCTGAAATATAGAGAATCAGTGGCCATCCATCAATAGGTGGCATTAAGATTGGTGGCGTGAGTAGATAATACTTAATCATTTGGAAAGCCTCCTGACATTTACTTGTCCATACAAAGGGTATTCCTTTTCTAAGTAAATGTTGAAAGGGACGTGTCTTATCTGCTAACTACACTACAAATCTTTTGATGGATTGCAGTCTCCCTTGTAATGTCCTTAGCTGACTGATATTAATTGGTGGAGGCATGTTTATCATTTCTTTTACTTTGGTCAGATCCACTTCAATGCCTCATTTGGAAATGATATACCCCAAAAGCTTTCTTGATTTCACTCCAAACACACATTTCTTCAAATTTAGTCTCACTTTATACTCTTCTAGTCTTTGAAATATCTTGTCTAAATCCTATAAATGATTTTCCCTTTGCAGTGATTTAAAAATAAGGCCATTGACATAATCCTCCATAAGAGTGTGTATAAGGTCATGAAAAATAGTGGTCATGGCTCGCTGATATGTTGCTCCAACATTTTTGAGTCCGAAGGGCATGAAATTCTAGCAATACATTCCCCATGGACATGTGAAAGATATTTTAGGTTGGTATTCAGTTGCAATCATGATGTGATTATATCCTGGAAATCCATCCATAAGGAATAACATCTCATACCTTGCTATCATGTCTACTATCATGTCAATGTTGGGTAGAGGGAAGTCATCCTTAGGACAGGCTTTATTTATCTCTCTAAAATATATGCAGATGCGGATGCCCCTTGTTGATTTGGTGACTGGCATAAGATTGGAAATCCAATCTGCATAGTCGATAGATCTTATGAAGCCAACTTTTAACAATTTTTTCAGCTTAGCCTTGACTAGTAAAGCAATATGTGGGTGCATTTTCCTCAATTTCTGTTTCATTGGTTTTATACTTGGTTGTAAAGGAAAATGATGTAGTATAAGTTTAGGATCTAGCCTAGGCATGTTAGCATATGACCATGCAAAATTGATCTATCTTTGTGCAAAGAAGTTGTAAAATTCTGGCTGCTGTATTTCTATCAATGATGCGGCAAAGTATACTAGTCGGGGATTCTCTTCTGTGCCTATGTTGATTTCCATTGTTTCTTCAACCAACATGGGTGAATTTTCCTATGCAATGGGGAGAATGTTCAAACCTCCATCCTTAGGTGCCTCATAGAGGTTTTTTCCTTTAGATGCGTCCTTTTTTTTGCTTTTTCATTGTCTAAAGGTGACTTTCGGTTTTCACCTAGAGACTCATCATTTTTATTTTTGTCATTATTTTTCTTATTTTTGCAACTGGAGGGTTGAACAGATTCCCCAAAATATGCCTTGTTGTTCAAGTCAATGGTAAATCCAGCCTTGTGATCACCACTAGGTATACCTTCTCGTAATCCCAGGAACTCAACAATTGCTTCGTAGTTCTAAAAAATGTCTAAGATGGGTGTGTCTTGTTGGTACCAATCAATTAATTGGGGATAGAATAAAGGCATGTCATCATCATAGTTGTCAAAGTTCAAAGGAGTCAAGGTAAAAGTTGAGTTGTTCATGTAGTCACAAAAGTTTCTTACCAAGTCCTCTTTGCTCTTTTTCTTGGATTTAGGTGGATTCTAAGGTGGGCCTAATGCCAAGGTTTGGTTGTCTAAAATGGATTGGTCAAGTTCCCAAGAGGCAGGATCAAGAGATTCCCAATAGTAATGTTTAAACCATTCCTCTTTGGTCAAAGTCTTATGTGGACAGGGCTTCAATGGATTTGGTGAAGATTTCAACATAAAGTCAAGCTCTCCAAACAGTTTATCAAGGTCCATGGTGGATGTAGATAATAGGGAATCCCACTCATATTCATTAAAGTCGGGGGAGTCGCAATAGGGTTGGTCAATTGGTTCGTCAGATGTCTCGATATCTTTAGAAGAACTTAATTCCTCGAGTAAAGGTGATGTGATACTAGGAACGCCAATCTGAATCGGTTGAAACCCAAGTCCTAAGCCTTTTAGCCACTTGGAAATAATGATCAGTTCAATCCTCCCATCTTGATGTAAGCCTAAGCCACTATGAACATTATATCCTTTGCTTTGCATTATTGTGAAACCTTTGTCGTATTGCTCTGTAGGAATGTGAGAAAGTGAGGTAGGTTCTTTGGTCTTCTCTATACAACCAGGAGGTCACATCTCTTGCATTTATGGCTTCTTTGCTTAATTCTCCCCCATTTTATAAAGGTTGTTGTGGGAGGGATGTCTATAGTGACCACAAACTGTCTCTTATCTTCTGTAGGTAAACCATAAGATTTAGGAGGAATCAAGTGGCTAACACAATAAGATGTCTTCATGTGATATTCCCCACAACCCTTGTCTTGGATCTCGACCCTAGGAGTGGATGATAGTGAGGGTGAAGTGGATGTTTTGGTAAGAGTGGATGGATCGACATAGTGAGATGAATTAGACAATGAAGCCTCTTGGTTTACTGGTACTTGGCGTTGGGGTATCTCTTGTAGATTGGTGCAATATTAGAATGGATCAGGGTCACCATCTATTGTTATTTCAGTGCCATTGTAGGGAAATTTGAGACATTGATGATATGTGGAAGGGACTGCCTTCATGGCATGAATCCATGGTCTGCCTAGTAGAAGGTTGTATGGAAGGGTGAGATCCAAGACTTGGAATTTTGTTTCCATAACTACAAGACCAATTCTGATAGGAAGTGTTACCACCCCCTTTGATTTTCATTCCTCATCATCATAAGCCTTAATGAAAATGCTTTTGGTGGTGTCTACACATGCTTCCGAGAAACCTAATGCTTAATCAATTTTAAAGTGCAAAGATTTAACCCTGCTCCTCTGTCTACCATAACTCGTCTAACTTTGGTTTTGTCAACACAGACTTCAAGATGTAACAGGTTGTTATGATTTGTCTTCTCAGTTGCATAGTATTGTTCAGAGAATGTGGCATGATGATTATTGGTCAAGTAGCCTACCATTTCCTTGAAACGATTGACATCGAGATCATTAGGGACAATGATTCTTTGTAAGGCCTTTTCTAAAATGGACCGATATTCAGGGGAAATACGCAATAGTTCTAAGATAGAGATTTGGGTTGGGGTTTTCCCCAATTGATCAAGTAGGTTATAATGCGGCTTGGAAGTCTGTGGTGTCTAATGTGATGGAGGGCCTTGGATGGTGATCTTGGTCTGGCGAGTGTTAACAACACACTCATAAGTTTTATTTATAGAAATGGTATTGACATGCTCATCAGTGGCCAGAAGGTGATTTATGATTTTTCCACTATAATCATGCTTAATATTAGCATAGTTGGTTGAAGTATTGGTCTTGTTATTTGAACTGGGAGCTTTTCCTTTCCCATGGTCATGTAATGGATCCGAAAAGACTTTGTGATCAGTGTTCAAAGATGTAGGTTTTTGTCCACTAACTTCAATAGTTCTATTCTCGACAAAGTACTGCATGATGTTTTTCAGTTGTCAAAAATTCTGTAGGCTATGTCCTTTAGTCTGATGGAAGTCACAAAAGGCATTATCATCCCACCAAAATGGTTGAAATTTCCTTGGATCGCATTGTCTTGGCTCTTGTCACTATCTAAGATTGTGTTGTAATAGTTGTTTGAAGACTAACTCGATGGGTTCCCCTAGGGGAGTGAAGTCATGTTTTGGAAATATTAGTTGTTGTTGTGGACATTGAGTGTTTTGGGTAGTGTTGGGAGTTTGGGAAATGACGTTGAGTGTGTTGGTAGAGGGGTTATTTCCTCTAAGTGTGATGATCGGTTTTTCTTGTAAAGTCTTAGCATCAACTATCCCATCATTGGTAACATTTCTATTTCGAGACCAAAACTTGTTTCTATCATTAGGGGTGTTTTGCACATTTGAATTTTTGTTGGGTTCCTATGTATTAAGTTATCCTTTGTCAATGAGAGCTTTTTCTAGTATAATCTCCTTTTCCACTAGTTTTGTAAAGGATGTGCAACAATGTACCCTTAAGTCACTTCTCAATTTTGGGTTGAGGTTTTCTTGGAACATAATGACCTTCTGTTTCTCAGGTATCTTGACAAGACATCGACTGGATATAGTTCTCCATCTATGGAAGAAAGCGATAAAAGTTTCCCCTTCCTCTTGTGTAGTATGACACAAGGTTGCTATGTTTATTTCATGGTCGATGTTAAAGGAGAAATTTTCAATGAATTTTTTAGCTAGTTCACCGCATGATTTTATGCCATAGTCAAGACCTGAAAACCACTCTAGTGCAATTCCAATAAGACTTCTCAAAAAGAGCCTCATAAGATAGGTGGGGTCGTAGGCGACATCTATGCACATTGTGGAAAATTCCGTTATGTGTTCGATTGGATTTCACTTTCCATTGTACTTGGGAAAGTTTGGTATGACATACCCATGAGGGAAAGGTGTCATGTACAATGATTTGTCAAAGGGAAATGGGCATAAATCCTTTGCTGAAAAGGTTTTCTTGTTAGACACTGGCATTTTATCCATCTATGTTTGAAGTGCATGCATTTGTGTCTGTAGGACATCAACTTGAGTTAATGATGTGTTGGTTGGATTATTTGGGTCTATGTATGTGTTTTGAAATCCAACGTTTTGTGATGGGTTTTGGTTAAATGTCAGTATGTAAAGTGGATTTGGATTAGGAATGTTAGTGAATGGATTTTGATTCAAAATATGTGAGAATGGATTTTGATTTGAGATTTGTGAAAATGGATTTTGACTTGGAATCTATGAAGTGATGGGTCAGTTTCCATATTGGAAAGAGGGTATGCCTCCTATCTATGAAATTCCAATATGTGGTATAGTACTAGCGACATTGACACTTGGTATAGGAGCTGATGTTCTAGATTTTTTGTTCCCAACAAGAGTACCGAAGGGATTGGACGATGATGCCCTAATGGTGAAATTTAGACCCTGTGTCAAGCTTGGTGTACCAAATGGAGATGTGTGTATCATTGAGGCACTCTATGTAGGTCCTTCAAATGGTATAGCAATAGTCACTTGAGGTATAGTGGTACTAGTGGTAGTGGTATTTGTTCCCTGAGTAGATGCAGTTTGTAGGGTGCTAATATCAAAACCAGGAGGTAGTTTGGCACCTTCTGCTAGCAATTTGGCCAAGTATCATTGAGGATCATTTGCTAGATAGTCATATACAAAGGAAGAAAACTCAAGGTCCTATGCAACAACACCTATGTCTTCCATTACAATGCTTCCTTGTGTGTCTCTAGTAACAAATTTATCTAACAAAGTTTTGTGAGGTTTAGATGAAGATGTCCCTGAAAAAGGAGTTTGAGAATGGATTGATGAAGTCATTTGGATCAGCCATCTTTTCTCTTTCTTTCCTTTTCGATCTTGTTTCAACATTGTAATGTAAGCTCAAAGTGCAAGTGATGCAAAAGCTAAGTCTATGGATGATTATGAGTCTAATCTATGTTTTTGGGATTTTTTGAATATCAAGGATGAATGTATGTAGCTATTTTTTTGGTATTTTCTCTACAAATAAGGTATGTCTAAAATGATACTATTCTAGGATGACAGTGTCTAAATATGCAAAGGTCTAAGTGATCAATTTGGAAGATTATAAAAGAGTTTATCTATCAGCTAAGGCTTAACCTAGGTTTCAATTTAGTTTTGAAAAAGAACCTTCGTAGGACTAGGGATAAAAGATAAAGTGAACTCCCAAACTAGATTGATGAGCTAGAAGGATTCATGTGTAGGACAAAAGATATGATAACTAGGTTCAATGACAACATTTGTTGAATCAAGGGTTTATCCAAAGTGTGACAGGTGCCTATCCTAAAATCTGTAAAAGATGATCTCTCTAAAGGAAATAAAGACTTCTAAAATGAAAGTAAGATCTATGACTAGGGTACCTATCGCTATGATTGAATGATTCCTAAAGGATGTAAATGTGCAAGTTTTGAGAAAAATTTCTAGTTTTTGTCCAAGAATTAGTGAAAAAGGATAAGTTAGATACTGGTTTGACTGTTTGTTCTCAGTCTATTACAATGAATTCTGATTTTCTGATACTTAGGCAGATGCGTTGCAAAATTAACAGTTGAAGTTTTACTTCTCAGTTGTGGTTTTCTTGTAAATTCAGTATCAGGTATCAGACACATGCAATTTTGTTTGTAGCAAATGCGACTAGGGATATCAATGGCGACTCTGGAATGATCAGATGCATTTTCAAGACTCTGGCTATGTACTGGTAAAAGTAGATTAGTTATGTGATAGGGGCATATGCATCGTTCCAAAATGCAGATGCGGCTCACCTATTTAGATGTGTCACATAATATGACAATTGCAGGTTTCTAGTAACAAAGTTAATGACAGATGTGGGTTTATACTAAACAGATGCGAGCTATTCTGACATATGCGACTCAAATTCTGAGACATGCAAATTGGACTAAGTTTTTGACAGATGTGACTGACTCTGTAATAGATGCGACCTACTAATCAGATGCATTTTTCTGGTGAACAGTTGTGACTCTCTTTGATAATTGCAATTTTTTGATGAACTGTTGCTCCTGTGAATTGTAGTGTAAACTAACTCTGTTTTGTGATCAAGTTTTGAAAAACAAAGACAATGTATTTTTCAGTTTGACTATCATGAACATGTGTATTTCCAGAAAACAAGTACAATCCTAAGGTTGTGAAGGACAATATTTACTGAGTAGCTTGACCCCACTAGTTCCCCTCCATGGCTCAACACTTCATTCAGGGCATCCAAGCTACAATACCCATGAAAATCCCATGGTATACTGCTCATCTCTATAATGAACTGTAAAAATGTGAGAGGACTTCATAGGTTCGACTTGGTGCACCAATAAATAGAGGATTTTTGGCTTACTAAAAACAAGGGTGTTTAGTATGGGCATTCCGTTCCTGGGGTATCATCCATGTGGAAATTGTTTCTCATCTTGTCGGAACAATACTTGTGATTTTTGTGTTTTCCTCAAGAACCCACTTTTATATACAGGTCTGAGTTGCCTTGGGGTGAGTACTTTTTCCCACCAAGACAAGCCCAATTTCTAGAGTTGGTAACAAGTTCTCTTGCACCCAGGATCACATGAATGTGCAAGGGGAGAGGATACTTCTATATACCGAATCGTGGGGTAATAAAAAAATTGTGCTTTCGCACCAAACACTGTAGACAGTAGTAAATTTTAAACCCAAATGAAAATTTTCTAATCTACCAGACAATCTATTTCAAAATAGTCTTCGACACATGTCTTGCAAAACAATTCATCAATAGTTTGCAATTTATCTTTGACGATCGTCCTGCAAGAGGGGTTTTAAAAACTTGTCTTCTATTTTACATCCTAGAAACACTATGTTAACTCCCTAAAAAACACACTATAAACCAAACAATTAGCTAAAACAAAAACACCATGAAAGACTAAAAATAAGAAATTGAACCCAAAAATTTCACTAGTTAGATGCGTCATTTAGAGCGGTAGATACATCGTAGATTTTTACCAGTTAGTTGCGGTTTGATAAGAAATAGATGCGTTAAAACTTGCCAGACGCATCATTTTCTTTGTCAGGTGTGGTTCGTAATATCAATTACGTCGTTTTGTCTGTCAGATGCGTCGGGTCATACGATACTTGCAAAAATTGAATAAAACATCTACAGATTTGTGAAGAACATGTCTTCGCATTGGGTTCACCAAATGTAACATCATGAAAACATGAAAGATTAAAAGCACACAACAATGCAATCAAACTCTAATGCAATCTAAAGTCAAACAACAAAGAACAAAGGAAATAGCTAAAACATAAAACAATCTCACCAAATATCGATGTAACTCCATGGATAACCTCTGTTGTCCTCCATTTCGCCATGATGGTATTATTGCCCTTAGATTTTCAGTGTTTGTGCAAGTATAGCCTTGATGGATGTGATTATAGAAAAATATCTAAGATTAACAAGTGCTCCAAAAGTCATACAATTTCGGGAGAGTTGAAATGATGAGAGTCAGGTCAATTTATATAAAATTGATCATTTGAATGATAGGCTGAGATTGAAAGATAGACAAATGATTCAGATTAAATGATTCAACATCCATTGAGATAAGTGTTAGTACTGACATGAGTGATAAAACCTAAGAAAATAGATAAAGATTAAATAATGATTTAATCTCAGGTTGAGAGTATTCAAAAGTAGAAGAATAATGTTTGCATGACAAAGATAAAGATAGAATAATGGACACAATCTGTTTGAATGCATGCATAAAATTAATTAATTAAATAAAGATATTTAATTAATATGTATGTACATGCATATGAATTAGAACTAGATGAAATGACTGGTTATGATAGGGAGTTTATTTGCGAAAGACACTTAGACATTAAATAAGGAGATAACTCACCGATTTAAATAGATCTTGAGTCAAGTGGAAATGAATACTTAGGTAACTTAAACATTTATCTAAATAGGGAGGAATGTGTTACAAATATACTTTTATGAATTAAATAATTATTTAATTTGACATTCGGGGATTAATTAAATAAATAAGATTTATTTAATTGAGTGAAGAAAATATTAAATGAACAATTAAATAATTAAAGTATTTATTTAATTATAGTTGAAAATATAATGAGGATAAATTAAATAAGACTTTATTTAATTTAAGGAGGATAAAGTTAATTAGTGACATAATTAAATAAAGAGGGTTTATTTAATTAATCAGGATAGAATAAAGATAATGTAAATTAATTAAAGTTTATTTAATTAATAGATGAATAAATGTTAAAGTGAATTAATTAAATAATTAAAATTTATTTAATTAATAGATGAGAGAGGGACTTTAGAAAGTAATTAAATAATTAACATTATTTAATCACGACCATGACAATACAAATTATGAAGAAATTGAAGTCACAGGCTTAGACCAAATTTCAGTGTCTATAGTTTCATCTACAGTGGACACCCTTCTTGTTGCAAGAACTCTGCTTGGGTCTTTAGCATTTAAAGCAGTCAATGTCCTAGTTACTCTAGTTTGGCTGGAGGATACCTTGTCTAGGAAAAGGAAATCTATATAGCTTAGTGTACCCAAACAAGATATGGTGAGACAATTGTTCCAGAGAACCCCAGTCCCAAAAATCAAGAAATTGAAAAGCACAAGAAGATTGGCGGATGACACAGAATCAAGTAGCCTCCAAGTTGAGATTACTCATACTTTGGTACAAAAGGATGCCACTTAGGTAATAGGAGGTGATTTCAAGGTTAGTAAAATAGATCTTGGCCCCCCTACCAGAGAGGGAGACATTCAAAATTTTTAGGTGTCTGCAGCCATAATGGTTGAAAGGTCTAAAAAGGATAAGGAAAGTATGGATGAACTAAAAGCTCAGGTACAAGATTTAACTAAATTCCTAAGGTCAATTTTTGAGCTCATCCCTCAACCTCTATCTCAGGTAGGTTCCTTTGTTGAATCATTAACCATGATTGGGAAAGAAGTTGTGACCAAAATAAATAGTAGTCAAACTCTAAGCAAGGATGTGAAAGAGGAGTGAGTGTCTAACTAAAAAGGGAGGCTTTGTTATTGGTGAATCTGTGAAGTGTTTCCAGGAGACTAATGCTTTGAAGAATACCATGGGAGAGGAGATTGTTGTGATTAAAAAAGAAGAAAAGTTATAGAACAATTATCAAAATGAATTGATATTAATGTTGAGTTGGGATATGGAGAAGTTGGCTAGAGAACAAATTATACCTATGCTTTAGACATCTGTTACTTGGCATGGAACAAATAAGTGCAGTGGAAGTTGCATATTGCTAAACATAGTTTGCAGAAGCTTAGGGAAATCATTGATGAGTGCACTGTTGTTTCAGATGAAGCTCTAGGTACTTTGGTGGCTCTTGGGTTACTGTAGAACAAAGGTGAGATTGGAAATGACATAGACATCAAGAGTTTGATAGATAACTTCTAGGGGATGGTTAAAGAAACACTTGATTCACCTTCGCTTAATGTTGGGCATTTGAAAAAGCTTGGCGAATTACATTTGGTCACATCTCAAGCGATCGATCTCATGAAAGTATGTGAATACCACTTGGAGATAGCTAAGGAAAACCATCTGACATGGAAGGTATAGATGGAAAATGTGACCATTCCTCAGTATAAAGAACTGTTACACATCCTCAAGAATTTTCAAGCCTTTCGAAAAAGACCCATGGTGACTTCAGAAGTTGGAAATGAAGTGACACCATCGTGATGGCTCAACTGTTTTTATTTTTGTCTTTTTGAATTATAGTCGGTTATGGACAACCAGTTGCTAATTTGCCTATTTATTTTGTATCTAATTTCATATGTTCTCTCTCTAGGAACTTTGAAATTGCTCAATACGATACTTTGCTGTGAATGAAATTACTGTTTTTCTTTGTGCATTTAGCTTTTAAAGTTAATCTAGGTTCTTGAATCTTTGTGTTTGAGAAAATATTAATGCAATACCTTATCTCTGTGTAAGTGATGTAGTTTTCTTCATAATTAATTTTATTTCTCAAATGGTATTTGTGTATATGATTTTATTCTTGAATAGCTTAGTTAGGTTTGGTCTTTGTGCCAATTTTTCTTATTTGCCAGATCTCACATCTAATATTTAGGAATTTTCTTGATATTGGGTTTTCCTTTACTATTTTCTGGTCAAAAGTATATATGATGTTTAATTTAAATAATTTTAATTCATTAAAAATATTGTGAGGGAGTTGTACCTCGACAAAATTTAGAGGATATTTGTGTTTGCTGAAAGGTTGATAATTAGAGTTGTTCAGTTAATTTTGGCACCTTTCAGACGTGGCATAGTGATATCTCAAGGTGCCCAATCTATTAGCTAACAAGCTGCAAATGGGTGTTCAAGAAAAATATTGGTTCAAATGGAGGTATTGAGAAGTAAAAAGCAAGGTTGGTTGTGAAAGGTTACTCTTAAGTTGAGGGTGTTGATTATGGTGAGATATTTTCTCCTATTGCAAAAATGACATCCATTAGATTTTTTTGTTGCTATTGCCGCTGCTTATGATTTAGAGGTTGAGCAAATGGATGTAAAAAATGATTTTCTTCATGGTGAATTGGAGGAGGGTGAATTAGAGGAGGATATTTATACGACACATCTAGAGAACTACATGGTGAAAGGTAAAAGTAATTTGGTTTGCAAATTGAAGAAATCTTTGTATCGCCTAAAACAGAGTCCTAGGGTGTGGTACCATAAATTTGATACATATGTGTTGAGTTTGAGATTTAAACATTCTAAATGAGATCATTGTGTTTATTATAAAATTGATGGTGCTTGTTTCCTGTTTATTGCATTATATGTTGATGATATGTTATTTATTAGCAAAGGGAAAGGTATGATTTCAGAACTAAAATCTCAATTTGTTGCTAAATTTGAAATGAAAGACCTTGGTGTAGCTAGACACATTTTTGGGATAGAAATTAGAAGAGATAGAGTGAACAAAAAACTATGGCTTGGCCAAAGTATGTCAATTAAATTTTATAGAGGTTTAACATGCAGGATTGTAGACCATTGTGTTTTCCTTTTTTAGTTGGAACAAAGTTATCTATTTCAGATTTTCCAACATCTCCATCTGAGATGGAAGATATGAGCAGAGTTCCTTACCACAGTGCAATTGGAAGTTTGATGTATGTTATGGTTTGTACTAGACCAAACATTTCCCAAATAGTGGGAGTTCTTTCTAGATACATGTCTAATCATGGTAGAGTTCATTGGGATGTAGTTAAAAGAGTTTTCAAATATTCACATGGTACCTTAGAGTATTCCTTGTGTTATCATAGTAATATTACTGAAGATGAAATTTCCCTTGATATTCATGGTTATGTGAATTTAGATTGGGTAGGTGATGTTGATTGCAATAGTCAGAGTGCGATA
>VDFB02270651.1:175752319-176010948 GCA_007258455.2 Sequoia sempervirens | reverse complement strand
TTTTCCTTCAGATGCGTCCTTATTTTTTGCTTTTTCATTGTCTAAAGGTGACTTTCGATTTTCACCTAGAGACTCATCATTTTTATTTTTGTCATTATTTTTGCAACTGGAGGGTTGAATAGATTCCCCAAAATATTCCTTGTTGTTCAAGTCAATGGTAAATCCAGCCTTGTGATCACCACTAGGTATACCTTCTCGTAATCCCAGGAACTCAACAATTGCTTCGTCGTTCTAAAAAATGTCTAAGATGGGTGTGTCTTGTTGGTACCAATCAATTAATTGGGGATAGAATAAAGGCATGTCATCATCAGAGTTGTCAAAGTTCAAAGGAGTCAAGGTAAAAGTTGAGTTGTTCATGTAGTCACAAAAGTTTCTTACCAAGTCCTCCTTGCTCTTTTTCTTGGATTTAGATGGATTCTAAGGTGGGCCTAATGCCAAGGTTTGGTTGTCTGAAATGGATTGGTCAACTTCCCAAGAGGCAGGATCAAGAGATTCCCAATAGTAATGTTTAAACCATTCCTCTTTGGTCAAAGTCTTATGTGGGCAGGGCTTCAATGGATTTGGTGAGGATTTCAACATAAAGTCAAGCTCTCCAAACAATTTATCAAGGTCCATGGTGGATGTAGATAATAGGGAATCCCACTCATATTCGTTAAAGTCGAGGGAGTCACAATAGGGTTGGTCAATTGGTTCGTCGGATGTCTTGATATCTTCAGAAGAACTTAATTCCTCAAGTAAAGGTGATGTGGTACTAGGAACGCCAATCTAAATCGGTTGAAACCCAAGTCCTAAGCCTTTCAGCCACTTTGGAAATAATGATCAGTTCAGTCCTCCCATCTTGATGTAAGCCTAAGCCACTATGAACATTATATCCTTTGCTTTGCATTATTGTGAAACCTTTGCCATATTGCTCTGTAGGAATGTGAGAAAGTGAGGTAGGTTCTTCATGGTCTTCTCTATACAAGCAGGAGGTCACATCTCTTGCATTTATGGCTTCTTTGCTTAATTCTCCCCCATTTTATAAAGGTTGTTGTGGGAGGGATGTGTATAGTGACCACAAACTGTCTCCTATCTTCTGTAGGTAAACCATAAGATTTAGGAGGAATCTAGTGGCTAACAAAATAAGATGTCTTCATGTGATATTCCTCACAACCCTTGTCTTGGATCTTGACCCTAGGAGTGGATGATAGTGAGGGTGAAGTGGATGTTTTGGTAAGAGTGGATGAATCGACATAGTGAGATGAATTAGACAATGAAGCCTCTTGGTTTACTGGTACTTGGCGTTGGGGCATCTCTTGTAGATTGGTGCAATATTAGAAAGGATCAGGGTCACCATCTATTGTTATTTTAGTTCCATTGTAGGGAAATTTGAGACATTGATGATATGTGGAAGGGACTGCCTTCATGGCATGAATCCATGGTCTGCCTAGTAGAAGGTTGTATGGAAGGGTGAGATCCAAGACTTGGAATTTTGTTTCCATAACTACAAGACCAATTCTGATAGGAAGTGTTACCACCCCCTTTGATTTTCATTCCTTATCATCATAAGCCTTAATGAAAATGCTTTTGGTGGTGTCTACACATGCTTTCGAGAAACCTAATGCTTAATCAATTTTAAAGTGCAAAGATTTAACCCTGCTCCTCTGTCTACCAGAACTCGTCTAACTTTGGTTTTGTCAACACAAACTTCAAGATGTAACAGGTCGTTATGATTTGTCTTCTCAGTTGCATAGTATTGTTCAGAGAATGTGGCATGATGATTATTGGTCAAGTAGCCTACCATTTCCTTGAAACGATTGACATCGAGATCATTAGGGATAATGATTCTTTGTAAGGCCTTGTCTAAAATGGATCAATATTCAAGGGAAATACACAATAGTTCCAAGATAAAGATTTGGGGTGGGGTCTTCCCCAATTGATCAAGTAGGTTATAATGTGGCTTGGAAGTCTGTGGTGTCTAATGTGATGGAGGGCCTTGGATGGTGATCTTGGTCTGGTGAGTGTTAACAACACACTCATAAGTTTTATTTATAGAAATGGTATTGACATGCTCATCAGTGGTCCGAAGGTGATTTATGATTTTTCCACTATAATCATGCTTAACATTAGCATAGTTGGTCAAAGTATTGGTCTTGTTATTTGAACTGGGAGATTTTCCTTTCCCATGGTCATGTATTGGATCCGAAAAGACTTTGTGATCAATGTTCAAAGATGTAGGTTTTTGTCCACTAACTTCAATAGTTCTATTCTCGACAAAGTACTGTATGATGTTTTTTAGTTGTCAGCAATTATGTAGGCTATGTCCTTTAGTCTGATGGAAGTCACAAAAGGCATTGTCATCCCACCAAAATGGTTTAAATTTCCTTGGATCGCATTGTCTTGGCTCTTGTCACTGTATAAGATTGTGTTGTAACAGTTGTTTGAAGACTGACTCGATGGGTTCCCCTAGGGGAGTGAAGTCATGTTTTGGAAATATTAGTTGTTGTTGTGGACGTTGAGTGTTTTGGGTAGTGTTGGGAGTTTGGGAAACGACGTTGAGTGTGTTGGTAGAGGGGTTATTTCCTCTAAGTGTGATGATCGGTTTTTCTTGTAAAGTCTTAGCATCGACTATCCCATCGTTGGTAACATTTCTATTTCGAGACCAAAACTTGTTTCTATCATTGGGGGTATTTTGCACATTTGAATTTTTGTTGGGTGCCTATGTATTAAGTTATCCTTTGTCAATGAGAGCTTTTTCTAGTATAATCTCCTTTTCCACTAGTTTTGTAAAGGATGTGCAACAATGTACCCTTAAGTCACTTCTCAATTTTGGGTTGAGGTTTTCTTGGAACATAATGACCTTCTGTTTCTCAGGTATCTCGACAAGACATCGACTGGATATAGTTCTCCATCTATGGAAGAAAGCGATAAAAGTTTCCCCTTCCTCTTGTGCAGTATGACACAAGGTTGCTATATTTATTTCATGGTCGATGTTAAAGGAGAAGTTTTCAACGAATTTTTTAGCTAGTTCGCCGCATGATTTTATGCCATAGTCAAGACCCGAAAACCACGCTAGTGCAATTCCAATAAGACTTCTCAAAAAGAGCCTCATAAGATAGGTGGGATCGTAGGTGACATCTATGCACATTGTGGAAAATTCCCTTATGTGTTCGATTGGATTTCACTTTCCATTGTACTTGGGAAAGTTTGGTATGACATACCCATGAGGGAAAGGTGTCATGTACAATGATTTGTCAAAGGGAAATGGGCATAAATCCTTTGCTGAAAAGGCTTTCTTGTTAGACACTGCCATGTTATCCATCTATGTTTGAAGTGCATGCATTTGTGTCTATAGGACGTCAACTTGAGTTAATGATGTGTTGGTTGGATTATTTGGGTCTATATATGTGTTTTGAAATCCAACGTTTTGTGATGGGTTTTGGTTAAATGTCAGTATGTAAAGTGGATTTGGATTAGGAATGTTAGTGAATGGATTTTGATTCAGAATATGTGAGAATGGATTTTGATTTGAGATTTGTGAAAATGGATTTTGACTTGGAATCTGTGAAGTGATGGGTCGGTTTTCATATTGGAAAGAGGGCATGCCTCCTATCTGTGAAATTCCAATATGTGGTATAGTACTAGCGACATTGACACTTGGTATAGGAGCTGATGTTCTAGATTTTTTGTTCCCAACAAGAGGACCGAAGGGATTGGACGATGACACCCTAATGGTGAAATTTAGACCCTGTGTCAAGCTTGGCGTACCAAATGGAGATGTGTGTATTGTTGAGGCACTCTATGTAGGTCCTCCAAATGGTATAGCAATAGTCACTTGAGGTATAGTGGTACTAGTGGTAGTGGTATTTGTTCCCTGAGTAGATGTAGTTTGTAGGGTGCTAATATCAAAACTAGGAGGTAGTTTGGCACCTTCTGCTAGTAGTTTGGCCAAGTATCATTGAGGATCATTTGCTAGATAGTCATATACAAAGGAAGAAAAGTCAAGGTCCTGTGCAAAAACACCTATGTCTTCCATTACAATGCTTCCTTATGTGTCTCTAGTAACAATTTTTCTAACAAAGTTTTGTGAGGTCTAGATGAAGATGTCCCTAAAAAAGGGGTTTGAGAACGGATCGATGAATTCATTTGGATCAGCCATCTTTTCTCTTTCTTTCCTTTTCGATCTTGTTTCGACCATGTAATGTAAGCTTAAAGTGCAAGTGATGCAAAAGCTAAGTCTATGGATGATTATGAGTCTAATCTATGTTTTTGGGATTTTTTGAATATCAAGGATGAATGTATGTAACTATTTTTTTGGTATTTTCTCTACAAATAAGGTATGTCTAAAATGATACTATTCTAGGATGACAGTGTCTAAATATGAAAAGGTCTAAGTGATCAATTTGGAAGATTCTAAAAGAGGTTATCTATTAGCTAAGGCTTAACCCAGGTTTCAATTTAGTTTTGAAAAAGAACCTTCGTAGGACTAGGGCTAAAAGATAAAGTGAACTCCCAAACTAGACTGATGAGCTAGAAGGATTCATGTGTAGGACAAAAGATATGATGACTAGGTTCAATGACAACATTTGTTGAATCAAGGGTTTATCCAAAGCGTGACAGGTGCCTATCCTGAAATCTGTAAAAGATGATCTCTCTAAAGGAAATAAAGACTTCTAAAATGAAAGTAAGATCTATGACTAGGGTACCTATCGCTATGATTGAATGATTCCTAAAGGATGTAAATGTGCAAGTTTTGAGAATTTTTTTTGGTTTTTGCCCAAGAATTAGTGAAAAAGGATAAGTCAGATACTAGTTTGACTATTTGTTCTTAGTCTGTTACTATGAATTCTGATTTTATGATACTTAGGTAGATGCGTTGCAAAATTTAACAATTGTGGTTTTACTTCTCAGTTGTGGTTTTCTGGTAAATTCAGTATCGGGTATCAGACACATGTAGTTTTGTTTGTAGAAAATGCGACTTGGGGTATCAATGGCGACTCTGAAATGATCAGATGCATTTTCAAGACTCTGGCTATGTATTGGTAAAAGTAGATTAGTTCTATGACAGGGGCATATGCATCGTTCCAAACTGCAGATGCGGCTCACCTATTTAGATGTGTCACATAATATGACAATTATAGGTTTATAGTAACAAAGTTAATGATAGATGCAGGTTTATAATAAATAGATGTGAGCTATTATGATATATGCAATTGAGATTATGAGACATGCAAATTGGACTAAGTTTCTAATAGATGTGATAGACTCTGTAACAGATGCGACTCTACTAATCAGATGCATTTTTTTGGTGAACAGTTGTGACTCTCTTTGATAATTGCAATTTTTTGATGAACTGTTGTGGTTTTCCAGTGAATTGTAGTGTAAACTAAATATGTTTTGTGATCAAGTTTTGAAAAACAAAGACAATGTATTTTCAGTTTGACTATCATGAACATGTGTATTTCCAGAAAACAAGTACAATCCTAAGGTTGTGAAGGATAGTATTTACTGAGTAGCTTGACCCCACTAGTTCCCCTCCATGGCTCAACACTTCATTTAGGGCATCCAAGCTACAATACCCATGAAAATCCCATGGTATACTTCTCATCTCTATAATGAACTGTAAAAATGTGAGAGGACTTCATAGGTCCGACTTGGTGCACCAATAAATAGAGGGTTTTTGGCTTACTAAAAACAAGGGTGTTTAGTATGGGCATTCCGTTCATGGGGTATCATCCATGTGGCAATTGTTTCTCATCTTGTCAGAACAATACTCGTGATTTTTGTGTTTTCCTCAAGAACCCACTTTTATATACCGGTCTGAGTTTCCTTGGGGTGAGTACTTTTTAAGACCAAGACAGGTCCAATTTCTAGAGTCGGGAACAAGTTCTCTTGCACCCAGGATCACATGAATGTGCAAGGGGAGAGGATACTTCTATATATCGAATCATGGGGTAATAAAAAATTGTGCTTTCACACCAAACACAGTAGACAGTAGTAAATTTTAAACCCAAATGAAAATTTTCTAATCTACCAGAAATCTATTTCAAAATAGTCTTCGACATATGTCCTACAAAACAATTCATCAATAGTTTGCAATTTATCTTCAATCGTCCTGCAAGAGGGGTTTTAAAAACTTGTCTTCTATTTACATCCTACAAACACTATGTTAACTCCCTAAAAAACACACTATAAACCAAAAATTAGCTAAAACAAAAACACCATGAAAGACTAAAAATAAGAAATTGAACAAAAATTTCACTAGTTAGATCGTCATTTAGAGCGGTAGATACATCGTAGATTTTTACCAGTTAGTTGCGGTTTGATAAGAAACAGATGCGTTAAAACTTGCCAGATGCATCATTTTCTTTGTCAGGTGCGGTTCGTAATATCAATTACGTCGTTTTGTCTGTCAGATGCGTCGGGTCGTACGATACTTGCAAAAATTGAATAAAACATTTACAAATTTGTGAAGAACATGTCTTCACGTTGGGTTCACCAAATGTAACATCATGAAAACATGAAAGATTAAAAGCACACAACAATGCAATCAAACTCTAATGCAATCTAAAGTCAAACAACAAAGAACAAAGGAAATAGCTAAAACATAAAACAATCTCACCAAATATCGATGTAACTCCATGGATAACCTCTGTTGTCCTCCATTTCGCCATGATGGTATTATTGCCCTTAGATTTTCAGTGTTTGTGCAAGTATAGCCTTGATGGATGTGATTATAGAAAAATATCTAAGATTAACAAGTGCTCCAAAAGTCATACAATTTCGGGAGAGTTGAAATGATGAGAGTCAGGTCAATTTATATAAAATTGATCATTCGAATGATAGGCTGAGATTGAAAGATAGACAAATGATTCAGATTAAATGATTCGAAATCCATTGAGATAAGTGTTAGTATTGACATGAGTGATAAAACCTAAGAATAGAGATAAAGATTAAATAATGATTTAATCTCAGGTTGAGAGTATTCGAAAGTAGAAGAATAATGTTTGCATAAAAAAGATAAAGATAGAATAATGGACACAATCTGTTCAAATGCATGCATAAAATTAATTAATTAAATAAAGATATTTAATTAATATGTATGTACATGCATATGAATTAGAACTAGATGAAATGACTGGTTATGACAAAGATTTTATTTGCGAAAGACACTTAGACATTAAATCAGGAGATAGCTGACCGATTTAAATAGATCTTGAGTCAAGTGGAAATGAATACTTAGATAACTTAAACATTTATCTAAATATGGAGGAATGTGTTACAAATAGACTTTTATGAATTAAATAATTATTTAATTTGACATTTGGGGATTAATTAAATAAATAAGATTTATTTAATTGAGTGAAGAAAATATTAAATGAACAATTAAATAATTAAAGTATTTATTTAATTATAGTTGAAAATATAATAAGGATAAATTAAATAAGACTTTATTTAATTTAAGGAGGATAAAGTTAATTAGTGACATAATTAAATAAAGATGGTTTATTTAATTAATCAGGATAGAATAAAGATAATGTAAATTAATTAAAGTTTATTTAATTAATAGATGAATAAATGTTAAAGTGAATTAATTAAATAATTAAAAGTTATTTAATTAATAGATGAGAGAGGGACTTTAGAAAGTAATTAAATAGTTAACATTATTTAATCACGACCATGACAATACAAATTATGAAGAAATTGAAGTCGCAGGCTTAGACCAAATTTCAGTGTCTATAGTTTCATCTACAGTGGACACCCTTCTTGTTGCAAGAACTCTGCTTGGGTCTTTAGCATTTAAAGTAGTCAATGTCCTAGTTACTATAGTTTGGCTGGAGGATACCTTGTCTAGGAAAAGAAAATCTATATAGCTTAGTGTACCCAAACAAGATATGGTGAGACAATTGTTCCAGAGAACCCCAGTCCCAAAAATGAAGAAATTGAAAAGCACAGCAAGATTGGTGGATGACACAGAATCAAGTAGCCTCCAAGTTGAGATTACTCATCCTTTGGTACAAAAGGACACCACTTAGGTAATAGGAGGTGATTTCGAGGTTAGTAGAATAGATCTTGGCCCCCCTACCAGAGAGGGAGAAGTTCAAATTTTTTAGGTGTCTGCAGCCATAATGGTTGAAAGGTCTAAAAAGGATAAGGAAAGTAAGGATGAACTAAAAGCTCAGGTACGAGATTTAACTAAATTCCTAAGGTCAATTTTTGAGCTCATCCCTCAACCTCTATCTCAGGTAGGTTCCTTTGTTGAATCATTAACCATGATTGGGAAAGAAGTTGTGACCAAAATAAAAAGTAGTCAAACTCTAAGCAAGGATGTGAAAGAGGAGTGAGTATCTAACTAAAAAGGGAGGCTTTTTTATTGGTGAATCTGTGAAGTGTTTCCAGGAGACTAATGCTTTGAAGAATACTGTGGGAGAGGAGATTGTTGTGATTGAAAAAGAAGAAAAGTTATAGAACAATTATCAAAATGAATTGATATTAATGTTGAGTTGGGATATGGAGAAGTTGGCTAGAGAACAAATTATACCTAGTGCTTTAGACATCTGTTACTTGGCATGGAACAAATGAGTGCAGTGGAAGTTGCAGATTGCTAAACAGAGTTTGTAGAAGCTTAGGGAAATCATTGATGAGTGCACTGTTGTTTCAGATGAAGCTCTAGGTACTTTGGTGGCTCTTGGGTTACTGTAGAACAAAGGTGAGATTGGAAATGACATAGACATCAAGAGTTTGATAGATAACTTCTAGGGGATGGTTAAAGAAACACTTGATTCACCTTCGCTTAATGTTGGGCATTTGAAAAAGCTTGTTTAATTACATTTGGTCACATCTCAAGCAATCGATCTCATGAAAGTATGTGAATGCCACTTGGAGATAGCTAAGGAAAACCATTTGACATGGAAGGTATGAATGGAAAATGTGACCATTCCTCAGTATAAAGAACTGTTACACATCCTCAAGAATTTTCAAGCCTTTTGAAAAAGACCCATGGTGACTTCGGAAGTTGGAAATGAAGTGACGCCATCGTGATGGCTCAACTGTTTTTATTTTTGTCTTTTTGAATTATAGTCGGTTATGGACAACGAAGAGGCAGTTGCTAATTTTCCTATTTATTTAATTTCATATGTTCTCTCTCTAGGCACTTTGAAATTGCTCAATATGATACTTTGCTGTGAATGAAATTACTGTTTTTCTTTGTGCATTTAGCTTTTAATGTTAATCTAGGTTCTTGAATCTTTGTGTTTGAGAAAATATTAATGCAATACCTTAAATCTCTGTGTAAGTGATGTAGTTTTCTTCATAATTAATTTTATTTTCTCAGATGGTATTTGTGTATATGATTTTATTCTTGAATAGCTTAGTTAGGTTTGGTCTTTGTGCCAATTTTTCTTATTTGCCAGATCTCACATCTAATATTTAGGAATTTTCTTGATATTGGGTTTTCCTTTACTATTTTCTGGTCAAAAGTATATATGATGTTTAATTTTAAGCATTTTAATTCATTAAAAATATTGTGAGGAAGTTGTACCTCGACAAAATTTAGAGGATATTTGTGTTTGCTGAAAGGTTGATATTTAGAGCTGTTCAGTTAATTTTGGCACTTTTTAGGCGTGGCATAGTGATATCTCAAGGTGCCCAATCTATTAGCTAACAAGCTGCAAATGGGCGTTCAAGAAAAATATTGGTTCAAATGGAGGTATTGAGAAGTAAAAAGCAAGGTTGGTTGTGAAAGGTTACTCTTAAGTTGAGGGTGTTGATTATGGTGAGATATTTTCTTGTATTGCAAAAATGACATCCATTAGATTTTTTTGTTGCTATTGCTGCTGCTTATGATTTAGAGGTTGAGCAAATAGATGTGAAAACTGATTTTCTTCATGGTGAATTGGAGGAGGATATTTATATGGCACATCTAGAGAAATACATGGTGAAAGGTAAAAGTAATTTGGTTTGCAAATTGAAGAAACCTTTGTATCGCCTAAAACAAAGTCCTAGGGTGTGGTACCATAAATTTGATACATATGTGTTGAGTTTAAGATTTAAACATTCTAAATCAGATCATTGTGTTTATTATAAAATTGATGGTGCTTGTTTCCTATTTATTGCATTATATGTTGATGATATGTTATTTATTAGCAAAGGGAAAGGTATGATTTCAAAACTAAAATCTCAATTTGTTGCTAAATTTGAAATGAAAAACCTTGGTGTAGCTAGACACATTCTTGGGATGAAAATTAGAAGAGATAGAGTGAACAAAAAACAATGGCTTGGCCAAAGTATGTCAATTAAATTTTATAGAGGTTTAACATGCAGGATTGTAGACCATTGTGTGTTCCTTTTTCAGTTGGAACAAAGTTATCTATTTCAGATTTTCCAACATCTCCATCTAAGATGGAAGACATGAGCAGAGTTCCTAACCACAGTGCAATTGGAAGTTTGATGTATGTTATGGTTTGTACTAGACCAAACATTTCCCAAATAGTGGGAGTTCTTTCTAGATATATGTCTAATCATGGTAGAGTTCATTGGGATGTAGTTAAAAGAGTCTTCAAATATTTGCATGGTACCTTAGAGTATTCCTTGTGTTATCATAGTAATATTACTGAAGATGAAATTTCCCTTGATATTCATGGTTATGTGAATTCAGATTGGGTAGGTGATGTCGATTGCAATAATCAGAGTGCGATATGTTTAGCTAAGAACCCGATATTTGATGCTAGGACCAAACACATTGATGTACATTATCATTTTGTTAGATATATAGTCGAAGATGGCTAGGGTGAAGCTGGCTAAGGTAGAGACTTTGATGAATGTTGGTGATTATTTAACTAAGTGTATGAGCACAAAGAAGTTTAGATGGTGTTCAGAGACTATGGGCCTTTAAGCTCCTAGCAATTAAGAGACGATGGTTACTCCCTCCCGTTGCTCTTGCAAGGTGTTTTACAAGTGGGAGATTTATTGGGAAAATGTGTCAACCTTGCAATTATATAAGGTTTATTGTTGATAGGATATATATATTTCCTAGTTACATTGATAGATGTAATATACAAAGCACAAGGTGGAGGGGAGGAGTGGGATGCGTATTAACAATTTTTTGTTAACAAAAACTCTTAATTGGTTGACATACATTAAATTAATGATATATTATAAATCTCGACCATTCACTATTAGGTTTTAGATATGATGGTAGCTATTTTGTTGGCTTATCTTGCCCTGGAAGCTAACACTATTTTATGAGGGTGTTGTATTATGGCTACGATATCATACTATTTTTGAGAGTCTGATATAGATCGTGTTGTCTTTGGATATATGGTGGTGATACTCCTATGAGATGCTTTCTCTACAAGTATATTGTAATCTTTCTAATTTTTGAATAATATATTGGGTGGCTTTTGGAGTTTGGGGTTTTTCTCCTGAAAGGGTTTTCCCCACGTAAATCACTGTGTTGTATGCATTATATTTATGTTTATTTCTAATTAAGTTTATGTAATTTTTATAAAGATCTATAAATTTTTGAATTATTCTCCTCTCAAGATTAGTGTAGGAAGTTGTTCCACTACCTTAGCTTCCTTACACAAAATATCTCATGTCTAGAAAAATTATGATGATCTTAAGTTTTTGAGTCCATTAATCTTGGATGAGAGTGATATGTGTAGACGTCTGTATGACGTGCTAATGTCCCACAAAAAATCATGATTCAAGGGGTCATTGGAATATTACATTCTTGAGAATATTTCAAATGTAACACTCCTATGTGATATTGATGCTTGGAAAAAAATCCACAAATTTCTATTTTGTAAAAAGGAATATTTTTCTCACATTCTCTCTCTCTTGAACACTCATGCTATGCTATAGACTTTTCTCTATAAATTTCTTGAAACTTTCCATGTTTTTGAAGCAAAAGCACTCTCTTGGCACCTTGTATGTCATTTCTCTATGATGGGATTGAGTAAGACAACAATATTGTAGCTTTAGAGTCCACTTTGGAGGTTGTCTATAGCTTCCTGGTGAGAGATATATTATTTTTTTGTCTCCTCATTATTAGAGAGGTTTTCTATGCTAGCAACTATATATCTTTGGTGTTAGTGTTGCAAAGACGGTTGTCATTGCACCAAAAGATCAACCTGTTAATGCCTGATACAACTGCCAAAGTTAATGAATCCACGGAAGGTGGTTAAGCCATGTCATGAACCTAAGCATTGCACTATACAACACAAGGAGACCAAGGGCACACACATTGCAACAATCCCCACCTAGCGTAAGTGAGGGGTTCAAATCCGTGACCCAGGATCTCATACCAATTGTTGAAAATGGTTGTCGTTACACCAAAATATTGACCTATTAATGCCTAATACAATTTCCAAAGTTAATGAATCCATGGGAGGCGGCTAAGCCATGTGAAAAAACCAAGTGTTGTGCTACACAACACAAGGAGACCAAGGGCACATACCTTGCAACAATTAGCATGGTATATTTAAATATATCATCCAAATCATTTAGTCGATCTTTTATCAAATCAATTCTAGATTCTTGTGGAGGTGGAAACACCAAAACTATAAATAGTTGACCCAAATATTTTCTTCTTTTTTGTGTACATGTATCCAAGTTAAAAGAAAACATCTAGGTGATATATTTTCTCTTCCATTATTTGTTTCTTAATTCTTGCTAGTGGGGTTTTCTATTGTGTATTTCAATTACTTTTTTTCATTTTTATATCTTTTGTACACAATGGGCCCGCGATCTCTCTTCTATGTGTGTAGGCATAAATTTCAAGGTGTTTCATATTTTATTGTTGTGTTTATACAAGATGAAAATGCGCCACGAGGATGTAATTAAAAAACTAAAAATGCATGTACTCACATACATGTAATCACTAGAGGACAAAGCTATCCCTCCTAGGTCCTCACATTGGGAATGTGAAGTCTTGAGTGGGCCACCAGGTTTGTGATGAGCACTCAGTGATATTGAGAGGGGAGGGGGGAATCAGTATCTAATAATCTTTTACTTTTCTAATAATCTCCAACCTACTAGAGACTCCAACCTCTACTTGACAAAAATATGGGCTCCAACTTATTGGAGACTTCAACCCCCACACAAACTAAGTTCCAACCCAACAAGAGGCTCCAACCTCTATTTGATTGGCTTTAACATGTTTAATTTTTCAATGCTAGAATATGATAAAATCCTTCACACAAATCTGATCCAAACTATAAATCCTTTCACAATCCTCACAAATCTGATTCAATCACTAATCTATTCCTTCTCAAATCTGAATATTATCAATTCAACTTACTAGCATATATCCTTTCTTTTCATCACACAAATATATTCAATATAAGTCAGTTTTACTCTTCATATTTCTATGGTTTATCTTCCTTATATTTAGAAAATAATCATTGAATTTCTTGATGTTTTGACTCCCAAACCACCATCTATTTATATCTTCTTCACACCTCTTCCAAAGAGAGGCAACTTCACTCATTGGACACACCCAATCACTAAAGAGGCAACTCTTTTTAAATACATTCCTTTTCATTATATTCTTTAAATGGGATGATTTTTTGCTTAAATGGGAGCACACTTCTTAGGGGGTTGACCCCATAGGTAATTATTAACTTTATTTGTTTTAACTCAAACTTCCTTTGAAGAAGTTATACATAGACTTAAGTGTAGTCGTTGCCTTTTATAAATCTTAATACCTTCTTTTTACACTTATTAACCACTGTCTTCACATTAATTATAATCTTTGCTCATGGAGAATATTAATCATTACTTCATATCATTTTCTCTCCATTAATCAACTGCTATTATAAATATTCTCTTGGATGAGAATGATATTTCATTTAATTCCTTACTTTTATTTCTACTTTCTTTTATATTTTCTTCAAACACATAAGGATAAAAAACTTGTCTTTAGTTCTTTACTTTAATATATTTGAACAATGGAATTTGATATGAATATTGGCCGTGTGATCATTTGAGATCAATTTCCCTCTCTACATCAATGATAATAAATTTTATCATTTGCTTTGACAATCTCCATGACAAAATATTTGACATCAATTACAACCTTGTCCACCTTTGACATTAATGAAAATACATTCCAATAGTTTGGAGGGAAATAGGTGTCCATTGGTTCTCCATCTGGAAGTTGAATAGTCACTGAGGGATTTTGAATGCCATAAGTTGAAGGGGCTATGGGTTAGGTTCCTATGTTGAATCCTTGTACACATTAATTAATTAATTATTAGGACTCTTGATTTTCCAAAGAAGGGGTGTGGGTTTTTGCAATTGGTTTTTCCACCTCTTGTTTTAGTTTATCACTTTGGTTTTTCCTCTCACAAGTTCTATAAATTGGAGCCTTGAGATGGTAGTTGCACATTGTGTTATTTGCAAGTGTTTGGAAGAATCCAAGTTGTAGGAGATCAACAAGGAAGTGTATTGTGGTGTATCTCTCTTGTGAAGATAAATAATATACTTTCCCTCTTTTCTCATGTGGAGATTTTTCTTGAAAGGGTTTCTCCATGTAAATCTGGTGTCATATTTGTTTTGTTAATTTTTCTATTATGGTGAATGTGCAATCAAATACATACGATTTGATTTGGTAATCTTATTTTCAGATTTGAATGCATATACATAAGTTAATATTGCAGCTAAGTTCCATCTTATTTTCAAAAAATATCTTAATAATCACATCGCCATACAAGATTATATGAAGAAGCATAAATCAACAATAAGAATAAAATCAACAAACCATAGTAACATAAGATGTACATGGTGAAACCCTTTTGGAAAGAAATCCATAAGAAAAGAGAACAAGTATATATTAATCTTTAATGAACATGGATACAATATCAACACACTTCCTCTCTACACTCTAAGAATATTCCAACAACACTTGTGTATATATAAACAAGATATAATCACAAAGGCATCTAAGTCATAACTTGTGACAACTCACATCCTCAAGTGTAATACTCCATTATGAAGAAGCCAACTCATGTGGGTCCCATCTGTGACAAGGGAAATAAATAGGAATAATGAAAGCATAACAACAACAACAATCACAAGTTTCCTAATCATGCTAAGATTCCCCATATCAATAATGAAGTGAAAAGAAATAAAATAAATTCAATAACAAGAACCATATCACTTGATTCCCATGCTTGCTTGACTCCTCTCCATTATTATTCTCCAATTTTCTTTGAAAAAGCTCAATGCCCTTAGATTCTAAGTGTGCAATGTTAGCCTGTAAGTATTTTGACAACAAAACTTTGAAGATTGTGATTACTCGTGAATGGAATTCAAAAGCTTCTTTTATAGAAGCTTCACAGATTCGACGGTCGAGATTGACTTGCGTTTGAATGGTCCATATCGAGTGTGAGGATCTGATTGAATAGTTAAGTGACTTGATTGATGGGATTGATTATATATTTAGCAAATTTGATTGAAAGATTGAATGGATAGTTAGCCAATTTGATTGATTAGTTAGAAATGTAATTGAAAGAGTGTGTGAGTCAAAAGGAGATGACAAATTAGTTAGGTAAGTGAATTGAGAGAAAGTGTTAGTTAGGAATGGAGAGAATTATGCATAAGATATTTAATTGAAAATGTGGGAGACATGTGCTCAAATAGAGGAATTAATTATTAAATTAAAATTCCTTTCTTTGTGGAGGAATTTGTGTGTATGTGATTCCAAAATCAATTAAATGAATTATTCAATTTATGGAGTCACTTTAGATGAGAAGGTAGAATAATTAATTAAACAAATATTATACATTTAATTAAATGTGGGAGAATATGAATTAATTTAAATGACGTAATTAAATAAATTTAGGAAACTTATTTAATTAATCAAAAGAAGAGATTTAATTAGATGTAGGGAGAATATGATTTAATTTAACTGACGTAATTAAATCAATTTGGGAAACTTATTTAATTAATCAACATAAGGGATTAGAATTAATTAGCGACGTAGTTAAAGTAAATTAATGTAATTTACTTAATTAATCAATTTTAGAAGAATAATGGAATGAATTAATTAAATGTTTAAAACTATTTAATTAATTTAGAGGAAATGCGATGTTAAATTATAATTAAATGATAAAATCATTTAATCATTTCGTAGGTATCCTGAATTGATGATGAAAAATGTAGTAGGCCTACACCATTTTACAGTGTCTACATTTTCCCCCTCTTTGGCATATTGTCATTTTGACGTTTGTGTCAAAGAATAAAGAATAACATGCCCCAGTCATTCCCCAGTGTGAAATAGGTAAGGGTATGCCCCCTTGGGAAAAATGATTTTTTTTTGAAAAATTCAGAAAATTTTGGAAATTATCTTGATTAGGTAATTGGATAGCTAGAAGCTTGATGGTGGCGAAAGAAATTAGTTTTGATGAGGTTTAGGAAGTGAAATGGTCGTTGGAAGTGTCCAAATAGTGCGTCTAGTACACTAGGCTTCAAAGAAAACCCTAAAAACCCCTAGGTATAAATAGAAATTGGGTAAAATTGAATTCATTTTCATCCTTGGAGTTTCAAAACTTGTGATTTTGGTCTAGAGGTATCCAACAAAATGTCTCATGTTCCCTACACTGAGCACCATGGATATTGCATCGGGACTTTCCGACGGCCGACCGGCGCCGAACCCCTGAAATGTACCCCTTTTCTGACTTTTGAATTTTGAATTTTCACACTTTTCTAGGCTTGTAAAGTTTATTTTTCATATGCTTATTTCTTGTTCACCACAAATGCGTTTGTATGCGACACATCTATCTGCGATATGACGCATTTGTGGAGACATGTGGGGATCATTTTTGTTTTTGTTTAATCAATGGATTTGCATGTTTTTGCACCCCATATGTCCTACTGAGTCACATATGCTAGGGATAATGATGCATTTGTGATTATGCACCACATTTGTGACATAATGCAACACATTTGAATGGTGAGCCACATTTGTAGAATAGTGTGACACATATGTATTTTGTGACACATTTGCTAAATAAAATAATGCATTTTCCTATCAAATGTTTTGAGCTTTTGAAGTGTAAAATTGGCTTTGTATTTTGAATGATGCACATTTATTAGCTTCATGTTTTTGATGCAAGATATGTGTTATGAAATTGCAGGTTGTTTTGGATATGATATACACCCAGGGGTTGAGGCCGACAACATACAATTTGTGGGATCAATTGACCAATGTAGAGAAACATTTGATATTGCGTCTTAGACTTCACCATGTTGCATTTATGCCCACCATTCGGGAAAACTGAGGGATGCTTACTACAATTGCTGAGCGATGGGACTCAGAGACTTCACCTTTCCATTTTCCCATAGGAGAGGTGACAATTACATTAGAGGATATTTACATGATACTTAGATTGCTGATTAGGGGTGAGAGGGCTCAATATGATACCTAGAGGGGTTACAGTGAGATCACCTATTACTATGTGTATGAGGATGTTAGAAACCTTGGTATAAAGCACTAAGAGATTAGATGGCATGTGCTTGTAGAGAGATATGAGCGGATTGATTGTTTATTGTGTACTCTGATTGTTGGGATTATACTACTAGATCATCAAGGGCATGGGTTTCCTGTGGGTTGGGGTGAGATGTTAGTGGAGATTTTGGAGAGATAGGTTGTGTATGCATGGGCCTCCTATCTATTGGTGATGTTGTACTTCCATTTGCATGACATAGCTTACATGGAGGCACAATCCATGAGTTGTGGGACTACTTTATTCATGATCTAGGCATGGGAGCACATTGTTGTTTTCTGTCCACTAGTTGTTCATCAGCTAGATGATCGATCACCCTATGTTTTTCAATATGTTAGGACCATTACATAGAATCATGTTGGAGATATTGGATATTGGAGGCATGTGATTGATATACTTGTATAGTTCACTTGGAGGCCATACATGGATTGTGCATGGTGGCAGGATGAGGATTTACACTTGCCCTTCTGTCGTTAGACATGTTATCTGATTGGGAGGACTGTTGCCACTGTACATATCATTGAGAGACACTTACCAGATAGAGTGCTTCGGTAGTTTGGTGAGGTTCAAGATGTGTCACGTAGGTGAGCTGAGTTCGCTAGATCTTCGAGGGAGGTTCCTCTATGAGGGTCCTAAATTCTTGTAGCAACGACAAAGGTAGATATTGATGCATTGCAGCCAGTGCAGTGGGCATGGAGGGGTGGGCTAGTGGATGCTAGTATGACAGTACCTTATGATACTTGGTGGGCACAACATAGACCCGTGCCTTACATAGATCCTGATCAATCAGTGCCTGTAGAGCACCAAGATATAGGTCCATGAGGTTGGTGTGGTGGCAGAGGAGATGGTCATGGTGGTAGAGGTGGAGGTGATGGTGGTTGAGGTGGGAGGGGTGGTCGAAAAGGTCAATGATGTGGTATAGGCCGAGGTAGAGTACTATCACCCATCCATGAGGGTGAGGTGGAGGGAGAGGATGTAGCCATGGGAGAGGCAGGTGGAGAGGAGGAGGCTATTGGTGAGGAGGTAGTTGGGGAGGAGACTGTTAGAGAGGAGGCCAAGGGATAGGAGGAGGAGTTGGATTCCCTTGATTTATTATAGGCATGATATCAGGATGTGGAGGATTTCCTTAAGGAGGAGATGGGAGATGAGGAGAGATAGCTCCAAGACTGGATTATGGAGGAGTGGGAAGTAGATGAGGGGGAGAGACCACCACAAGAGGAGGAGGGTCCCATAGATTAGCGATTGGTCGATTTGTAGGCCTGGGTAGAGGCCTTGGAGGAGTGAGTTAGGGCTGTGTCCACGGAGAGAGATAAGATGTGACTAGAGAGGATAGTGCATATTTGGAGAGAGATCAGGTGGTGGCATGGAGGCAGGAGACAAAGTAGAGGTTCATGGAGTTCTTCACACTTTGTACTAGACCAGTTGTGGATATGGCTCAAGAGTTAGTCAAGGATGGAAATTGAGAGCAATACTATATGGATTTGTATGAGCAAGAGGTACCTCCTGAGAGATGAGCTCCCAGTGCTTCCCAAGCACTCAACAATAGATCACATAGTCAACGGTTTCATAGCAAACCTCAGAGTAGTGGTAGTGTCATAGGACCTCATAGGACAGGACCTTATGATAGGCCCACATCTGCACAGTGATTGTTAGGCTCTCCTTGTCAGTCACCTCCTCATTCTCCTCATCAGAGTAATGGGAGTTCATCTTAGATACATGTTTATATATTTGTAGAAATTGTATTATAATTATAGAGCTTGTGAGATCCATTTTTTATATACATCTTGGATATTATACTGTGACACTTTTTATATATATATGAGACGTATTTTTTGGCGGTGATTATATGATGTGTTTTTTTATGTGATGTAATGATGATTCCTTTATGATTCATGCTTGTGTGATGATGATGATGTATTCTTTTAATTATGATTGATGCACTTGATTTATGATGTAATGGTGTAATGTCCCCTTCTCATCAGTAACTTTTCCTGACACTCATCAGCCTATTCCGGAAGCCTATAGGCGTGTGTGAGGAAAAATTAGGGTTTCCAGTTCTGTGGTTCTTTGGCATTTCTGAGAGTTTACTATTTATAGTAAATTCTATTTTAAGCAGTATGGAGTTTGTCAGCTTTCAGGGCTTCATTTTCAGTTGGAGCATCTCTTGCAATTCAAGTTTGGCTTTTAATGGTTTAATTTTGGAGAATCAAGGCAATTATGTTATTATTTGCAGTTGACCCCCTTGGCCTAGGAGAACAACTTTATGTTGTGTTTAAAAAGTGGACTTGGAAGGGGGACGCCTTCATGAGGAATTAATTATATTTTATTTATTGCCTTTTTCCATGATAAAAATGGATGCCACTTTTAAATGAGATTCTTTTTAAATAAAGTGAAATTCATAATATGCAAAAATGACGCCATCTTGAGAATTTGATTATTTTTTGGAAATTTGAAAAGACTCCTATGTCTTTTGGTGTACCTTCTCAGGAATCTGAAGAGTTTTGTAAGCTTCTATTTAATGAAGGTTTTTGCTCCATCTTTACATCCATTCATGTTATCATACTGTTATGTTGTCGGAATGACATTTGAACTCTTGCTTCGAGGATGCTACCTCCTAGCCATTATCCAATTTCGTGTTTGAAATACAACACCTAGTTGGACTTTGCTGCTTCTCATCCAGACTAGCAGATTTGTGCTCATAGTTGAAGTTTTGATGAAATTTCCAGATTTTGAAGTTGCTGATTCATCTACAGCTGAAAGTGAATTTTGTTAATAGCTCTTGGAATAAAATTTATTTGGTTCTGGGTACTTTTGCATTGCAATTTTTTGACAAGGGCACCCCTTTCCTCCAATTTTGAGATTTTATTTTGAAGTCTCAAATTTTTAAAGTAAAAATACCCCTTCTCAAGGCCGTACCTTTCAGCTTGCATTGGGAATTGTGTCAGAAAATAAAGAACAATATTTGATGTTGTTTCTTCATCCTAGCTTGGTCGCCTACCTTCCAGAAGTCCATTGCATTCAGTCTCATTCGATTTGGAGATGAAATGAGTGAGTTATGAATATTTTATTGATTTCCAGTTTGCTGATAAGAAATTCCAGAACTCAGGATTTTATATCAGATTCATAAGTTTTCTGTTTTGATCATAATTCTATCATTGGAGAGCAAAGAAACATCATTGGAATTCATTCTTATCTTCTAATCTTATTTCTCTATCATTGTAATACATGTTTTTGCAGTCTTTTGAATTGTAAGGTTTTGATTAGTAGTACTAATCTAACCTATGTTATTGCTACAACTACTTGTTATATTTCCAATTAATTACCCCTGGACGGTTTACCGCCAGTGCGGAGAAAAACTTGTTATATCATTGTACCCACTTCAAGTGGTGAATTCCCACAATTCTGTGGATGTCTTCCACAACGGATGAATTAGATTACTGTAGCGTCATGGCTAGTTATCCGCCTACTAGTTTCAATTCTAAGTAATCACTCCGTCATATGTTAGCACCTCGCCCTCAGCGGGATCTTGTGTGCACATTCTTGACATTGAGTTTGTTAAATTCAAGTACTTTTTTTCAATTAGCTCCTCCACCATATGACAACACCTATCCCTCCTTGGGATTGAGTGTGCATTCTTGGTGTGAGTTCTTTCAAGTTTGTTTTCCTATTTGGAGCTAATGCTAATCAAGTTGGCTAGTTCTGATTATGTGTGTAAATCTTCAAGAAAAAATTGGTTAGCATATTTCAAATGGATGCATATGATTGATGATATATAGTCATTATACGCATTGTGTTATGAGATGTATATGATAATGATTTGATGTTTTAATTTACTTATGCAAAATAGATGTGGATGTAAAATATATGCTACTTTGATATTGTAATGAATGTAGGTGATTTTGTGTGTCACAGTACACCATCCAGATGCAATGGAAGAAGAGTGTTAACTGTAAGATGATTTATGTTAGCATGAAAGATAGATATGTCATCACTTTGTTGTCATTATACTAAGCCTTTGCATTTTAATCATCATTGGGTGGTTTATTACAACAGACATGAAACACCATGATATGAGATAGACCAATGGTGTGCAATGTCATGCATTTGCTGAAAACAAACAATCACAAAAAAGGATTATCGTGACTCATACTTAGGAACCCAATTGTTCCCAGTCTTTTTATAGAGACAAACCACAAACAACAATCCAAAGAAAATGTGTCATGAAACATCGTTGATCCTCTAAATCTTGTTTCCAGGATATCCTTGAGGTGGCTAGTGACATGACAACTTTGAAAAGATAAGAAAACCATCATGATACGTCATTGCTCCTCTAAATCTTGTTGTCAAGAAATCTTTGAGGTGGATAGTAACATGAAAACTTCAAAAAGATAAGACAATCAGTGAAAAAGCAAGATATTCTCATGTAACATTAGCGCTCCTCTAAATCTGTCTTAAGACATCGTTGAGGTGGCTAGTTACATGGTCATATCAAATCATTGAAAAATAAATGAAAAATGCTTGTCAAGACATGCGTATCAAATATTTGTTTGTTTTCCAAGGTTGAATTGGTGATGAAAAGGTTGTTTAGGAATGACACATCCTAAAGAATATTGAAATGTCAAATTTGATTATTGCCAAGGTTGGGATTCATGAAGGACACATCCTAAATAGATGACACAATAGGGTCTGATGTCAGGAAGGACACATCTTGAAGACCCATAGTTGAAAGGTAAGAGTCTGACGTCAAGAAGGACACATCTTGAAGACTCTTAAATGATTTATTTTATAGATTAGATGTTGATTCAAGAAAGACATATCCTAAATAAATTGGTTGACAGACAAGAGTCTAACGTCAAGGACACATCTTGAAGACTCTTAAATGACTGATTTGATAGATTAGATGTTGATTCAGGAAAGACATATCCTGAATAAATTGGTTGACAAAAAAGAGTCTAACATCAAGGACACATCTTGAAGACTCTTAAATGACTGATTTGATAGACTTATTGATTTGGATTGGTTTGATTGTGTGTTGTTTGTGACCTTGTGTTTGAGTCGTTCATTGTATGACCATGTGATATGACCAACATGAAAAAACCCTAAGAGGACTGACATATAAGGCCTTGGGGGCTATTAAGCCTTACCTATGTTGTACATGTGGAGACCATGTAGTTCAACCAGACTCTGACTAACAGGAATGACTAAAAAAGATTTGTTTTATTTGAAGATATCTGATGTGTGTGATAGTGAATGTGATGAACCCTAATGGACTGACCTAGTGCAGCCTTAGGGGGTCATCGATTGATGGCCTTTCCTACGTTATACATTCAAAGACCTCGTAGTTCAACATGACCAATGACTTTGTCTTATTGACTAAGGATTGAGTCATGATTTTATTTTGAAAAACCTAAAAAAACTGACCTAATGCCTTGGGGCACATCGAAAAATGACCTTTCCTATGTCCAGTCACAAAGGCAATGTAGTTTGACAATGAAAAAGACTGACATGATAGACATTGACTTTGTTTTTATAGTTTTTGATTATTTGGATTTTTTTGGGGGGGATTTTGACATTTTTTGAATTTTTTTATGTTTTTGACACGTTTTCTGAATGTTTTTGTGTTTTTGACACATTTTCTAAATGTTTTTGTGTTTTTGAAGTGTTTTATGAATGTTTTTGTGTTTTTGAAGTGTGTTAGGTCTTGAAGATCTAGAGGTTTATTCCATCAAGAATAGGTGTTAGGCATTTTCCCCCAATTAGGTATTGTGTGGGATTGGATGGTAAAAATGTTTTTGTGCATTATGTCGTGAGCGTCAACCGATCTCAAGCCATAGGAATAGCAACTACTATCATTGTGGGTGTCACAGAATGAAGGAGGGACAATTAGAGGAATATGGGTGAAAGTGAAAAGACCCCGTGAAGTGATAATAGATGACAGCGCGAAGATTGTCTACACATGGCACTTGTTTGCCAGGTTTTTACCATAGTACTTATCCAAAGAGCCATTGAGATTGTTTTCACTGTTAGATGGATTATTTATCTTTACTATTTTTTTGTTTGTATTTTATGGTTTTTGACTGAACTTTTTGAAGCTATGTGTAAAACGCGCGTAGGTGCAAGTTGTTTATAGGCTTAGATAATGGTTCTCCCTTTGGAGTAGACAACTGATATGTGCCAGAACCAAAGGAAGTTGTGATGGCATAAGGGCCTAGCCAGTTAGGCTCAAAATTACCAGGTTTTTCTTGTTCTGCTTGGTTTTTAGGATTCTGCATTAGTATCAGGTCATCGATGTCAAAATGTCTGACCAGGACCCTCTTGTTGTAACTTATGCAAAGATGGTTCTAATATGCTTGTAAGTGGGTTAGTGCTTTCTATCTTCGCTCATCCAGTAATTCCAGCTCATGTAGCCTAGATATTCTATATTGTTCATCATTGATTAACCCTTTCATGGACACTTAGAGAGAGGGGAATTCGGCCTCAATGGGGAGAATAGCCTCCAAACCAAAGACTAGGGAAAATGGGGTGGCGCCAGTGGGCGTACGAATGCTGGTTCGATATGCCCATAAGGTAGGGTTGAGTTGGATGTGCCAGTAGCATTGGAAATTTCTTAAGGATTTTAATGATGGTTTTATTGGATGCCTCAGCTTGACCGTTGCCCTGCAGGTAGTAGGGAGTGGAAAAATGGTGTTGGACATGGAATTATTTGCATAGTTCGCAGACATCTTGATTTTTGAATGGACGACCATTATTATTGATTATGGACTGTAGATACTATAGTGGAAGATGATGTAATTAATAATGAACTTAGCGATTTGGTTGTCAATGATGTAGGTAAGGGGGATGGCCTCTACCTATTTGGTAAAGTATTCGATGGTGGTTATAATGAATTTGTGGCCATTTGAGGAAGTGGGGTGAATTTTTCCCACGAGGTCGAGTCCCTATTAAGCAAAGGGCCAAGGCAAAGTGATGGGCCTTATTTCCTATGTTGGAGCATGAATGAGATCACCATGAACTTGACATTCTCTGCATCTTTTGAAAAATTGGTATACCTCTTGTTCCATAGTTGGCCAATAGTATCCCAACTGTATAATGTTTTTGGCTAAGGTAGGACCACTTGAGTGATCCCCACAAATTCCTTGGTGCGCTTCACATAATTTTTTTGTGCTTCAATGTTATTGAGACATCGAAATAGGGCATTGCCAAAGGCACGTCCGTACAAGGTATCCTCGATGATGGCACAAGGGGAGGCTTTTCGGATAAAGTTCTTGCATTGGTTATTAGATAAGTTATCAAGTAAAATATGGGAATGGAGGTAATTATAAGTGTCTAGGTACCAAGGTGACTTGAGCCCCACAAGCTCACAAACCATTTCAAATTTTGTGACGTTGAAAGTGGGGACCAATAGTTGTTCACTAAGAACTTTCACTGTGAGATGTTGTTAGGTATGTCCAAGAGTGATTTGATGGTTGCCATGGCGTCTGTTGCTTTGTTTTGTATGTGGGGTATCTGACAAAAGGTGACATTGAAAAAGTAAAGCTTGAAGCTATCAACCATTTTCTTATAGGGAGTCAATTTCTCATCCTTTGTGTCATAGTCATCATTGACCTGATTGATGACTAATTGTGAATCTTTGAAGACCTGTATATTGTGGATCTTCCACTTGACCACCATACGTAATCTTGTTAATAGGGCGTCATACTCTGCAATGTTGTTTGTACAAGGGAATGCAATTTTGAATGACTTCGATATTGTGTCAACTTTTGGGGTGACGAATAATATTCCAACACCTAATCCATGATTGGTATAGGATCCATCAAAGTATATCTTCCATACATCACCTGTCTCAAGAGTGAAAAATGACTCATCTGTAAAATCAATGATGAGGGGATGTTCTGCTTGTGTTGGCATGTCTACGAGTTGATATGCAATTACCTATCCCTTGCTTGTTGTGCGCTCGACATATTGGATTTCATATTCACTAAGGACCATGACCCATTTTTCTAATCACCCTGTTAATGCTACTCTGCTAAGAAGATAATTGAGTGGGTCAATTTTTTCTACCAACTTTGTTTGGTGGTTCAACATGTAATGCCTTAATTTCTATGCTGCAAAGACCACTACAAGGCAGGCTCATTCAATATGGGTGTAGTTGAGTTCATACCCCACCAAGGTCCTGCTAATATAGTATATTTCTCTTTCCTTTTCATCATGGTCATTTTGAGCAAGTAGTGCCCCTAGTGCTGATGTGGTTGTAAATACATATAATATGAGAAGCTTCCCATCTATTGGTGGCATCAAAACTGGCGGTGTTAGGAGGTACTCTTTTATTTGTTGAAAAGCTTCTTGGCATTTGTTGGTCCATATGAAAAGGACCCCTTTACGTAATAGGTACTGAATCTGATGGCATTTGTCTGTGAGTTGAGAAATGAATCTCCTAATAGATTGTAGTCTCGCCTATAAGGACCTTAATTGACTGATGTTCTTTGGGGGAGGCATGTCTATGATGGCTTTTACCTTGGTGGGATCAACTTCTATTTCTCTATGCAAGATAATGAATCCCATTTTTTTTTTGAATTTTACCCCAAAGACACAATTCTTTGGGTTGAGATGGACCTTGTATTCTTCTAGTCATTGAAATACTTTGTATAAAATCTTTAGATGATAAGATCTAGTTAATGAATTTGCAAGGATATCATCAACATAGTCCTCCATTAGTGTGTGCATTAGGTCATAAAATATTGTAGTCATTGCCCGCTAGTATGTAGCTCTTGCATTTTTCAACCCAAAGGGCATGATGTTCTAGCAATAGGTACCCCATGGACAAGTGAAAGTTGTTTTATGTTGGTCTTCTAGAGCAATATGTATTTGATTATAACCAGAGAAACCATCCATAAGGGACAACATCTCATATCCTACTTAAGATCCATGATTATGCCGATGCTAGGGAGAGGAAAGTCGTCCTTAGGGAATGCCTTGTTTAAATCTCTGAAGTCAGTACATATGTGGATTTTCCCATTTGGTTTTGTGATAGATATTAGACTGGAGATCCAGTCTACATAATAAATAGACCTGATGAAGCCAACATCCAAGAGTTTCTTTAGTTCTATCTTGACCAACAAGGCGATTTGTGGATGCATTTTCCAAAGTTTTTGCTTTACTGGTTTAGCATTTGGATTCAAAGGAAAATGTTGTAAGACTAGCTCATGGTCCAACCTAGGCATGTCAACATATGACTAGGAAAAATTACACTTGTGTTGTGTGAAGAACGCTTGGAAGTTGGGTTTTTCTTCTTTTGTCAAGGAAGATGCTAGTAACACTATCTTAGGATCTTCAAGTGGTCCAATGTTGACTTCTTGTGTATCTTCAATTAGCATCGGTGATTGCTCTTATGTGATGGGGAGAAAGTTCAACCCTCCATCCTTAGGCATCTTAGGGAGGTTTTCACCTTTAGATACGTCCTTTGTTTTTACTTTTTCCTAATTAGAGGGTGCCTCATGGTTTTCACCCAAAGACCTTTCCTTTTTCTCTTTATTATTATTTTTGTGACTGGAGGGTGATACAATCTCCATGAAGTAATATGCCACATTGAGTTCTATCGTGAAGCCAACTTTATGGTCTCCTTGTGGCATTCTTTCTCTCAGTCCCATGAACTCAGCAATAGCTTCATCATTCTCAAAGGTATCCAAAATGATAGGACCTTGTTGGTCCCAATCAACTAGTTGTGGGTAGACTAGGGAAATGCCATCATCGGTATTTGAAAAATGTGGGGAAGCAACTGATAAGGTAAGGATTGAGGTATTTTCTTGGATGTTGGCATTCATACAGTTGGTTACCTTAGGGCTAGGTGTATCTAAATGAGGGAAAATGTTACCCAATTCGTAAGCGCTAGAAGCATAGGATTCCCATTCTCAGTTGTTGGAATCATTGTCATCATAAAATTCATCGTCAGAATCCTTCGATGTCTTGACACATTCAAAAGCACATACTTCCTTATTTGAAGGAAATTCAATTTTAGTGGTACCCACCTTCAGTGGTTTCCATCCTAACCCAAGATTCTTCCCCCATTTAATAGGTATGTAGGGTTCTCTTCTTCTAACTTTTTTAATTCCCAAACCACTGGTTCCATCATACCCTTTTTATTGCATCATGAGAAACCCTTTACCATATTGCTCTATTGGAAGTGGTGTCACATCTTCTTTATAGACCCAGTTAGACACATCCTCAATATCTTCTTTTCCAAGGTCTCCCCATTTGAGGAAAGTGGTTTTGGGAGGTACATGAATCAAGACCTTAGGTTCCATGCTGTAACACGACTTTCCATATGTCTTTGGTGATTTTTGGCATTGTGGTGATGTAAAAGGAAATGTTCATATTGTATTCTATGCATCCCTTGTCTTAGATCTGGATCTTAGGGCCTTTAGATTTGGCAGCAAAAAGTAGAGGATGTGGAGGTAGATGACTGAGGGACAACAGATGTCTTGGTGAGTGTTGAGGAATCAATGTATTTGGACAAGTTTGATGTCAAGGCTTCATAGTTAAGTGGCACCTGACATTCAAAGACTTCTCACAGGTTAGTGCAATACTCAAAGTGATTAGGGTCACCCTCAATAGTAATTTTGGTACCGTGGTAGGAAAACTTTAGGCATTAATGATACGTGGAGGGAACAACCTTCATGGCATGAATCCATGGCTGACCAAGAAGAAGATTATAAGGGATATCTAGATCCAATACTTGGAAAATCGTATCCAACATCATGGGTCCCACTCAAAGGTGGAAGTGTTATTGTGCCTTGGGAGGATCGTTCATCATCATCATAACCTTTTATGACTGTGCTCTTTGTCTCATCCACACATGCTTCAGAAAAAACCAGTGCCTTCACCAATTTTAAGGAACAAACATTCAATCTCACTCTACCGTCTATCAAAACTCATTTGATGCTATTTTGATGGATGAAGGCTTCAATGTGTAGTGAGTCATTATGGTTTTTCTTTTGGGTTGAGTAGTCTTTGTCAAAGAAGGTAACATGGTGAGAGCTCGCAAGGAATCCAACCATGGCTTGAAATCGATCGACGTTGAGGTTTTTTGGGACAAAGGTTTCTTTCAACATCTTATCTAGGATGGCCCTATGCTCAGGTGATGTGCGTAGCAGTTTCAAAATGGATATTTTTGCTGGGGTTTTCTATAGTTGATCTAGCAAGTTAAAATGGCCTTTAGCTTGGGACTACTTAGGAAGTGAAGGGGAAGGTATGGTTATTTTAGTTCTATGAGTGTTTACAACACACTCTAGGGTCTTCTTGATGGTAATGGTGTTGAAATGTTCGTCTGCAACATGAAGATGGAGGATTTTGGTGTAATTATAGCCAGTAGTCGTATAATTGGTTGCGTTATTGTTATTAGTACTTGAACCAGAGGCTTTCCCAGAACCGTGGTCTTGAAGGGGAGTCTTGTAGATTGTGTGATCTCGATTGGAAGTGTGTTGTTGTTGTCCCTCTACCTTGATTACTTTGTCTTTGATAAGGTCTTGAATAATATTTTTCAGTTGTCTACAAGTGGATTTTTTGTGTCCTTTACCTTGGTGATATTCACAAAAGGCGTTATTGTCCCACCAAGAGGGTTTAAAATTAGACACATAAGATGTGCATTCCCATAGTTGTACGACACCTGATTGAACAAGTTTCTTCAGTACTATTTCAATGGGTTCTCCGAGGGGAGTGTATTCATGTTTAATGTATTTCCTAGGTGATCTTTGTTGTCCTAGTCCTTAATTATTTTGTAGGGCATTTTCCGTTGGTGTAGGGGATTGAGGTGTAGTTGTTGAGGCTTCAGGTCATCTTAGAGTGACAATAGGACCAGTTTTGTTTACAACTTTGGTATCCACAACCTTGTCGTTCGTGACATTTTTGTTTCGAGACCAATTTTTTTTTTCATTGAATGTGTGTTGATTGTTTGTACTCTTAGAGAGCCTAAGGGCGCCCTTAGTGACAAGTGATTTCTCAATCATTGTTCCTTTTTCCACTAGGTCTACAAAGCGTGCACAATAATGAACTTGTAAGGGATCTTTTAAAGAATCTAGGAGGTTTTCAAAAAACATGTCCACCTTTTATTTTTTAGGGATCTCTACTTGGCATCGGCTCGCCAAGTTTCTGCATCTCTGGAGGTATTTGATAAAGGACTCTCCATCTTCTTATTTCGAGGTACACAAGGTGGCCAATGTGATATCATTTTCAATGTTAAAGTGATATAGAGCATGGAGGTAAAATGCAAAACCACTCAAAACTAACTCAAATAAAACAAGTTTCCAACTTAGCAACCCAGCTTCATGGGTTTCCTTTACAAACTCACCATTTTGCTAGTAGGTCAGCAAACCCCATTTTTCCTTCATAACTTTCATGTTAGGCCTCCAACCCATAATCTAAAAGATGTTTCAGATACCCATTATCCTCTTACATAACATATCCAATTTGCAGTAGGTTTTTTTTTTTTTCAGAGCATACCCTCTTAAAAAGAGTTGCTACGCTGCCCTTGAGCCCCAAATATGCCACTTTTACAAAGAAACTACCATGAAATACTTTCCTCAACAAAAAAAAAAAAATTCTTGACCTCAACCAGGTCACACATAGATTGAATCCACAACTTTTACCAAAAGAATCATCCACAAAATCATCGAACTTCAAAATCTCATCTAAACCCTATTTAGGCTTGCTTCGAATGAGGGTTTATTGAATCTCTATATTCTAGGCCTTAAAACACATCACAACCACCTCAAACACATTAATTTGGGCCTGAACATTCTTTCCAAACCATCTTCCACTCTTTCCCAATGCCTTCCCATCAAACTTCAACTCTTAGCTATCATTTTAAGCCCAAAACTCATGAAGTATCAACTAGGGAAACATCAAAATGCCATCAAACCCTACTCCTTACTCCTAAAACCTACTTTGAAATCTAACCCTACCTAAATGCACCCATTCAATCAATTTTCAAACAATTCTACCAATGGAATGGGTCATTAATGCATTTTAACCACTCTCAAACCTTCCAAATAGGGTTTTCAACCCGTCCTCGATAAAATGCCAATAAAATTCTTAAATCTCTATGAATTTCAATAAAATGAAAACCAAAATGATGTTACTTCATGCCTCCATAAAATTCAATATATTTTAGAACAATATTCCTTTGTATGGACTTGTACAATAACTTGTAGCAAGAAAGTTGTAAGAAAACACACCGAAAATAGAGATTTCTTATTGCCCCTTCAACAAAAATATTCAAAAAATCCTTTACATTAAGTTTCTAGAGAATATTTAAACTTTTCCCACCAAAAATCAACTAACATGACCAACTCTAACAACCTTTTGAACTACTTGACCATTGGGTTTCCATTTTTGCATTTTGCCCATGACAACTTTTGCAAGATTTTACAATATTTGCAAGATTGACCCCAAATGACTCTAGTTAAATTTCAAATGGTCTATTATGACCTTATTAGATGAAATTAGACTCAAAACACCCCAAAATTAACCTAAGACCATATTTACATCAATTGACATGGTGCCCCTACACCATACACCCAGACTGAAAAAGAACTCAAGTCCCTTGAGGGATGTATTGCAATAGATCATGCTTCATCACATCACCTTTTTGATCTCCCAATGTCCTTCCACCTGGTAGCCCCTTCCACTAGGTAAGGTACTAAATATTTGCATTGTTCTTTGCATTTGTAAACTCTTTGCCACCTAGAAATTGCTTCATCTTCATAAGCTGACTTGATGGATGCCCTCTGACCTTTCCCTCATCTGAAACTAATGTTGAACCTACTTGAACACCTACAAACATACCTTTACCATCTATACCATGGACTATCTTCTTCCTTACCTTTGTTGCATGCTTGAACTTACCCATATACCCTTGTAATTCACCTTGAATCACTCCACCTTGTTCCTTCATCTCTTCTTTCAGATCTAAGACCTCTAGTTCATCAGGTTTACAAACCTCTGTACTAACAAGATTGGACTGTCCACTAACCTCCTTTGAAATCAAAGAAAAAAGCACTCTTTCTATCATGCCCTCAATATGCTTTTCAACCAATTCTTGAATCTCCATAAATAATCCATCCTTGACCTTCTCTTTATCAAATTTTGACACCAAATCAACATCATTTCCTTCCAACAATGAAGCATTCTTCAAACCTACTATCTTAGCATCATCATTGTTAGTGGTGGTTGCAAATTCATCATGTTTGTCTTCCTCAAGCCTTATAAACTATTTATTTCCTAACATTATCACCTGTGTTGCCTTGGTTTGTTCCTTAACATCAAATGGGTTAACATATGAGTAAAACCTTGGAGGTTCTTATAATGTTGACCCGAGGTTCATTTTGCTAGTGGGATTGTAAGAGTCCTCATGTTGTTGTGAAGGGTCCATTTCTAATCATCTCTTTTGTAATCTGGTCTGGACCATAAGATAAGACTTGCTCAAAGAGGGATGACAAGTAAATGTGAACCGTAAGGTATGCAACTACCTAAGATGTGAAAGTATAAGCTATGTTTTTGGTTTTTTTTGGTATAGATTATGACGTGCAATGACTAAGGTATGACTTAAGATAGTGTCTAAAATGCAAATGTCTAGGATATGAAAGTTAAGCTATGTTTTTGGTCTTTTTTTGGTATAGATTATGATATGCAATGACTAAGGTATAATACAAACTATATGTCAAAATCTTTGGATAACTAAGGGATGAGTCACTAACTAACCAAGTTTGATGCAAGGTTCCACCTAGGATTGCCAATGATGTTTTAGGATCAATACCAGAATGACTAAGTGATAGGTTGACTAAGTGGAATTCAAACTAACCTAGTGAGTTTGAGGTATTCCGCTAAGATGACAAAGGGAAGATTGTAAAATGATATGTCAAAGGCAATCGTATTTGAATCTATGTTTCCAATCAAGGTAAGACAATTTATCTACCCTAAGTCTACAATGTATGATGGACAAGGATTCCCCTAAGTATGCTAAGGATGATCTAAGTAATGCAATGATGAAAGTAATAGGAAAACTAAGGATGAACCTAAATATGAGCAAGTCACAGGTCTGGATTTAGGTTTATAGTAGAGAGTAGATCAGTTAATGAAATCCTACAATAAATGTTCTGAGTTTTCAGTTTGCCAAATGTCAAATTTTTTGTGACAGGTAGATGCATCGTTCCAAACTGCAAATTCAATTCAAAATATCAAATGCGTCATAGAAAATAGGATCCTACAGTAAATCATATGAGTTTTCAGTTTGTTAAAATACAAGAATTTTTGTGACAGGTAGATGTGTCATTCTAGACTGCAACTGCGGTTCAGAATATCAAATGTGTCACAGAAACTCACGAATGTGGTTTGCAATGTCAGGTGTGGTTTACTGGTAAAATCTAAGTCTCAGGTTTGGATCTAGTTTCAGTTTTTTAATTGAAAAAGTTTATATGATAGGAAAATGTGTCGTTCCAGATTGCAAATGCGGTTCATAATATCATATGCATCATAGAAGCTCATAGATGCAGTTTTCAGTCTTAGATGTGTTGCAGGTTTTGACAATTGTGACTCAGAATGCCAAATACAAGTTTCTGTTGAAACAATTACGACTTAGTATGCCAGATGCGAGTTTCTGTGTGATAGATGCATTGAACAGTGAACTGGTCCTAGGTTTTGACACATTTCTAACTTGTTTAAGATTGACTTTTGAACATTTTTGTTTGATCAGATCTGATTGAACACACATGTAAGACACGCCAAGCAAAGTGTTTGAAATAAATAAACAGACAATTACAAATCTTAAGGCTAGCAAGGACAATATCTGCTAGACTCGGACTTAGAGTTTTCTCCAACCACACTATCTAGAGCAGATGACTTAGGATCTTGGTAAGCCTGAGAAGTGAGTGCACTGTAAATTTTTCAATGTCTACACCATCCATTATGGTAAGTTTATCCACTCCTCAATCCTAGCACCTAGAATTAGGAAATAACATTTTGTAAGCCCAAGGTCAAATGTAACCACCACTATAGTGTTCCACCTCCCTCATGAATGGATATAAAAAATAGTATCAAGATTCTTAAGAGAATCTAAATACAAAACATTTCTTTAATTATGCCCTAGGTATCCAAGTATGTGTTCCAAGAGGGAGACACATAAAATATACATAAGATTTGCAAGGTTAATAATACCTTAATCATAACATTCTCCCACTTGACATTATATAGTGCATAACAATCCCAATGACCTCTCATGTGTATTGATACATATCTTGGAAATAGATTGCAAATAATTGCATACTTGGAGGATCAACTTTCTCATTTGGGTTTGGTTCCAAGTTATCACCCTCTCCCTTATCTCTATAATTTAGGAGTCACTTTACCTTGTAGCTCATTTTGTGCTTATTATATTATGTTGCTCAAGCTTGCATATCTAAGGTAACCTTAGCATTAGAGTCCTGATGAAAAAACTTTTGAAATAATTATTTATTAATAGTGAACTTATTCCCTTGGGCTCAACAATGTCATGAGTCTTGGGATTATATTGTGTTATTGTCCATCCAATTAAGTCTAGGTTGATAAAAAAAATTAGGCATCACTACTTTCCCAATGTTGAATCTCCAATCACTGCATAGAGGGATTTTATGGAGTGACTTTCTAAAGAATGTCTTAAGTAACAACCCTCCACTTTTGAAACTCATATAGTCATGAACTTTGGCCATACAATCCTCAAATTGGTTTGTTAACATTCCCTTCCCTATCATTTTTTTTTAAATGACCTAAGAGAACAATTTTGTTAAATATTAGGTGGATGTGCATTTGGATGACATGTTGGGATATTTGACTAGGGTTGAGGCTAGCTAGATTTTTTTAATTTCTTTAATTCAATTATGCTTCCCAAAACCCCTTTTATGACTATACATACAACAAGAAGTTAAACAATCAAATTGAATAGAATAAGACTTTTGATCTCGACATGAAGATTTTAAGTCACCTAATTGTATTGGCCTATCACTATATTCCCTAAGCAATGGAAATGGGATAAATCATAGCAAACTTATTGCCAACTATGGAGAAGTAAACGAGCTAGAGTACAATAATTTTCAAGAAATCCCTATGTGATTTAAAATAGACAAGACACTTGAACAGTATAGGTGATGCATTAACAGCATCACTTTTGTTTGTGTCCGCAGAACATGGCATCATGATTAACTCATCTGAAAGTGGGGGTGAACCATAGCCAACAGATACATTTCATCTTGGTGATAAGAGTGATGTGCTTTTTAGTGAGGACCACAACTCGGTACAATAAATGGGGCTTAACACAATCAAAGAAATGCTGAAAAAGCTAGTTAGAAAATAAGCGTGTGGTAAAGGATTTCCTTGAAAGATGGTAGGGCCCAAACAATATTCTACTTTTAGAGGTTTTTTATTGGTCCATTAAAGAAACAAACCATCCAATCAATTGCCACATGGCGATAGGTTATAAATGTGCCAACATGTGAGTGCACTTTACTTATTCGTGTAGACAATGGAATAGTAAATTCTCAAGGCACAATAATGTGGGGCCCACCTTTAGGTTAGCACTTAATTTTGTGCCCATTCTATAGGTAATGCAAGGGGTTTAGACGGATATCACTATATGGTTGGGTATGCATTGCTTGAGTCAATGGATCCACATTAGCAAATACTAAAATCACTGTGCCAAAGCGATAAGATGGGTTATAGTGGGTAAGCCTCAACATAGTGCAACAAAAGAGTAGAACACTCTGTAAGTGGAGAGAGCATTTCAAGGGATTTCACAACCTCACATTTTGGAATAAAAGATAAAAGGTCAAAATAGAAATAGTAGTGATAATCATTATCATTATGGATTGTGAAAATGTGATGTATTAAAAGATAAAAAGTTAAAATAGACATGTCAAAAGTGACAAGGGGTTGGTTATGTTATTTGTGTCATGTGTTGAGAGTTGGAAGTATGAATGGAAAATGACTCAACATATTGTGTACAATAGATCTAAAGACAAAAATTACAAAGGAATTGAACATGAATGTGCATGGAAAAATCCTACCACCCATTTACACACTACTCAAGGACTTTTCAAGGATGATTTACAAAGTTGATTCATATTAAAAAATAAACTAGGATGGAAGCGAAGATAGAGATGTAATAAGGGGGGAAAATGAGATACATTTTTTTAAAATTTAGTAGAATGTCAACAATGGCTCTTGTTGGGGATGTGATGCATCTTCTAGGCACAACAAGAAATAATAAAAGATTGTAGGAGCAAAGATAAAAAAAGAACAAAATCAACAAACAAGACACATACACTCACATACACTTCACCATGAGTACAACGATATTTATAGTTATACAAGGAAATAACAAAAAAATTAGAATGTACTTACATTGAGCCATTTCATCATTAATCAAATAATGTTTTAGATGTTTCTCATGAATAGGTATCTCAAGGAATTCGCCATCCATCTTCCTTAGATAAAATGTATCAACCTCAATGATTTTTAATTACATATGGCCCTAACTAGAAGGGCTCCATTTTTTCATGTTTCCCTTTTTTATATATAATTTGAATTCTGCATTAGCATTGGGTCTTCAAGTTGGAATTCTCTACTCCTAATCTTATCAAAAAATTATTTCATTTCATGTCATACTTCATTGTTTTTGACACGGGGATTCCTCCTTGCTCCGTCCAATTGAATAAGTTGGTTTACTCTGTAAGTCATAACACTACCTTCTTCATTCCCATTTTGTTGTATATTTTCTATACTGAAAATTCTATATTCATTGGAAAGGTAGCATCAATCCCATATACCAATTCAAAAAGATATTTTTTATGTGGACTTCTTATGAGTTACTCTACCTACCTAGATGGCTAGTTTTAGCTTATCATACCAACATTTCTTATTCTTGCACATTTTTTACAATCTTTATTAAATTATTGTTACTATATTTAACTTGACCATTTCCTTGAGGATGATATGGTGAATCATTTGTAAATGTTATCCCATGTTTATTTCTTAGATCTACAAAATTTGATGCCTTGAAACATAATGTGTTATTAATGATTAATCTCTATGGCACACCAAAACTAGTTAGAATGTTGTTTAAGATAATTTTTTTAGGGGTGGCTCTTTTAGTGGGAATGGATTCCACCAGCGTGATCCCACAATAGTGGTTTACACTTTTTGGCCAAACTTGACATTGAACTAATTTTTTTAACTAAATCTTCACTTTCGGGCACATATAGCTGCTAAACCATGAGGAATTTGAAGATGATGCAAACTAGTGATTTGTGACATTTGTCTGTAGATTCTAAATATATATATTTTAAAAAAATTTGGAATGAAATTGCATTTCTTTTTCCATCTCCTTCAAAAACTAGTTTTTAACAGTAAACACCATTTTTAAAGAGTGACGTGTACTTTCTAACACAAATTTTTTCTATGAAGCATAAAAATCTATTTTTTTTGAATTTAGATTTGTAACTAATATATCTAGGGCATGCATTTGGTTTCATAGTGTTTAATTGAATATTTCTTTCTTAATTAAGTTTTCATGTCAAACCAATTACAATTTAGATATAGGTTTACTTGCTAACACATAATTTCTTTTGTATGTATTGAAATTCAAATTTTTTTGTTGGATCAAGACATCATTATTAGTTTTATAGATATTTTTAGATTTCTTTTTTTGATAATCTACTATTTTTCCACATGTGCAAAACAAAGAGCTTGATTTTCAATGAAAAACCTACATTCACAAAAAATAAAAAATAAATATAATAATCAAATTAAATATATTTAAAATTATACTTTTTTGGAAGCTTATAATAAGGAATGCATACTTACAAAAAATAGACTTTAAATGAATTCATTTGATCGCCCAAAAGGTAAATCAAAAGTGGTTTTTTAACAACATTTTGATAGGTGTAAAGGAGACTCTGTTATAGGTATGGTTTAAAACTAGTGGGATTCTATCCAAGGGGGTTTGATATAAGGTGGTTTGATCATACCCTCTTCAACTGGAATCCTTTAAATGGAACTTTTCAAGGCTTAAATCATTATATTTTCTAAAAATATGTGATTTCAGAAAAAACCAGGATGTCCCAAAAAGTGCAAACCACTATTGTGGGATCACCCACCACTTAGTGAAGTAATTAACAACAATTAATGTCTATTTGAATCTATTGCATGATCTCTTATTTATTTCTCCAATGAATTCAATACCTCAATGTTGGAAGAGAGCTTCTACAAAAATTATCCTTAAAGGAAAAGCACTTGATGCTTTAAGTTTACTAGATAATCTTTTAAATGTATCACATTTACTTATTGGTTCATCCACATATATAAATAGACTAGGCCACCAATATTCAACTCTAAGAAATTTATGAGTAGTAGTGTTGACTATGAAATGTTTGTCACAATCACCATAGTGGAAGTTAGATGCTACTTTTTTATGCAATCATATTTAGTTTACATCAACCTTCACCATATTTTCCAAGTTCGACTAACCTTGTTATATTTGTACATTCAAATAATTATAGCCATAGAACCATCTAGTAAGGGATTCCAATTATCTAACTATCTAACTACCAAATGGAATACCAACAACTAGAAAGCCATCTAATAACCATAGCAATATTTTAGCATGCAACACATTACAAGAACATGAATTCTCTATATGAGTAGTACATAATAAGCACTAACACTCACATTTGGTTAAAGGTTGTTGACCCACTCTAGACGTAAACCATTCATTTGTCCTCTTGCATTATAGCCAAAGACTACACATGGCTTCAATAGAAAATATAATCTCTCAATGTATTATGTCTACTTGTGATACCTCTAGGAATCTTAATAATTTCACTATGCTCTTGGTTATCACCACATATTCCAATAGTGTCAAAGGTGTAATTATACTATCATACATAGTTATAGTGACATACATACAATTATGTATCTACGTGAGTTCTCAAAATGACTTGTGATTGGGATAATAACACTATTGTAAAAATACAAGTTCACATTCGACATCATAACATATAGAAATGATTATGACCTATTGAACATAGACAATCAATGATATTCTACTAGTCCACAGATAAAATCTATTTAAGAACTATCTATAGGTGAATATCACACCTAGTTCTAACATTCTCCCAATTAATATTTATTGCATTAGAGAGTGCAATATATAACCCAATAACTTACCTTATGTATAAAAGTGGGATAGACCCATTACATCCCTACACCATCATCTTAGTCAAATAATAAATAATATTTACATGTCATTTTTTTCCTCTAAAATTTACCTACCTCAACCATATCCCTAATAAAATCATATTTGAAATCCACATGCTTAATATAATCATGATAAGTAGGATTCTCAGCTAGAAAAATTATACTATGTGAATTATAATTTAATATTATATTATTCTTAAAACTAATATTATAACCTAGTCTTTATAGCCACATAACTTCTTTGCAAGAATGTGTTTCTACCATATGCTTTTCTTTACTTGGAGAAAGTGACTCCTATCACTTATTGACCTTTGATTATGCAAATATCCAACCTAATTAGAATCTACAAATCCTTGTATGTTCAATAATTTTCCCACACCATTTATATCATGATAAGACAAATAATAATCCAAATATCCTCTTGAGTATCTCAACATTATCTTTACTTGTGTTCAATGTTCCTTACCTAGCTTGGTCATGAACCTATGTAGAAATCCCACTACTTGGGCAAGCTTTGGTACTATTTAGGTCATTGCATACATAAGACTTCCTACTACATTGTTATATGGAACCTTGCTCATGTATTCCAAAGCCCCTATGGACATAGGAAATTGTTACAAACTTAACTTTGTACCAAATAATATGGATATACTTTCCAATTTACTATCATGCATGCCAAACCACCACAAATAATCTCAAGATATTTCCTTTTCTTATCCACAACTTCTTGTTAGCCATATCAGTATGAATCTCCACACCAAGTATAAATATTGCAACACCTAAGTCCTTCATTTTAAACTTACTAGATATAGTTGAGATTCTTGATTAAATTCTTACTATTCTCAATGATAAGCATGGCATCAACATATAAAGTAATAACTAAAATATTATTATTCATGTATTTGTAATACACATAGTGATAGAAATTAATCCTTTTGAAACCCAACTCTAATGCATATATATATATATATATGAGAAAATAGTAAAAAGAAGATTTCTAAAATCTAGACAAAGGCTTGTACCCTATGCAGAACTACAATAGGTTTGAAGTTGCATGATGGGCTCCATGTGGCCCAATTAATAGTAGCTTAAAACCCTATTGTTCCCTTACCCCACTAACCAACCAATGATACCACACTCGTTGTTCATTTAAAACCCACAAGTGGTGAATGTTTACCAATTGGTGCCAACAACCCTACGAATATTTTGGCAGATTCTCTAATGATGGAGAGTATTTTGTTCAACTAATTGAATATTTTGGCTACTAAAAGTTTTGGTAGTAGATAGGTAATATTCCCTCTAGCATCAACATATTTTGTGAGGTTGCATCGCATATTTCTTGAAACTATGGTATATTCCATTCACAAGGAATATTCTAGCATTTTAGAATATTCCATGCTGACATCATCATTACATAAAATGATGTCAATGAGTGTACTTTCCACCTAGTCCCTTGCCATACCAATCATGCCCTAAAGGAGCTATTTTTTCTTTTTGGCATAAATTGGGTAACAATGTCAAATTTTCACAAATGAAATAGCATCATAAAGCTAGTTCCTTGTACTTTCCAATGATACAAGTCTCATTATTAGATTTTGATATTGGTAAATTTTATCGCTTGTTGAAGTAAGATCATAATTTTCTACTTCCAAGCTCATAACGTATTGCCTATATATCTGATTTCCGTGATCTTTCAACATTGGAAAAGTATTTCAAAGCTCTTTAGATCTTTCCATACACTTTATTTAGAATCTACCCCAAGCATTTTTATTTAGTTTTTCATTATTTAATATATTTTGGTCAATTACCTAGACATCCTAGCACCTTGAAATGTTCTATTTGCATAATATGAATTAATTTGATCTACTTTACATGCATTGAGATTATTGGTCTATGATTTTATCATTTGAGGAGGTATCATGGATTTTTTATTCATTTGCCTATGGTCATCTTGGAAAAGAGTAATTTTGGGTCTTGGAAAAATTATATCTTGACACATCTTAGGTGGCTTAATATTTTCCTTATCTTTATGGACTCATATCTGAACTAGAAACACCAAGGAGTAGATAAAACATGGGGTAACAAGATTGGCCATGTTGTAGGAGTGATTTTTTTAGTGTTGATTATGACACTATGTGTGTTGTATCAAACATTAATTGTCTACACATACTTTGAACAAGACTTTGGGTGATCCATGGAGACCCTCATATCTCTCCATTCCTAGAGGACCTTGTTACAAATTATCACATTCCCCTTGATGATGTAGATTTCATACCTTTTGATGATGATACTTTAGAGGAGCTTGAGTACATCACAGGTCTTGTATATTCCAATGGTTTAGAGGCTTGTCTCTTGTTCCCACTCTCATATCGAGACCCAATATCCATCTTTTATTTTTCTAATTAGATTAGTATCACCACATCCATGACCCGAGCTATATATTAAGTGTAGTAGGACATTCATCTTCTTCTAGACATAACTACTTGGGTTTCTTATATATCACACATATCATCCTTATTTGTGGAGTCTCATATTATAGATTTGGAAGTTTATTTTGAGGATAGTCATCTCCTCTTTCATGACAATGGAATCATCATGTTTAGACCATCATCATTGTCTCTGAAGCTTGTTCTACATCATTCTTCAGATGATTTTGGATTGACATTGAATCTCATTCCATCATGTGGATATTTCAATAGTTTTTAGAGGCACACATCATTTGGATTAGAATTCCCTAATCATGTAGCTTATGTGAATGACTTCTCCAATCACCAACGGATTTATTTCTTCCTAAGGAGAGAATTTCTTTGTGTAGGCAATGAATCATGTTCTTTCTTTAGGCTTCATCATTGGCACATGAGATACTTAATTATAGGGGGGTTCATATTCATGTCTTCTCTCTCCTATTAAGGGGACATTTATTGTACTTATGTGACATAAATAGTCCTTGAGGGGGTCATATTGAGTCTTCCTTCTTTCCTTCTTTCACTAGTATGTATTTATTACATTTTCCTCTTATTAAATTTCTCTTTTGGAGAGAAGCTTTTTCTTATACGGTTTTCTCCAATTCTCTATTTATGAGAGATTCACCTATTTGTGCATGGGTACCTCATAAGGCCTTGTAGTGAGGACCCATCCATGCATCAATCCATGCATTTATTATTAGGTTTTCAACTTCTCCCTAAGTTGTACTTAAGGGGGGTGTTAGAGTAAAATAGGTAATCACCTAATTAATTAATTATTCATCAATTAATTAATTATGCCACCTTTTTAATTTATTAAACTTAAGTTAAAATTAGGATTTCTTTTCTATATATTTAGGTCATGTGCTTTTTTTGTCTCATAGCATAGGATGAGGACATTTTTCATGGTTTAATTTAATCCTCACCTAGGGTTTCACCTAGGGTTTCATCTAGGGTTTATTTTTTCTTTTATAAACATTAATTATTTATTAGTGTAATTATCCAAATTATCAATCAATACAAAATCTATCATGCTTTTTTGGATTAATTCTTTTCTCAAGGTTGCATAGCACAATCAATGTCTTTTTGTCTCTTGATATGATAGGTTTTTTGGTTGTAGGTGATTTTTGGGAGCTATGTGGTTCACTATCAACTCCAACATGGTATCGTCACACCAAATTTGTGACTTATCTATTCCTTTTAGGGATATGACTTTGAGAAAAAAATGGCCCATCCTAGGGTGGAACACACACAATTGTTGCATCCAAAATGGCCAAAAAATCTAAGATCACATGTCCAAACATTGAAATTGGAGCAATTGTAAAAAAAATATGTTTTAAGAGCATCAAAATCCGTACAATACCTACATCATCCCATGAGCCCAACATGGAACATTCGATGAAACTGAAGTATGTTTCATTTGGAGGGAATATTTTTATATTTTAGAATATTCCATGCTAACATCATCATTATATTGTAGTGAGGTTAGTGAGTGTACCTGCCACCTAGCTCCTTGCCCCACCAATCGAGCCCTAAAGGAGTTGTTTATTTCTTTAGGCATAACTTGGGCATATAATATCATTTTTTTGCAAATGAGATATCATTTGAATGTTGGCTATGTATACTTTCCAGTGGTACAAGTATCATCATCAATTTTTTTCTAGTAAATTTTATTGCCTAGTGAAGGTAGATCATCATTTTTTTGTTTATGAGCTCATAAATTCTTGCCTCTATCTCTAATTTTCATGGTTCTCTCAATGTTCAAAAGGTATTTTAGATATCTTCAAATCTATCCATGTACTTTTTCTAATATCTTCCCTAGTTAAGTTTTTTATTTTATTTTTTATTATTTCATATTCTAGTCAATTACCTAGACATCTTGACACCTAAAAATGTTCTATTTGCATGAGATGACTTCATTTGATATAATTTGCATGCATTGATTTTATTAGTATATGATTTTATAATTTAAGGATGTAAAGATTTTTTTTTCATCCATTTGTGGTCATCCTAGAAAATAATAATTACGAGTCTTAGAAAAATGACATCTTGACACATCTCAGGTGGCTTAATCTTTTGTTTTATCTTTATAGACTCATACTTTAACTAGAAAAACCAAGGAGTAGATCAACATGGGTAACATCATTTACCATGTTATAGTAGTGATTTATTCTAGTGTTGATTATGATACTATGTGTGTTGTATTAGATATTGATTGTCTCAAAAAACTTTGGAATAGACTTTGGGAGATCCATGGAGACCCTCATATCTCTCTATTCCCATATCCTTTTGTAGATTGTCTCATTCCCCTTGATAATGTGGATTTCATTCCCTTTGATGATGACAGTTTAGAGGAGATTAAGTATATAATAGGTTTTGCATGTTTTCATGGTTCAAATTCTTGTCTCCTTATTCCAACTCTTCATATCGAGACCCAATATCCATATTCTATTTTTCCTCATTAGATTAGTATTGTCACATCTATGGCCCCAATTTATTTACCACAACATGGCATTTATCCTCTTCAAGACATAACTGCTTGGGATTCTTATCTATTAGACATATCATCCTTGTTTATGGAGTCTCATATTATAGATTTGGAGGATTATTTTGAGGACATTCATGTACTCTTTCATGATAGTTGGACCATCATCATAGGAATTTAATCTAATTTCCCACAAATTAAATCCTGATAGCTGAAATTTGGCATATGAAATTCAAATAATAATATGCCAAATCCGACATATTAAAATTTGAAGGTAAAATAGGGGGACCAAGTCACCTAGGGAAACTTTGTCCTATCCCTATTTTGCAATGTAAAGTTTCAGGAGCAAAATATTAAATGTTTTCATTGGTCTTGTAAATGGGTTTTCTTGATAAATGCCCAAATGTGCCATGAAATACATAATTTAGGAAATTAGATGTACAATTAGGTCCAATCACCTAGGAGGGAGAAAAATATAGTGTGAAATTGTTGAGGGTGACAATTTATGATGCTACAAAATCATCCAAGGAAATTGGGTAAATCTAAATAAATTATTTAGAGAAAAATTGCTTAATGAAAATTTTTCTCTAAAGCTTTAGCTATTAAAGTTCAAGATGACTAATAAAGTCACTATGTCTAGCCACATAAGCAATATGAGATCTCTTATTAGACAACTAGCAAAATTCAATGTTATGGTAGATTAGGAGGATGCTAAAGCCACTTTTTAAACATTCTACCTTCTAAATATTCTAATGCCATTTTTACTCTCAGTTAAATACCTTTTCAAACTCTAGAAAATATTATTTCAGCTCTTTTAGTTGAAGAAAAGAGAACTACAATAATTATAGATGATGGTTTTTAAATTTGAGAGTATTTTATTTATTAAAAAATAATCATAGAATATCATATAAATACAAAGGGACAATTGATTGTTATTGCTACAAGAAAATAGGTAACACAACCTAAAAGTATATAATTTGAGCTAATGACATTCTCTAGGGAAAAATCAAATAAATGTCAAATTTTGCTAATGAAGCCATTTTTTAAACTCCACCAAATGCTAACAATGGCAAATAATTTTTTGATGAAGAAATTGTACATTGAAAAGTTCATGCTTCAAAGATAGGATGTGATCTAGTGTATACAAAATTTAGTAGGGATCACCACCTAGATAGTTTGGGAGTTTGTAGATCTTTGGAATTATACCTTGACAAGGGTCATGAGACAACTCGATGAAGCACTATGAATGTAGATCGACGTGGATGGCTGCCCAATAATTTAGGAGGTTTATAATTTGAGAGTTTGAAAAGATAGAAACTAAGAACATGAAAATTTAGCCTGAGAGATACACCTTTACAAGAGTTATGAGGTAGCTCAATAGATTTCTCCTTGGTCCAAGAACTATTTTCAAAGAGAATATTTTGAAGAATATGTGGTTCTATTTTTATTTTCTATCAAAGGTTTTTGTCTTTAGTTAGTATATTTTTATTTTAATACTATAAGTATTAAGAGGAGGTGTTAGAATATAATACTTAAATTTTGTAATAAATTCACCCTAGTGAATTAGTGGTGTGTTATAAAAGTTAGTTATTATGTTATTTTTTTATTACATCTCTCAAAATATATATAAGTAAATGAACCCCTTATGTAATTGAGACACTTATATATCATCAAATTATATTGTGTCATTGTGTGTACATCATTTTGTCTCATTATATATTTATTTATAAAGAATATATTTTTGGATGATATATTGATTAGGTTTGGGATGCTCCAACATCAATTTGATCACATGTAGAGAGATTTGTGACACTATGAGAGTATGCGTAACACTTATTAGAGATGAATGATTGGTCCTTGTTTTCTCACAAGTGTTTGGGAGGTACTCTAGTGTACCATAAACCCAAGAAGTATCCCTATAGTTGTTGCAATCCATGAGAATGACCTAGGTGTTACCATTGGTAGCACCATTAGTGATCCTCCTAGATTGTTGTGCTTGTAAAATTGTCCCTTTCTAATTTAAAATTCAAATTCCAAATTTATTCCATTGTTCTTATTTATGTTATACCTTATGTCTACTAAACACACTTTTGGTAGAATTCAATGTTAAGTGATAGTATGCAAAGACATTAAATACATTCATTCTAAGGATATCTCTCACCTTCAAGTACAAAAAATAGTTCAGTCATTCTAGAGAGTAATTAATAGTGACACATTTTGAATTAATGCAATACAAAGAGTAAATAATCTACATTTTTAGGTCCTTGTGTATTTTTTCAATGTTATTCGATTTCAAGGGGTTGATCAAGGCATAGTTTCCTCATGGATTTAGCTGTATGAAAAATTAACAAGGTATTTTAAATAACAATTGTCCCTAAAAAATTTAAAAAAGGTAGAATAAATAACTATAAATTAGGAAAATTTGTCAAATAGAACCCTATATATTGCTAGGAAAATTTTAGAGCACAAGGACAAATATATGGTTGCAAATCTATCCCAAACCTATAAAATTTTCCTCTTCAAGGGCAAAGATTTCATGTAGAAATCTAGCTAATTACACTAACAAAGAAGCATCATTTTCTAGGCCTTATCCACTTGACATCATTCTTTAGTTATTGAGCTAAGGAACACATTCCTTTGCATTCAATTCCATAGTTTAACATTCACTTATTCAAATTACCCAACCTTCATGATTTGTGAATGATGAGGAATACTTCATATTCTAGTTACTGACTTATGAAATTTAGAGAGTTAGAATTTAAGAATAATAAATGCATGTAATTGTATAAAATTAGATTGAACAAGAAAGCAAAAAATGAAGAGTGATCACACCATAAAAATGAAGGATTCAAACAAATTATTATGGAGAATTCTCTTATGGATAAAAAATCCACCAAAATGTGAGAAAACACTCACTTATACACTCACAAATGGTTTATTTATAATTGAGCTCAACCATTAGACTAATTAAAGAGCTTATAAATAATTTCATACAACCAATTATAACTCAAATCTACAAAATTTCAACCCTTTACTATGTAGCATTAACAAATTCTTCTAATACTTGAGCTATGAACATATTTAAAGAGATATAAAGAATTGAATGCAATCTATTATACTACTTGGTCTTAATGGAATCCAAATTCTATGAGGGCTCTTGGGTTCTTCCTGATGTACTGTTAAGCTCACATAGGATCTAAACTAATATCCATGTCTTTTGATTATTCTAAGGACCTCTAATGGCCACCACTGCAAAATTATCCCTTCATATTATTTAATACATGACTCAAACAAATCCCTCTTTTTTTCCAAAAAATAATGTTGTTGAATGCACAAGACAACTAAGGGGGGGGTGAATTAGTTGTACCTTAAAGCTTCAAAACCCTCACAAATATTCAGAACCACATTCATTCAATTAACCCTTAATTTGTTATAATGATTTAGCATAAAAGCAAATAACATAAACTGAATCAAATCAACACCATGCACAAGAGAACACCAGATTTACGTGGAAAACCCAAGATGGGAAAAACCATAGTGAGGATTAGCTCACAATATGAAGTAATATCAACACCAAAAACAAAGGGATCACTGCCCAAAGAAATAAAGGCTCACTACCAAAGGCTCACTGCTAGAATAGAAAAAAAGATAGAGAAGAGAGTTACATAGAGAAATCCATCTTAATATAATAGAGAAATCCACCACAATATCACCAACACCTTTGTAGCTTGATTGAAGAATTGTAGACACCTTCTGCTGACTGCATCCAACAATCTAACACATGAAAGCTCATTTTGCACCTCTCAAATTCATACTCTAACACTCTGCAATTCACATTATTCACATCATGCTTTTTCTTCTTCACATCCCTCAACAACTCAACTCATATTTATATCATCTTCGACCTTGAAAACATTCTTCTAGGTCGGCTATGCACATCAATCGTGCAAATTCAAATTAGGTCAGCACCAAAAGATTCCTCTGATGGAAAGGAATGAAGGAAAACCACAAAACTCCTTAGCGAGGACCTAAATCCACTTATACATTCCACACCATGCTTCCACAAATTTTGTAAGTACATGCTTCCTTTGATCAATAAAAACTTGTGGACAACAAATGTCACCTGAAAAAAATCTGGAATATTCCACAAATACCCTGAAATCCAACAAACTCCTTCGTAGTTCAACTTTCATCTAAAGAATGTACACACCCAATACACTCAAACAACTCTGCCATACATTGTAACTTAAGAAGCTGACTTCTGAAGTACCAAACCTCAAACAAATTCAACTGAAGGAAGATACCATCACTATCAACACACCTCCAAATTTGCAAGACCTAAAACCAAACTGTAGAGAAACACAAAGCAAAAACATTTCTCCCAGAAACCTCTGTAATACATAGTTCACACATTGGTGAACACAACTTCCTCTGATCAATGATCCAACACACCAAATTTGAGATACAACACCTTTGAACACCTTTGATAAACATATCTTAAAGGCATAGGAAGATCTTCAACCTAGAAGAAATGCAGAGTGAAACCAGAACACTACTCTTCAACCTAGAACAATAGTGCAACTCATTGTTCCCTCTTTTTATCAAATTTTCTCAAAAGCACTTGGAAACCAAGCACCAAAAACACATCCTCATTATCTTCATCATTTCCTCAGCCATATATCACAGATAGAAGCTTATCAAAGAAAAATTAGAGGTTGACACTAGTAGCTTACTAATGACAACATAATGCAACTAATCAAAGCATCATTAATGCAACAACATAGACAATACTAACATCTACACATACTCTTGCAACCATCTTCTTCTCATATAGTTGACACCAATGACAACACAAGCTTGTTGAAATAAATGACAACACCAACTGCTCATATTTGCAACAATCTCCCCCTTTGTCATTGATGGCCACACATGATGTGAAAAACCATCAACAACAACAAATCTGCTCCATACTTATTTCCTTTTCTCTTTTCTCATTACTCACTCTCCCCCTTTCAACTTATCTTTTTCACACGCTCTTCATTTTCACTTTTGATTTTTCACATTATTCTCTCCCCCTTTCTCAATTAACATCTAAACATTTTTTACATGATTCTCTCTCCCCCTTTGACATCAATGGAAAAGGACAAAATATGTTCATCACTTATGTTTCTCCTTTGACATTAATCAACCTTCTCACAACTGCTCTACAACTGACTTTCATTTACTGCTCAATGTACTCCCCCTTAGGAGCACACACCATACTGTACTAATCAACAACCATTGCATAATGACAACACTCACTCCTCCTGATTGCAACAACCAAAAATGTCACTACCTACTCCCCCTAAGAGGTAGCCACCAATCATTAGTCTCGTCCAAGGAATGAATCTTGAAATCCATTGGACTGATGCATCTCCTTATGCATCTAGTTCAAAGAAGGAGGGGAAATGACCCCCAGCTTCTCCCGAAGATACTCAAAAGTATCCTTAGGAAGAGCCTTAGTAAATATATCAACAACCTGATGCTTTGTAGGAACATACTCAAGTTTTACTTCGTTCTCTACAACCTTCTCTCCCAAAAAGTGATACCATATTGAGATATGCTTTTTCCTTGAATGAATTACTGGATTCTTTGAAATATTGATAACACTTGTATTATCACAAAAGATAGAAATTGGTTCATCATATACCACCCTGATATCCTTCAATGTTTTCCTCATCCACAACACTTTTGTGCAACAAGATGCTGTTGTAATGTACTCTACTTCTATAGTAGATAAAGACATTGAATCTTGTTTCTTGCTTAGCCATGACACCAATCTACATCCAAGAAAGAATGCACCATCACTTGTACTTTTTTTTCATCTAAAAAACCAACCCAATTTGCATCTGTGTAAGCACTCAAAGTAAATTCAACATCCTTTGGATACCACAAGCCATGATCTAGAGTGCCCTTTAAGCATCTAAATATCATTTTTATTGTTGTGACATGTGACTCTCTAGGATCTTCTTGAAATCTAGCTACAAGACAAATTGCATGCATGATATTCAGTCTAGTAGTAGTTAGTGTGTTGTTAAATATGTTAGTATCAAAGTAAAACAATAAAAACACACAAAATGAAACTTTAAACTAAAGAAAAGCAAATAATTTTGAATTCAAAGAAACAAATGAAGCTTCTTTAGAGCCGTTCCATCTTCCTCTATCTCCAGGGATTTGTTTGAAGCTGTTGCTCTCAGATTGTGTAAGCAAGGCTTCTCCAAATGGAAACCTGTAGAATGAGTATGCAAAGGAAGGAGTTTCTCTATCCTATATGCTGGTGGAGTGAAAAATACTGATACAAATATGCACAGGGGTTGTAGATTATGCATGCAGGGGCTATGAATTGTGAATGCTATGAAATGAGATGAATAGGCCATGATATGAAATACTACTATGCTATGCTATGATGCTAGAATTCTATGCTATTGCAAATTGGCTATAATTTTCCTATTGAAAGCTTCTCTGTCATTTCAAAGACCCGACAGTCCTTTTTATAGCTTTTCGCAGGCAAAATCCTGGTTGGCAAAGATCAATGGCTGTGAGATTGTCTGGTAAGTTTGAATGGTGAGAGATGGAGAGGTTGAGAGGAAGATGGAAGATGTTGGGAGGTTGGAGAGAAGAATGGAAGCCTGTCTTCAACCCATGGGAACAAGCTTGCACAGGAACAGCGAAATTAATTTTTCTATTTTGGAAGTTTGTTTCACGGTTGTTGAAGATAATGCAAATTAAATAAATAAATAAATAAATTTATTTAATTTCATGCGAGTTTGAAGAAATTAAATATTTTTGAAATATTTAATTTTAGAACTATAGAAGACTCAATTAAATATTTAGAATATTTATTTGCAAATAGACTTTAGAAGAATTAATTAAATATTTTGGAATATTTAATTGTGAATGGACTTTTGAAAGGAATTAATTAAATATTTTGGAATATTTAATTGTGAATGGTATTTTGAATGAATGTTGAGGATTTTAGAAGAAAAGAATATATGATCTAAATTTGAATAAAATATTCAAGTCAAGATTATATGATAATTAATATAAATAAATCGTAATGTTTATTTAATTAATTAAGAAATGGATAAGAAAAGTGATTAAATAAACTTATTTATTTAATCAAGATGAAAGAATGATTAATGTAGATCAAATTCAGAGATTTAATTAAATATTAAAAATATTTAATTAATTACCAGACTATTGAGATGTGACCATTTTTAGGTGTATACATTTTGCCCCTCTTTGAAGTGATGTGTTTTACGCATTGCTTCAAAGAATTTTGAAATTTTCCCCAGATGTTGACTGTCGAGTGTTGATAGGTATATGCCCCCACGAATGATGAATCGATAAGATTTTGATTTTTGTGAATTTTTTTTTTTGAATTTTTGAATTTTTATGATTTTGATGATGTCAATTCATCGTTCGAAAATGATGATATGAAGAAATTGACGTGAAAAAGGTGTGAGATGAAAAATGATGATCTAAATTGCCCCTGCTATGATAAAATGTGATAAAATTGCCCCTGCTGTGATGATAGAATGTGATAAAAGTTCCCCTATAATGATAGAATGTGATAAAAGTGCCCCTGTAATGATAGAATGTGATAAAATGCCCCAATTTTGCGTATTGAGATGCCTTGATTTGATGATGTTTGTCTGATAAAATTTGTTCCCAAGGTTGTTGGAAAACAAATAGTAGCTGATAAATTTGCTTTCAAGTTAATGAAAAAAAAAATAGTTGTTTGATAAGTTTGCTTCTAAGGTTGTTAAAAACAAATAGGATTTTGATAAATTTGCTTTCCATGATGATGAAAAACAAATTGTTTGTTGATAAGTTTGCTTTTAAAGTTGTTCAAAACAAACAAGATTTTGATAAATTTGCTTTCATGAAAATGAAAAACAAATAGATTGTTGATAAGTTTGCTTGATTTGTTATTGATGTTGCTTTGACTTGATGATGCTTCCTATTCAACAGGAGAGATTGGGCATTTTGCAATTACGAGAGCGATTCCCAAAGACATGGAGGTTGATTCCGCAGCTTGGACAGGCGGATAGAGATGTGATCGAGGCATGTGGACTGACCATTTATTTGGAAAGATATGAAACTTTGATATATTTGCTTTCAAGATGATGAAAAATAAATAGTTGTTGATAAGTTTGCTTCTAAGGTTGTTAAAAACAAATAGGAATTGATATATTTGCTTTCATGCTTTTGAAAAACAAATAGTTGTTGATTTGATTTGATAAGTTTTGATTGATAAGTTTGCTTCCACAGTTGTTGAAAACAAATAGTAGATTTGATAAATTTTCTTTCAAGGTTGTTGAAAGACAAATCGTAGTTTGATAAATGTGCTTTCAAAGTTGTTGAAAACAAATAGTCGAATGATGTATTCCGATTGGATTGATTTGATGATCCATTTTGATTTGAATAATGGTCTGATCTTCTGATGTTATTGATGATTTGATCTTCTGATGTAGGAGTAGGTGGTGTGAGACCAACAACATTTGGGGGTAGCACCTCATAGTGTTTTCATGTGATCAGCTTTGATTTTTTTATTGAGAGATTGTATACTGTGCCAGCTTTTGGGAAAATCTATAAATACAAAATGCAGATTCTAACATGTATGCAATCTATACTGACCATGCAGGTTATCCGTACAATATTGCCATTCAGAGAGCTTATTTGTGCTTTTTGTGTCATCATAGAGCATTGAAATGTTGAAAGTTAATACAAGCATCAAAGGGTATGTTAGCACCAGTGATGACTTGAGTATTGCTTTCATGATTTTTGATATAGCAAGATAATACAAGCATCTAGGTATAATTGAACCGAGATGACCTGAGTATTGCTTGCATAAATAGACAAGAGTTAACCCATTTCCCATGCAAATTCTGAAATTTCATCAATGATACTTAGTAGAGCATGTCTCACGACCAATTTTCATAGTACTAATGATTCACTCACAAACAGCAGACAAAGAAAAACCATACTCCTTCCTTGCTTTTCTAGTTCAGTAAATCATTGAATTGCTCCAGAGATATGATAGAAAATTAAACAACCATTCAAATATTTCCTAAAGTATTTCAAACATTATTCAAATTAAGATCATCCAAGTTGGTTATCAACATTGATGTTTGTGTTTTGATGTTTGTTTGGATCATGTTGTTTGATTTCAATTAGCATTGAATAAGCATGTTATGATTGATTTGATACGGCAATGTTTGTTGCATTTTGGCAAACCGTCTTGCGTCTGTTTGTGAGGTTCGAAAAGCTCGTTGCCCTTCTCTATGTTTCTACCCCAAGTGTAAACACAACCTAAATATGACGGATATGTACAAATTTCATCAAGCCATGATGAAACACAAGGATTCCTGTCATATGATATGGATATGAAAGATATGTACAGATGATGGATATGGATGGATGATGCCTAAAGTGAATGCAAGACATAAGCTAATAGATGGAGAAGCCTATTTAGATCACAAGTAGCACCTGTTTTCTAGGTCTTCACCACTTGTTGTTATTGCACTTTTTCAAGATTTTTCTAATGTTTTCTTTTTTTGATTTTTTTCAAGACTTTTTATGATTTAGACATAGAATTTCTTCAAATGAATGCTATTGATCGGCTCTTCAAACAGGTCTCCTTCTGATGTAGATAACTGATATGCACCAGAACCATATGCTGCAATGATGACAAATGGACCAAGCCAGTTTGGTTCAAATTTCCCTTTCTTTTCTCTGTCTTGCTAATTACATGGATTTTCTCTCAAAACTAAGTCACCTACTTGAAATGTCCATGGTTTAACTCTATGATTGTAGCTACGAGACATAACTTGTTGATAACCCTTCAAATGGTCAACTGCATGTTGACGTCTTTCATCTAATAGTTCTAACTCTTGCAGACGAGATACTCTGTAGTCCTCATCATTTATCATTCCCTTAAGTGAGACCCTAAGCGAAGGTATTTCAACCTCTAGTGGTAATATTGCTTCTGCTCCATAGACCAAGGCATATGGTGTAGCTCCTGTTGGTGTGCGAATGCTGGTTCTGTATGCCCACAAAGCCGGATTTAATTGAACATGCCAATCACAACCTACATCATTTACTGTCTTTTTCAAGATCTTCAAGATTGTTTTGTTGGAAGCTTCTGCTTGACCATTACCTTGTGGATAATAAGGCATAGAGAACCTGTGTTGGATGTGGAATCTTTCACAAATTTAGTCAACATCCTGATTTTTGAAAGGCCTTCCATTATCAGTAATGATAGAATTAGGAATTCCATATCTACAAATGATGTAATTCAAGATGAATGAAGAGATCTGTTTTCCGGTCACAATCGTCAAAGGAACAGCTTCAATCCATTTTGTAAAATACTCCGTAGCTGTGATGATGAATTTATGCTCATTTGATGATGAAGGATGAATTTTTCCAACAAGATCTAGTCCCCACTGAGAAAAAGGCCATGTCGGAGTGAAAGGTTGTAGTTCTTGTGCAAGTGCATGAATGAGATTGCCGTGGATCTGGCATTTAGAACACTTCTTGACAAACGTAAAAGATTCTTTCTCCATGGTAGGCCAATAATATCCCATTCTGACAAGTTTCTTGGCTAAGGTTAAACCACTTGAATGAGTTCCACAAATACCACCATGAACCTCTTGTAAGGCTTTTTCAGATTCATTACATTCAAGACATCGAAGGAGTGTACCATCAAGACCACGTCGGTAAAGGATATCAGCGATCAAGGTATAACAGGATGATTGGTGTATGAAATTCCTTTTTTGATTTCAGGATAAATCCGAAGGTAAAATATTATCTTTCAAATAGGTATAAGTCTTACCATATAAAGGTGAATCAGAACCGGTTAAATGACATATGACTTGGGTCTCAGGATTATCATAGGCAGAAGAAAACAATTGTTCCACCAAGAATTCATGCTTGGTTTGATCTTCTGATAGTTGTAACAAGGAAGCAACTGTGGCCATTACATCTGCAGCTTTATTATCAATCCTTGGAATTTGTGAAAAATTGATTGAAACAAAATACTTTTTAAAATCATCCACCATGTTCTTGTAAGGTAGCAACTTATCATCTTTAGTTTGATAATCATCATTAATTTGATTAATGACAAGTTGTGAATCACCGTAGATCTGGAGCTCTGTAATCTGCCATTCCAAGGCTATCTTTATCCCTATGAGCAATGCCTCATATTTAGCTATGTTATTTGTGCAATGAAACATCAACCGATATGATTGTGGAATGGTATGTCATTCAGGTGTGACAAAAAGAATCCCTGCCCCCGAGCCATGTTGTGTATAAGATCCATCAAAGTACAGTGTCCATGATTTCTTAATTGTTGCTATGAAGACGTCTGCATCAGGAAACTCAATGTGCATTGGATTTTCTTCTTGTAAAGGTGCTTCGGCCAACTGATCTGCAATAACCTATCCTTTAATAGCTTTTCGATCTACATAGTGAATGTCAAACTCACTTAAGATCATTACCCATTTTGCAAGTCTTCCTGTTAGAGTAGCTCTGCTTAAAAGGTATTTTAGTGGATCAATTTTGGTTATCAGCTTAACCAGATGAGCCAACATATAGTGACGTAACTTTTGAGAAGCAAACACCACTGTGAGGCAAGCTTTTTCAATGAAAGTGTAGTTTAATTCATGACTTGTTAAAGTTCTGCTGATATAGTATATGGCCCTTTCTTTGCCTGTAGAATCCTCTTGTGCTAGTAATGCTCCCAAGGATACTTATGTTGCTGAAATATAGATTATGAGTGGCTTTCCTGGAATGGGTGGGATTAAAACTGGTGGATTCATAAGATATTGTTTGATCTGATTGAATGTTGCTTCACATTTTTCTTCCCATTTGAATGGAACATTTTTATGCAATAAATGTGTAAATGGTAAGCTTTTGTCTACCAGTTGAGCTATAAACCTTCTGATGGACTGTAGTCATCCTTGCAATGATCGAAGCTGACTGATATTTTGTGGCGGTGGCATATCCATTATAGCTTGTACTTTTTCTGGATCAACCTCTATGCCCTTTTCTGAAACAATGTATCCTAGGAGTTTTCCAGATGTAACGCCGAAGACACATTTCTTTGGATTGAGTCGAACATTGAACTTCCCCATTCTGATAAAGATTTTTGACAAGATTTCTAGATGTCCTTCTCGTGTGTGAGATTTAGCTAATAAATCATCCACATAGTCTTCCATGAATGTGTGCATCATATCATGAAAAATGGTTGTCATTGCTCTTTGATAAGAAGCTCTAGCATTCTTTAACCCAAATGGCATTACGTTCCAACAGTAGGTAACCCAAGGGCATGTGAACGCTATTTTATCTTGATCCTCTGGTGCAATCTTTATCTAGTTGTATCCTGAAAATCCATCCATTAATGAATACATTGCATGGCCAGCAGTTAAATCAACAATCATATCTATGTTTGGCAAAGGAAAGTCATCTTTGGGACAAGCTTTGTTCAAATCTCTGAAATCTATAAAAATTCTAATCCTTCCATCTAGCTTTGAAATAGGTACAATATTGGAAATCCATTCTACATAGTCAATAGTTCAAATGAATCCGACATCTAAAAGCTTCTTTAATTCCTCTTTGACCAATAATGCAACATGTGGATGCATTTTTTTGAGTTTTTGCTTCACAGGTTTTCCCCCTGCATTTATAGATAAATGATGCATTATCAGATTAGGATCTAACCCTGGCATATCAGCATATGACCAAGCAAAGTTGATTTGATTCTCCTTCAAGAACTCCATGAATTTCAGGACTGCTTCAGCTGTTAATGATGCTGCAATTTGCAAGATTTTTGGCTGCTCTGCTGTACTTATGTTGATTGATTATGTTGGTTCGATCAAAATAGAAGATCTTTCATGATAATGCTTAGGAAGAGTGTCAAGTTTCTCATCCTTCAGTGCCTCAAAAAGGTTTTCACTGTCGGATTCGCTCTTTATTTTTATCTTGTTGTGATCTACCACTGCCATTTTTCGGTTTTCACCAAAGATCCATCTTTTATTTCATTTATTTTGCAGCTAAGAGACTTGACACCATCCTTATCAAAATCGTGAGTATGAAATTATTGGATGAAACAATTATTTTCCTCATTAGAGGAACAAAGAAAATTTATAATGTCCTCATCATCATGAAATGTAGGGATGTGGATAGGTGCATCATTGTCCCAATCAATAAGTTCCAGATAAACCAAAGGCATGGTATCATTAGGTTGGGTAAGGTCTTGAGCTATTAAAGCCATAATTTGGTTGTCATCTTCATAGTAGACAAGGTCTATGATGGTATTCTCCTGTTGATCGTCAATCTTGTTAAAATCTGATTCGTCCTCACTTGAGTCATGATCGCTTTGTAAAACATAATCAAGGGGAGGCCTTGAACCTTCTCCTTGTATGAGAACAGGTGTATATTTGTGTATGGTATCAACTTGTTTGTCTCTCCAAAATTCATCATTATAAATGGTGTCCCATTCATATTCATTAGAATCAGTATCTGAATTTTTTTGCAATTGGAAAACTGATTCATGGGGTTTATCTAAAATTGATCCTCCTTCATGAGTTGGTTGTGCTTGCTGTGAAGTAGAGTCTTCTGTATCTTTACCATATCCAAGTCCTATTTTATCATTTGGATGTATAGAAATAGGTTGAATTGGTTCCATGATTCCTTCTCTTCTCTTTCCTATAGGACCATTTCCTTCATAGCCCATTTTCTGCATGATAGCGTACCCCTTACCATATTGTTCTGTAGGTAACTTAATGTGCAAGAGAGATTCATCTTCATCTTTGTATAGCCAACTTAGGATGTCCCTATCTTCAGCTTCTTCCTCAGTGGTGTTGGCTTTAATGAATTTTCCATCAAACTTTGTGATTGGCACAAAAGTTTGGGATGTAGAGGCTGTTGCAATCTTTTGATTTGATAAGGTTGGCTGACCATGCGACCTCGGAGAAGGAGGTAAGGTAGAAAGAGATAGCGAATATTCACCTACTCCTTTGTCTTTAAAATTTAGCTTAGTGTCAAGATTCTTTGTCAGTTCTTCCAATTGACCTTGTAGAATAGAAGAAGAAACAACAAGAGCCTCCCTATTATGTGGCACAAAAGTGTCTTGAGTTGCTCGGAGATTTGAACAAGTTTGTGTGCTATTGTAATCGGCTTGTATAGTGATTTCCTGTCCATCGTATGGAAATTTGAGGCATTGATGGTATGTTGATGGTACTGCTTGCATATCATGAATCCATGGATGACCCAAGAGTATGTTATAGGAAAGATCCTGATCTAGAACCTGACAAAATGTGTTTTTCACAACAGGTCCCACTCTGATAGGTAGCATTATTAGTCCTTTAGAAGCTCTTTCTTCATCATCATATGACTTGATAGTTATTTTCCTTCGTGGATCAATGGAATTTTCTGATATTCCTAAGGCATGTATTAGCTTTAAGGTACAAATGTTTAAACCAACTCCTCCATCTATTAAGACACGTCTGATTCGGTGTTTATGGATCATGACTTCAAGATAGAGCGATGAATTATGTAGATGTGTCATGGAGGCATCATCTTTTTCGGAAAATGAAAGACAAGTGGGGGAAGAAAAATTTCCTACCATGGCTTGAAATTTATTTACATGCAGATCAGTATCAACAGTTGTGTTTATAGGAGCTTCTTCTAAAATATTCTTGTGTATGGGGGATATTTTGAGAAGTTCAAGGATGGAGATTTGCGCTGATGTTTTTTCTCAATTGATCAACTAGATTATAATGATTTGGAGGAGAAATAGCTGTCTTAGATGAACTTCCTTTTAAAACAACCTTTTCTTGTCCTCTCATAGTCACATAAACCTATTGATATTCTTGTTTTCCCTTGATTTTGATAACATTAACCCGTTAATCATCAACATAGATGTGATGGATTATATTGTCTTCAACATTATGTATGCTTTTGGATTTTGCATTTGATGTTTCCCCCTTTTGATAGTTCGGTAAAGGATCTTTGAATGCTTGATGATCTTCATTGGTATGGTGTCCTTCAATTGTAATTGTGCCATTGTCAATTAAATCTTGTACTAGATTTCGCAAAGCTTGACAATTATTCGTTCTATGACCTTTACATTGATGATAATTGCAATAGTACGAGTCATTCCATGATGGTGGTTTGAATCGAGGCTCATAATCTCTTTGTGGTGGTAAGGTGATAACCTTATTATCAAGAAGCTCCTTGAGAGCAGACTCAAGAGATTGACCCAAAGTGGTAAAATTCTGTCGATTTGAAAAGAATGGAGGTCTAGACAGATTTGATGTTTGGGTATTGCCAAGATTGTTATTGAAATTACCACGATTATCCTTGGCATTTTGATTGGTCATGCTTTCTTGCTTGGAGTTTTGTCCTTGTTGATTGTTGCTTCCTTGTTGGTTGGTATTTGCTTGTTGATTGTTTCGTGGAGCACTTGATAAGTTAAAGATAGATGGTCTTGTTCATAGATTATTTGCATCTACTATACCATCATTGACAAGATTTTTATTTCTATTCCAAAACCTTGTTTTATCGTTGTTGTTTTGGTTGGATGTACTTGGATTATCAAGTTTTATCACTCCTCGTTTAACCAAGGCCCCTTCAATGGTGATTGCGTTTTCAATCAATTTTTCAAAGTTATGAGGACAATGAAGGTTAAGCCTATAGCTTAATTCTTGATCTAGGCTATTGATGAAGATATCCATCTTTTCCTTTTCAGGAATAGGACGGGAATATCGCACAAACAACCTTCTCCACCTTTGCAAAAATGTAGTGAAGGATTCTCCTACTTTTTGTTTCACTTTACAAAGATCAAGCATTGTTATCTGGTGTTGGATGTTGTAGAAGTATTGTGATATAAACTGATTTATTAACTCCTCAAAGGTTTTGATGGGGGGAGTGATCTTGGAAAGCCACTCCATGGATTGTGCACCTAGACTTCGTGGAAATAATCGCATTAAGTAGGTATCGTCATAGGCGAATTCTAGACTCATATTTCAGAAATCCCTCACATGTTCAATGGGATCAGTTTTTCCATTGTACCTATCAAATTTAGGGATTTCACAATATTTTGGAAAAGGGATCATTTGAAGACTCCTATCGAATGGATAAGGAGATATGTCTTCCAAAACATACTTCTTTGTTGTGCCCCCTTGCATCTCCTTTATTTTCCCTTGTAATTCTTTTACCTATTGAGTAAGGGCACTAAATTCATTAGGAGTTTCAGGATTCTGTTTAATCCCTTCTGTATCAAAATTGTAAGGTAACTTAGCTCCTTGATTAGCTAATGAAAGAAAATATCTTTCTTTGTTTCGTTCTAAAATCCTTTCCATAAGAGTATGGAATTAGGGATCTTGCTCTGCTTCTTGAAGCTTTTCTTCTGTTAATTCGTCACTATTAAATATATCCTCTTCTTTCTCATTATGGTCACCCATTTTGCTTGTAGTGGTTTCTCCTTCGTCTTTTTCCATGTGTTTTCGAGATCTTGTGAAGACAAGCATAAGCTTTGTTCCAAATTCTACTAACTTTTAATCAAAAGAATGAAATAGTGCAATTTGTGATAGGTATGAAAGTCAGGATAGAATGGAGATTCTATGACTTACAAAGGTTTCTAATCTTTAGCTTGTGTTGTTCCCTAATTGAAAGGATGAAAATCCTGTTGGCGGGAATTTAAGCAAAAGATCAAGAAAAAGATGATTTTGCACTTTATAAAGTTTGATCCTAGTTTCGTAAAAGGATGGATTTGTGATAAATGCCTAATGTGATTGAGTTCTCTATTGCAAAATTTGATTTGGACAAGTAGAATATTCAATTGCAGGTTGGGGAATATAACAAAAACGAATATGTTGACTATGGTTATGCCTTTGAGAAAGGGTTCTTCTTTGAAAGAAGGCTTGTGATTACAATGGTTCTATAGCATAATCATCAGTAAAACCTCTAACACAGTCATGATATCGATGAAGAAAGGTTCTATATTTGAGTAGAACCTTTCGGCTTTGATACAAGAATCGTCTTTTCTTCAATAGTTTCTTGTAACTAAGGGGTTTCTTTGGCTTTTTGATCCTTTTGAGAATGGATTTTTTTAACAAAAGTTGTGGATTTCCAATCTCTTAACATGAGAGTAATCAATGTAATAGTGAATTTTGGATGATCTTTTCTGAATTAATGTATTGAAAACACATGAAGTAATTTTGTAGAATGGTTGTTTTAAGTACTATGCTAAACATCAAGTGTATGATCAAAATGTTTTTCAAAAATTGTTTTAACAGGATTTACACATGATAAACATTTCAAACAGACTCACTCTTAGTTCTCAAGTAGGTCATCATAGTAATCAACAGCCCACATCTTAAAACTACGTCAACTCACACAGCCATGTCACCCCCGAAAGGGCGCCCGTGTTTTTGTCTTTTCCAGGTGCGTACTCAGAGTGACGGAAGTGGATACCGGATCCCCTGAGCAAACAATCCTTGGCAGTTATATGGTGAGTATCTTGGTGGTAGATTCTTCCCTCCCCTGCACTGTGATTATTATGACGTTCAAAAACTGACTTTAGTTGGATACTACACTAAGTTCGTAGTAAGGGTTTCTGTTCGGTGCGGAAAATGATATACTCCCTCGAGAGACCTCCCTACCTTTAGAACAAAGGCTTTGGGGATGGTTATCAATGCACACTACCATCAAAAAAGGGTTTCCCCAAATTTGCTTTAAATTTTATAGTGGGGTGGAATAGCCTGGCTTTGGCTTGAACCCACTTGAGTCGTTCCTCTTGGGTGAGTACTTTTCCCCACAAGAGCAGGCTCTCTAAAAGGTTTTAACAAAACTGGAAATTGCATAAAATGAAATAGATGAGTTTGGAATTTTGATCACCCAGTTAAGGGGAGAGCATAGGCCTATCACCGTTTAAGCAAAGCAAACAAAGATTCAATTTTAAGCCCAAATAAAGATTTGCTATGCTAGGTGAAGATGTTGCTTCACAAAAACATGGAATTCTTTTTAGCCCAAAATTTAAAAGTGAAGTACTATCCTATGATTGCTTGATTTTAATTATGTGACTACCCTATGATTGCTTCATTCTTAATTATGTGACTACCCTATGATTGCTTCATTCTTTCAAAGTTTTTATTGTCCACGGTTGCGTCAGATTCAGTCAAGCTGTATTTAAGTTACAATTTACAATTAGTAGCCTTTTCAAAAGTGTGTTATAAAAGACATCATGGGCGCTGCAGGATACTTTATGGGCACTACAGAATGCTTTATGGGTGCTGCAGGATGCTTCAAGGGTGCTACAAGATGCTTTAAGGGCGCTGCAGGATGCCTTAAGGGCGCTGCAGGATGCTTTAATAGCGCTGCAGGATGCTTTAACGGCGCTGCAAGATGCTTTAAGGGCGCTGCAAGATGCTTCAAGGGCGCTGAATTGGGTATGAATTTTGCTGAAGCGTGTTTATTGCGCTAATCCTCTATTTTTTGGCCGTAACCTGTCAAGAAAACCTGCAATAAAATGTTAATATTGGGGCAAGTGCCCCACGGTGGGCGCCAAAAATGTGTGGTAAATATGTTAGTATCAAAGTAAACAATAAAAACACACAAAATGAAACTTTAAACTAAAGAAAAGCAAATAATTTTAAATTCAAAGAAACAAAAGAAGCTTCTTCAGAGCCGTTCCATCTTCCTCTATCTCCAGGGATTTGTTTGAAGCTGTTGCTCTCAGATTGTGTAAACAAGGCTTCTCCAAATGGAAACTTGTAGAATGAGTATGCAAAGGAAGGAGTTTCTCTATCCTATATGCTGGTGGAGTGAAAAATATTGATACAGATATGCACAGGGCTGTAGATTATGCATGTAGGGGCTGTGAATTGTGAATGCTATGAAATGAGATGAATAGGCCATGATATGAAATACTACTATGGTATGCTATGATGCTAGAATGCTATGCTATTGCAAATTGGCTATAATTTTCCTATTGAAAGCTTCTCTGTCATTTCAAAGACCCGACAGTCCTTTTTATAGCTTTTCGCAGGCAAAATCCTGGCTGGCAAAGATCAATGGCTGTGAGATTGTCTAGTAAGTTTGAATGGTGAGAGATGGAGAGGTTGAGAGGAAGATGGAAGATGTTGGGAGGTTGGAGAGAAGAATGGAAGCCTATCTTCAACCCACGGGAACAAGCTTGCACAGGAACAGAGAAATTAATTTTTTTGTTTTGGAAGTTTGTTTCACGGTTGTTGAAGATAATGCAAAATAAATAAATAAATTTATTTAATTTCATGTGAGTTTGAAGAAATTAAATATTTTTGAAATATTTAATTTTAGAACTATAGAAGACTCAAATAAAGAATATTTAATTGCAAATAGACTTTAGAAGAATTAATTAAATATTTTGGAATATTTAATTGTGAATGGACTTTTGAAAGGAATTAATTAAATATTTTGGAATATTTAATTGTGAATGGTATTTTGAATGAATGTTGAGGATTTTAGAAGAAAAGAATATATGATCTAAATTTGAATAAAATATTCAAGTCAAGATTATATGATAATTAATATAAATAAATCGTAATGTTTATTTAATTAATTAAGAAATGGATAAGAAAAGTGATTAAATAAACTTATTTATTTAATCGAGATGAAAGAATGATTAATGTAGATTGAATTCAGAGATTTAATTAAATATTAAAAATATTTAATTAATTACCAGACTATTGAGATGTGACCATTTTTAGGTGTATACATTTTGCCCCTCTTTGAAGTGATGTGTTTTACGCATTGCTTCAAAGAATTTTGAAATTTTCCCCAGATGTTGACTGTCGAGTGTTGATATGTATATGCCCCCATGAATGATGAATCGATAAGATTTTGATTTTTGTGAATTTTTTTTTTTTTTTTGAATTTTTATGATTTTGATGATGTCAATTCATCGTTCGAAAATGATGATATGAAGAAATTGACGTGAAAAAGATGTGAGATGAAAAATGATGATCTAAATTGCCCCTGCTATGATAAAATGTGATAAAATTGCCCCTGCTGTGATGATAGAATGTGATAAAAGTTCCCCTATAATGATAGAATGTGATAAAAGTGCCCCTGTAATGATAGAATGTGATAAAATGCCCCAATTTTGCGTATTGAGATGCCTTGATTTGATGATGTTTGTCTGATAAATTTGTTCCCAAGGTTGTTGGAAAAAAAATAGTAGCTGATAAATTTGCTTTCAAGTTAATGAAAAAAAAAATAGTTGTTTGATAAGTTTGCTTCTAAGGTTGTTAAAAACAAACAGGATTTTGATAAATTTGCTTTCCATGATGATGAAAAACAAATTGTTTGTTGATAAGTTTGTTGTTAAAGTTGTTCAAAACAAACAGGATTTTGATAAATTTGCTTTCATGAAAATGAAAAACAAATAGATTGTTGATAAGTTTGCTTGATTTGTTATTGATGTTGCTTTGACTTGATGATGCTTCCTATTCAACCTTGACACTTGCACTCTCAACAATCTTTCTAAATCTCTTGTTGTAGCATTGGTAAGCTTTGTTTCTAATAGAGTATCAAGAAGATACCTTCATCAAACCTTGCATCAAAATTTCCTAAGTTATATTCATCTCTTCTGATATATCATTTGCTTCCAAACACTTTGAAGTACTTTACAGTAGGAATCCTTCCATACCATAGCTCATAGGGAGTCTTTGTATTGTTTTCTCTAGCTTGAACTTTGTTAAGTATATAAACAACACTATGAATTGCTTCTCTCCAATAGACTTTTGGTATATTTGCTTCTTTCATCATTTTCCTTGCAACTTCTTAAACAGTCCCATTCTTTCTTTCAACCACTCCATTCCGTTGAGGAGTCCTAGGGGAAAACAAGTGCCTCTTTATGCCATGATTCTCACAAAAGATGTTAAAATCATTGAACGTGAACTCTCCACCTCTGTTAGACCTCAAAAAATTGATTTTCATATCCATTTTATTCTCAAACATAAATTTAAATGCTTTAAACTTATCTAGAGCTTCAAGATTTTCTTTGAGAAAACTAACCCATGTCATTCTAGAATAATCATCAATCAATAGCATGAAATACTTGTCACCTTGAAGACTTCTTACTCTTGTAGGACCACAAAGATCTATATGTACCAATTCCAATAGTCCACTAGTAGATTGTTCTTTTACTTTGAAGCTTCTTCTTGCTTGCTTTCCAATTTGACATTCTTTACAGATAACATTGATAGGATTTGTAATATTTTGCAGATCTCTCATAGCTTGAATTGAATTGATTCTTACCAGGTTATCAAAATTTATGTGACACATCCTCTTGTGCCATAACCAACTTTCATTGATCTGAGTCATAAAGCAATGACCATCCACACCCTTAAGCTGATAAACATTTCCATTTGTCCTTCCAGAAACAAACATAGTTCCAAATCCTTTTTTGATCTCACATCCATCATCCTGAAACATAAGATTATATCCTTTGCTAAATATTTGTCCAACACTCAAGAGGTTATGCCTTAAACCCTTAACATAGTAAACATCATCAGTATTATGCTTGCAATAAAAACCGATAAAACATTTTCCACATATCTTAGCAGATGTATCATCACCAAATCTAACACATCCTCCATCATATTTTTCAAGTTTAACAAACTTAATCTTGTCACCAGTCATATGATTTGAGCATCCACTATCAATGATCCAATAATTCTTCTCCTACATACCATGAAAAGTAGATACCAAAGTACCTTTAGTCTTATCCTTTGTCTCTGAAGGGATTTCCTTCACACATCTCTCAGAGTTGGAAGAAATAGATTCATCTTTTAAATCCATGAACAAGAATTCACCATCATCATCATCATCTCTATAATCAGATTCATCATAAAAAATACTTGCATCTTCTCTAACATAATAACTTTTCTTAATCATCTTGCCTTTGTTCTCTTTATTTTTATTATTCAAAGCTCTGTTTGGACATCTTGAAGAATAATGACCTATCTTTCTACAACTGAAACATTTGAAAGACAACTTACCATTGTACTTATCATCAAGATCCTCCTGATCTGATTCCTTGATCTCCTCTAATTTTCCATCCTTAAAAGCAGTTTCAACTTTTGTACCACTATTTGTACCAAATTCTCTCATCTTAAAAGCAGTTAAAGAACCATACAACCGATCTTTGGTACATTGATTTAGATTTGCAAATTCCTCAATAGAAAAAACTTTATGACTATAAGGTTTAGGAAGATTTATAAGAATTTTCTTTACCACTTTTGGTTCTTTGAGTTTGCCACCAAGACCTCTGATGGAGCTGACAACTTCATCTACCCTTTGCATATAGCTTGTAACATTTTCATCTTTAGACATTCGTAGGTTCTCAAACATAATTTTTCAAATTCTACATCTTAGCTTCTTTAACCTTATCATCTCCTTCATAAATGCTTTCTAACTTTACCCAAATATCTCTAGTAGTTTTTAGATTCATCACTTTCACTAATTTAGAATTAGTAAGACCACTTAAGAGAGCATACCTTTCTTTACCATTGCTTTCATAGGCTTTGATCTCATCATTAGTGCTCATACCATTTGTAGGCATAACATATCCATCTTTAACTAACTTCTAGACATCAAATCCTAGATAAACTAGAAATCCTTCTATCTTTATCTTCCAAAATGCATAGTCTATTCCATCAAACTTAGGAATTTGTTTCTTGTGCACCATCCCAGATCTACCTCAAGCGATTAAGCTTTCTTCCAAGGAACCTAGCTCTGATACCAATTGTTGAATGCACAAGACAACTGAGAGGGGGGTGAATCAATTGTACCTTAAAGCTTCAAAACCCTCACAAACATTCAAATCCACATTCATTCAATTAACCCTTAATATGTTATAATGATTTAGCATAAAAAACGAATAACATAAACTGAATCAAATCAACACCATGCACAAAATATCATGGTCTAAATTTGGCACAAGTAAAAGGATATAAGAAAGTATGGCTTGAGGGGGATTCTCTCAATATCATCAATAATTTGAAGAATTGTGCTACCCCTTCATGGACTATTGAATCATTGATTAGGGATGCTATTGATATTGTTAAATCCTTTGATGAGTATTACATTTCTCATATTTTTAGAGAAGGTAATGGTTTAGCTGATGTTTTCACCAACCTAGGAGTTAGAGGTGTTAGAGAATGGGGTGTGAACGACCCCCTCCCTATGGAAGCAATTGCAAGTATTAATCATGATTTTCAAATTTAAATTGATTGATGATTTATTAAGGCTCGGGGTGTGCATGATATTCATCACGTGGTAGGTTATTATGTAAAAGGATGGTAAGCTTGATATGGATCGAGCCGATTGTATCATGGTTGATATCTGTATGGAACGAAACTCCAGGATCACTATTTTCTCCTGCCTCACACGGATTATGGGCATTATTTGTATCGACTTCTTGAGGTTTCTCCTCATTATGCTCAAAGTTCTCAAAATTCTTGACTCTGCAAATTTTGTAGCTATGGGAGGTGATAGGAACTGTGCAAAACCTTTCTCTTGTGATGTTGTCAAGAAGAAGCCAGAGGTGTGGAGGATTCTGGAGAAAGGCATGTTGACTCTGTACTTGGAAAGGTTGCATGGTAACAACCCGTAGATGACTGCATTGTTTGCAAAATATTGGAACAATAGAATTTTGAAGTTGGGTGGAACAGAGTTTGATGTGAATGAAGATTTCATAGCCAATATCACTGGGCTGTCTATGGAGGGTAAGAAAGTCTTCAGAGATAAGAAGGAATCGCAAGCCACCATGCAATTTTTTTTCAAAGATGATGAAGCTCAAGACCTGAAGATGGCGAAAAGTGGTGGTTACTAGAGGAGATCTCTCAAGGTGTTGTGGGGGGATGTGGCCAAGAAACTCATGCGTTACATCACCCTTGAAGGATGCTTCTTTGTGACGTTTGAGGTGGCTAAGCCGATTGCTACCCTTAAGGGCAAGCAACAAAAGTCGACGAAATATTATGATACAGTGTATGATGAGGAGCTCTTTTGTAAGAAAGGGAAGAAGAGGAAACTTCTCTCAAAAAAAGGAGTTAGAATCTGAGGAGGATGTGGACTATGTCCTGAATTCTCTTACTTCCATGGAGTTGGTGGCACAACCCCTTGCTTTGGGTAAGTCTAAGAAAGGGATGTCAAGCCCTAATAAAGGTTATGAAACTTGTAGTGAGGAGTTGGCTGTTGATATGTTGAGTAGATGCCTAAAGGAGAAGAATGAATTGGCTGGTGAGGCATCTTCACCACCCCCTATTTTGGGGACGAAGCCTAAAAAGGAGCTGGAGATGGGTAGTAAACTCCAGTTGTAAGGTCTATGAGTCATTTGTTAGAGGCGAATTCTCCCCTCAAGATGGTAGGCATATAGGGTGTTGTGGATGCCCTGGTTGAGGACCTGGACATGCAGAAGAAAGGAAAGGTTGTGGTTGAGATTGGACAGGGTACTGAGGATTCCTCAGTTGTGGACCCGGATAGGCAGAAGAAAAGAAAGGTTGTGGCTGAGTAGATTGCAGAGTCCATTCAAAAAAATCAAAACGTCAGTTGTTGCTGGGAAGGGTAAGGACGTCTCTGATAGACAAGATAAGGTAATCTCCTCTTAGGAGGATGATGCTATGGGTAAGGGTGTTTTCAATATTGATAGGGAAGATATTTATGATGTTTTGGGAACTACTAGAGAGGGTTCCATTATTTTTTTCAAGTTTTTTAAATGGATGTTCCATGAACTTAACTTGAACAATTTTAAAGTTTAGGGAACTATGAGTAAAGCTGACGAGTCTCCAGTTCAAAATTAGATAGATGAACTATTTAACTCTTTGAAAATTGTGGCAGATGAAATGCTTAAGATGAAGCAAAATATTGAAGGTAGAGTTCTCACCCTGGAGGACCAATTGGAGAAGATTTATGCTAACATGGACAAGGATGTGGAGGGAACTGTGGTTAATTCTGAGTCTGTTGGTATTACCTCTCCTTTTGATAGTGCCAAGAAACATAAGGAAATTGTTCATTCTGAAGAAATTGGTGTTGGTGGTAAGCTGCTGGAGTAAGAGTTGTCTGTTGATAAGGGTGGTAATAAGAATAATGTTTTGATTAATGAGGTGAATGTGGGTGGGCCAGGGGCTAGAACATGAAACAAGACTAAGGCTTGGGCTAGGGCGCCTGGTAAAGAACTATTTGATGCATTGGATGATGGTCAGAAGGCTATGGTATGTGATGTGGAGACTGCTGATATCCTAAAGAATATGTAATGCTGTTGTTTGTGCTCCTCCTTTTTAGATGATGTTGTGTTGATGGTGCGTTACATATGGGCTGATATATACTTAATGTAGTTTTCTTTAGTTTCAGCTGCTCTCTTTTGTAAAGGGTTATGGGCCCCTTCAAAACCCATTTTTTACCTCTAATGAAAAACACCATGCACAAAAGAACACCAGATTTACATGGAAAACCCAAGATGAGAAAAATCACAGTGAGGATTAGCTCACAATATAAAGTAATATCAACACCTAATATAAAGGGCTCACTGCCAGAGGGCTCATTTCCCAAAGAGAGAAATGATCACTACCAAAATAGAAAAGAAGATAGAGAAGAGAGTTACATAGAGAAATCCATCTCAAAGTAACAAATACATCCACCACAATATCACCATCACCTTTGCAGCTTGACTGAAGAATTGTAGAAACCTTCTTCTCACTGCATCTAGCAATCTAACACATGAAAGCTTGCACTACACCTCTCAAATTTGTACTCTAATACTCCACAATTCATATTATTCACATCATAGTTTTTTTTCTTCACATCCATCAACAACTCAACTCATATTTATATCATCTTCAACCTTGAAAACATTCTCCAAGGTCGGCTATGCACATCAACAGTGCAAATTCAAATTAGGTTGGCACCAAAACATTCCTATAGTGGAAATGAATGAAGGTGGACCACAACAATCCTTAGCTAGGACCTAAATCCACTCATACACGCCACACCACACTTCCACAAATTTCACAAGTAGTGTAAACACCTAGGGTCGGTCGTTACCTATGTAAATACCATTAAAATTTTAAGTACAGGCTTCCTTTGATCAATAACAACTCACAGACAAAAAATGTCACTTGAACACAATCTAGAATATTCCACAAATACCCTAAAATCTAACAAACTCCTTCATAACAACTTTCACCTAAAGAATGCACACACCCAATACACAGAAAACTCTTCCATACATTGTAACTTAAGAAACTAATTTCCAAAGTATCAAACTTCAAACAACTTTGATTGAAGGAAGACACCATCACTATTAGCAGAAAAGTGAAGCAAAAATATTTCTTCCAGACACCTCTATAATACACAACTCACACACTAGTGAACAAAAATTCCCCTGCTCAATGATCTAGCACACCAAATTAAGGATACAACACCTCCGAACACCTCTGATAAACATATCCTAAACACATAGGAAGATCTTCAACCTAGAAGAAATGTGGAGCGAAACTAGAACACTACTCTTCAACCCAAAACAACACTGCAACTCACTGTTTCCTCTTTTTATCAAATTTTCTCAAAAGCACTTGGAAACCAAGCACCAAAAAAACATCTTCATCATCTCCATCATTTCCTCAACCATATATCATAGATAGAAGCTTACCAAAGAAACACTATAGGTTGACACAAGTAGCTTACTATTGACAACATAATGCAACTAATCAAAGCATCATTAATGCAACAACATAGACAATACCAACATCTACACATAACCTTGCAACCATCATCTTGTCATATAGTTGACACCAATGGCAACACAAGCTTGTTGACATCAATTCCAACACCATCTGCTCATACTTGCAACAAATGTAACACAATAGATATAGATCCCTAAGAAATTTAGAAGGTTTTGGTAGATTGATTCCTTCCCATGGTTAAATAGATTCTACCATTCAATTCCAAGAAATAAATGACTAACCTATCTATACTGATGGATATTTACCCAATTCCATATCTATTTGGAATTGAGATTGACCAAAATAGTGTTATGTAGTCAATATTTGGGTTGAAATTTTGATGAACCTTGATGGGGCCTTTAACGATTCCTTATGTTGTGGCATACTTACATCCAAACCTAGAAAGATCCACAGTAATATAAGAAGACCATCAATAAAGAAGAGGAAGGTGAAAAAGTATAAATATAGAATGCCAGAAGTTACTTCAACTACAAACTATGCACTTTTGTAGCAAACTTTCTAGAGCCATAACTTTCTCTTACAACATGATGCCTTTTTTTTTTCTAAACTTGCATAGAATTTCAAGAGTGGTTTGGATATGTAATAATATTCAACTTTTGACTCCATTTGATTGTTGTATTAGACCCTACAACATAATTGCACTAAAGAAGACAACTAGTATACATAATTAATACCACATAATATAAAACCAAATCCATTCATAGATTACCTTATCACATTTCTAAAAAATATTTAATATAAATTGATTGTTACTTACATACATTTTTATCATTACATAACTCAAATTCACTTAATAATTTTGTTTTTTCAATACTTTTGAAGATGAGATTTATAGTTATTTTATCTTTTAATGTTATAGACAATTTGACTTTCTTGTTCATAATTTTTTTAAGTTCAATGAAATGTTTAATAAACAAGAAAATAAATATAACTCTATTAAAATTAAAAATATCAATCATACAAAAAAAAACAAATATATTATATATAATTTTTACTTTTATTTTAATATAATCCATAATTACTTGGATGTATGAATATGTGATATAACAATTTTTTTTTTATATTTTATAGAATCTATAATAAAATTATTAAGTTTTGAAATCTAAAATACTATATTCAATTCTTGTAAGAGACAAAATTGAGGAAATAAAAATGTAGTTGCTAACTGTAAGCACATTAATTTTAATTAATAATATAAAACGGTACTCATAGAGACCATAAATATAGGAAATCTTCCCCCCACTCAAAAATGTTTTTAAATGTTTCTCTAATGCGTGGCCTACAACGTGATAATTGAATAAAGCAATGATATGAAAAGAGATCCCACTATTGGGAAGAAGACAAAATGACAGCCAAAGTGAAAACACTAATATATTACCTTCAAATATTTTAATAATCAATTCAACGCTTTCAATGTGTATGGCTATGATTTGGTGTTTTGTGTCTTACCTCCATTTGTGAATATTTTTTAATTTAATAATTATAAGTGGTATATTTTTTTGTGTTCAATTTGATTTATATATTTTTTATTTTAGTTGTTATATTATTTATTTATTAATGTATCTTTAAGAAATTTGAATTTGGTGGATATTGTAATAAATAAATATATTATCACTGTCATCAATTAGGTTCAATCAATTGAACTGCAATATGTTTTTATAAATATATTTCTTATTTGAAAATTATTATTTTATTTTATTTTTAATGATTTCAAATTGATTTAGATTAATCTTAAATGAATCTTATTTTTTTTATTTCTTTCTATTAATTATTATGAAGATACACACTTATCATTTGTGTGATTTGATCTTTAAGCTCAATCCACATGAACTATATGCATGTCGGTAGATATTATCTCTAATATTTTTCATTACTTTTAATATAACCTTTGTCATATTAACCCATTATTATTATTATTATATTTATTTAGTTAACTTAAATTATTTATGTAAATCGCATCTTAGCTATTGCTTTAGAATTTTCAGGAGAAAGCGTTCCGTGCAATGCATTCCAAGAGTGGTTAAATAAATAATTGGTTAAAAGTCAACGCACATCATTTGTATTTTGTTGGGCACAATGGAGTGGCCACTAAAATTATGGGTTTTTTAACTTTTTCGGGGGCGGGAACATCCGGTCCCCAAACTTTATCTTCCGTGGATTTGTGCTTTCCATTGAAGAACAGGGTGGTCCCACATGAGCCGTTACATCCCAACAACCTCACGTCCATAAATACACAGGGGACGACCTACTAAAGAAGTGGGACGGCTTATCTGTTATATATTATTTTAAATGGAAAAATATTAGATATTTTGCGGAAAAAACTCGAAGTTGGTGAATCACACGCTTTCCCTCGTTCAGTCAGCATTAGGGTATCATTTTTTTACCACCAACTTTAGGGTGTGCTACATATTAATGTTTATAAGTGAATCAATGGATGGTGTCCAAATCCTTATTAAATATAAGAATATCACTTTTAAGAGTTACTTTTATTAGAAAATCGAGAGAAAAAAGAAGAAAGTCTATAGGTGACTTGAATTTCGAAGAAAATAAAAGAGAAAAATAGATATTATAGTTATTTATAATGTTCATAGAAATGAATGGTTTTTATAATAAATTTTAATAGATGAATGCTTTTTATAATAGATTGTATTGGAGTTCAATTTTGTGTGGTCTTTTTTCACTCTAATACCCCTTTTTGTGTATGTCTATGTAGTATGATCGCTCGTTAATAACCGATATGAGATAGTCTACATATATCATCATGTTAAATTTTTTCCTTAACTATATTTTTCATTCCCCTTTGCCTTAGTCATTTACTCAATGTTGAAAAATCCAAAATTTGGTTGTTTGGGTTTGGTAAATGAGCCTTCCATGTTGTAGAACACCCTAATGAGTACCTATGTTTCAAGTTTGGGTAGGTTTGGACTTAAAATGTGCAAGTTATGATCAGTCGGAGGTTTTCATACTTCTAAGAACCTTTGTCGATGCCCACAACAGTTTTGAGACCCATCAGAACCCTCGATGGGTTTCCAGTTCCTACTCAAGCGTTGATCACCAACTTAGGAGATGAAGGGGAAAAGGAAGAATGAAGAATGTAGTTGAAAGATTGAAATTTCATGAAGTCTTTGAAGGTCGAAGTGATATTGCAAATGGTGTCTATGATTTTGGCAGTTCCAAGGACCACCAAAACTGCTAACATGGTTCCTAGTTCTAGCCCGACCCCTGATCATCGACAAAAAAAGTGTGGTAGGGGTCAGACTTTTGGCCCTTCCTTTGATTGTTTGAAATTTTGGTAGGTGTTATGCATCAGGTCCAAACCCCATAGCATGACGGTTGGAGACTTGTTCACATTGGCGCTTTGCTATTGTTCATGATCATTTGCAAAATTGGCATGCAGGAGAGAGTAGGATCGAAGGCTAATGGTCAATGGGTCGATTTTCCTCGACATGCCGCATTTTTTCCTATCAATAGGCGCATTTTGGTAGGGGTTATGAGATAGGCTCAAAGGTCGATGACTAATAGGGTATGACTGTAATGTCCTAGATATAAAATTTAACACAAAATACTTATTTGCAGATTGGAATTCAATGAACAGTAATGTATGAAATATAAACACTTGAAATCATGGATTGATAAGCCAATTATGTCAACCAACTGATGCAAATATATTCAGATTAAACAACAACTTCTTACATAAATTCTTTGAAGCACAATACAATCTCTGAGGTGAGAAAGCTCTCAAGAACCAAAGGGGTTTTGTCCTTTGATCCAAGTAATTATTGGGGTTTCATCCAATGACTATAAATCTTATGGGTTTTCATCCACAGTAGGGTTTAGAACATAATGTTCAAATTGTATAAAAAGAGGGAACATAATAATTAGATGTCCTACACAAAATTCAACTACCTATATATATATGCTACTAATTCCCTCAAGGAATAGGTCAACTTGAGCCAAAGTGGTGCCAAAGCCTAGAATTCAGATATCTACACGCTACACTTAGGTCGGCCTTAAGACCTGAAGGAAATTCCCACTTAGGACCAACATATCTTGTTGCGGACCTATCCATGCACTCCCTGGATCTCCTCCCTTATCCTCCCACTCCACAATTATCTCTGTATGCTTCAGAGAACACTCATCCCATTCGCCTATGGAGTTTACTGTTGGGAATCTAGTGCAGGAATATTCTGACAAAGAGTTCTCACTGGGAATTGCTTTGTCTTTCTGGATCTTTGAATATTTGGTAGATATGGCTCTGTAGGTTGTGTTTTCTGAATCCCAACTTGAAATTTCCTCTCGCGGTAAGATGCAGTATGATCTCTTGGTCAGGCCAGGTGGGGTGAAGCTAGATTGTGGCACAATGTGATCTTCTAACAATGATAACTCTTTGGATATGGATCCTCTTTGCTTGAATTTTGGATATGAGTTACACTAGACACTAAAGATATTATGTTCCAAACTGCACATGCCTGAACTCTTCTATTATGAAATGTGGCAGGAGATCAAGTATCACTTTATAACTACTTATCCGAAAAAGGGGACATGACAAGTCCTCCCCTCTCAAAATTGCTTGTCCTTAAGCAATTCAGACTTGGATGCTCGAGAATTGAAGGAACTTCCCATGTGGCATCTTCAATTGGAAAATTCCTCCACCAGACAAGGTATTTAGTTATGCTCTTATTCCTTAGCTTCTTGATCTGGGCGTCAATCACTGCTTCCAGAATGAGAGTGAGCTTCCCCTCATCGTCAAGTGGTGGTAACTCAGTTGTTGGAGCTATGTGCAATCTCAAAACCTTCTTCAAACATGACACATGGAAAACATTATGGATTTTGTTGCCCTCCGGAAGCTCAACCTCATACAAAACTTCTCCAACCCTCTAGATCACCCTGTATGGCCTATAAAACCTTGGTTTAAGTTTCTTTGCTCCACTTTTTTTGAGGGAAGATTGTCTATAAGGTTGCAATTTGATGAAGACCATATCCCCTACTTTAAATGATCTTTTAGTCTACTTATTGTCTGCATATATCTTTTGTTAGTTCTAAGCTTGTTGCAGATTTTCTTTGAGTGTCCTCAATCCCTCTTGGCTCTGATTGATCAAGTCACTAGCTATCAAAACTCTACTATCAGTAAGAACCAATTCTGTGAATGACATAGCTTCATACCCACAAAGTTCCTTGAAAGGAGACATACCAATTGATATGTGATGACTGGTATTATAACAGTACTCTACCAAATGAAACCACTTGATCCATGTTGATTGTTGACTTGAGACATGGTTCTGGAAGTATCCCTCTAGCCATTTATTCACAACTTTAGTTTGTCCATCAGTTTGTAGATGATAGCTAGTGCTAGAAGTGAGCTTAGTACCAGTCAGTTGAAATAACTCTTTGTAGAAAGCACTAAGAAACCAACTATCTCTATCACTTACAATGTTTTTGGGTAGGCCATGCAACCTGAAAACCTCTTTGAAGAACAATCCTACAACCTCTAGAGCTTTAAAGTCACTGGGGATTGCAAATAAATAAGAATACTTAGTTATCCTATCAACTACAACATAGATATAATATGTGCCTTGCACTCTAGGAAATCGGGTAATGAAGTTCATGGATATACTCTCCCACTTGTACTTCAAAATGGGAAGAGGTTGCAACAGTCTGGCAGGGAATTTTTTGTTCCCCCTTGTTCTACTGGCATGTGAGTCATTCCCTAATGTGTGAGAGAACATCATCTTTGAGGTCCTTCCAAACAAACCTCTCTTTGATTTTCCAATAAGTTTTATAGTATTTGGGATGCCCTACTGTTGGTGCATTATGGTAAGCTCCAAAACCTTTTCTTTCACCTTGGATCCAAAGGTTAGGAACACTCTATTTTTGAAAAGAATCAAACCTTCCACCATTGCATACCTTTCATCCTTCTCTGCACCTTGTAGGATTCTGGTAGCGAAGGGGTATTCAACATACTCCTTCATGATGGAGTCCTTCCAATCAGCTGATGTAATGGTCACATGACATAGTGTGGGTCTCCTTGAGAGTGCATCTGCCACTACATTCTTCTTCCCCTTGACATATTCAATGTCAAAATCATATGCCTGAAGTTTTCTCACCCACTTGTTTTATCATTCAGGTTCTGCTGACTCAAAAATAACTTCATACTATTATGATCTAACTTGACCAAAAATCTTCCACTACCAAGTATTTTCGGAACATCTCCAAGGCATGCATTATTTCCAACATCTCTTTATAATATATGGAATAACCCCTTTTAGTGTCTCTCAACTTCCTACTCTTAAAATCTATAGGATGTCCCATTTTAGAGAGGACAACTCCTATTCCTTCACTGGATGCTTCACATTCAACCACAAAAGGAAGTGAGAAATCATGAATTGCAAGTACCAAATAAGAAATCATTACCTCCTTCATCTTTTCAAATGTTTCTTGTGCTCCATTTTTCCACTCAAAGGCCCCTTCCTTAGTTAGATTGGTGAGAGGTTTTGTTGTTTGAGAAAAACCTTTGATAAACCTCTGGTAGTAACTAGAAAGTCCAAAGAAACCTCTCAATTGTGATAGATTTGTAGGAGGCGGCCAATGAAGATGGATTGGATCTTCTGTTGGTCAACTTGAACTCCCTTAGCACTGATGACATGACCCAAATACAATATCTCCTTCAATCCAAATTCACACTTGGACAACTTTGCAAAATGATGATGCTACTCTAGAATTCCTAAAACCTATTTAGGTGTTGCAAAGTATGTTTTGTTGTAGATAAAAATTTCATCAAAGAAAACCAAGACAAACTTTCTCAATTTCTTACCAAAGACATGGTTCATGCATGACTAGAAGGATTTTGGATCATTGGTCAAACCAAAAGGCATAACCAAGAACTCAAAATGCCCATAGTGACACCAAAAAGTAGTCTTTTGCACATCTTCTTCTCTAATGCGGATTTGACGGTATCCAGATCTCAAATCAATCTTTGAAAAATACTGATCCATTAATTTCATCGATTGGCTTATCTATCTGGGTATGGGGTATTGATTCTTGATTGTCTTCTTGTTTAATGCCCTGCAGTCTATACACATCCTCAAAGTTCCATCCTTCTTCACCAACACTACAAAAGATGCAAATGTGATGGAACTTGGGCTGATGTATCCTTTATCCAAAATTTCCTTGATTGCCTTCTCTATCTTCTATTTTTACATTCGAGGATGGCAGTAAGGGATGGTTATGATTGGCTTGGATCCAGGTTCAAGCTTTATGATGTGTTGGAATCCTTTATTCGGTGGAAATCTGAGAGGCATATCACTAAAAACCAAACTATGTTTATCCAAAAAAAAATATATATCAACATGAACTTTCTCATTCTTACCAATGGAAGATTCTTTTGAGATCACTAAACAATTGGCATCCCAAGCAACTTGGATTCTCTAGAATAGTCTCTCCATTCTCCTAGCTGATACTACTTGCGAACATCCATTTTCCATTCCTTTTAGGATTACATCCTTCCCATTGGAAATTTGGAGATTAACTTGAGTTCCATGGTCTGACAGTCTGTAGTGTACTCTCCCAAGGAGTGTAACCACTGCACAACCAAGATTACATCAACATCACCCAAGCCAATAGCATGAAAATCATCACATACCTTATGATCTCCAAATGTTATTTCTAACTTCTGGATCTTCTTCTTGTAGGGTAGGTTATATCCATCAGCCACAATGATAGTGAAGCCTTCAAGGTCCTCCGCATCCAATCTCCTTCTCACCAACCCTTCATCAATGAAGTTGTGAGTAGCTCCACCATCAATCATAACAAATTACTCTTTGTCTAGAAAGAACCCCTCAAACTTTGGAAGAAAGATATCTATTTGCACCAAAAAAAGATGCCAAAACACCTCCATATTATTTCTCCTTGCCTTCTTCCCCCAGAGGAGAGTCTTCCAGATCATGAAATACATTGGATTCTTCTAGCTTAAAGTCTTTGTTAGAGGTGACCTCTATGTAGTGAAATTGTCCCTTTGCAAGATGTCTATGTCCTGGAACCCATGGTTCTCTGCAGGAGAAGCAAAGCTTCTTCCTTTAGATCTCATTCCTTGTCTCTTCATCTATCTTCTTTTCCATATTAGGAGTTGCATTCCTAGGTGCAGGTGTCGGTGCAAGTTGTGATTTATTTTGAAATCCCTTTTAATGCCATGTGTTAGGTTTTATTTTTTGAGGAAACAGATTCCTAGGAATTGATGGTTCAAGGGTTAAAGTCCTTTCTATAGCCCCCTGAAGAGAGAGAGGTGAAAAATATTTCACAAAACCCCTGAGAGGTTCAATGAGTCCCAAGATGAAAAGATGGACTATCCTCTTCTCTGATAGTTTTAGAACCATCATCACCACCTTTTGAAATTCTATAATGTAATCATCAACTAAATTGTTCTATTTGATCATGGCCAGCTTGCTAAAATATTCTTCTTCATCCTTCACTTGAAATCTATCAAGTATCCTCTTCTTGAATTCATTGAATCTTTGTATCTGATCATGGCCTAGAGTAGTGCAACCATGAAATCACTATTCATATGCTTCTCCTTTCAGATGTAGGGAGGAAAATTGAACTACGTATTTCTCAATCATAGGGTTGAGCATGAAATAGGTTTCCATCTTTTATAACCAAGATCTTGCTGAGATCTTATTACTCCCATAAAAAAAATCCGCTGCAAGCTTCCCCAACTTGTGCTTCAGGTCCTTGCTCTTGTACATTCCTTTCTTTTGTGGTTTTCTCTTCCTTGCAGCTTCCATGTATTCCACCCAAGACAAATCTGATTTGATTTCATCTGGTAGATATTGATATTCTCTATGCCACTTACGCATCTTTTCTGGATTAAAATCACCAATGTCTATTGGTTTGCCCCTATATTGTTCAATTTATGGAAGGAATAACTTCTTTGAGGGCCCTATTGGAGCACTATTAGTTATAACATCACCTGCACCATCACTGGAAGATGCTTCACCTCTAGGACCATTTTAATTCGCATTTCCTCATGATATTTTGTCCACCAAGATCTTCAAAACATCCCCAAAATAGATATTATAGTTATTTATAATGTTCATAGAAATGAATGGTTTTTATAATAAACTTTAATAGATGAATTCTTTTTATAATAGATTGTATTGGAGTTCAATTTTGTGTGGTCTTTTTTCACTCTAATACCCCTCTTTGTGTATGTCTATGTAGTATGATCACTCGTTAATAACCGATATGAGATAGTCTACATGTATCATCATGTTAAATTTTTTCCTTAACTATATTTTTCATTCCCCTTTGCCTTAGTCATTTACTCAATGTTGAAAAATCCAAAATTTGGTTGTTTGGGTTTGGTTTGAGCCTTCCATGGTGTAGAACACCCTAATGAGTACCTATGTTTCAAGTTTGGGTAGGTTTGGACTTAAAATGTGCAAGTTATGACCAGTCGGAGGTTTTCGTACTTCTATGAACCTTTGTCGATGCCCACAACAGTTTTGAGACCCATCAGAACCCGCGATGGGTTTCAAGTTGCTACTCAAGCATTGATCACCAACTTAGGAGATGAAGGGGAAAAGGAAGAATGAAGAATGTAGTTGAAAGATTGAAATTTCATGAAGTCTTTGAAGGCCAAAGTGATATTGCAAATGGTGTTTATGATTTTGGCGGTTCCAAGGACCACCAAAACTGCCAACATGGTTCCTAGTTCTAGCTCGACCCCTAATCATTGACAAAAAAAGTGTGGTAGCAGTCAGAATTTTGACCCTTCCTTTGATTGTTTGAAATTTTGGTAGGTGTTATGCATCGGGTCCAAACCCCATAGCATGACGGTTGGAGACTTGTTCACATTGGCGCGTTGCTATTGTTCATGATGATTGCAAAATTGGCATGCAGGAGAGAGTAGGCTCGAAGGCTAATGGTCAATGGGTCGATTCTGCTCGACATGTCACATTTTTTCCTATCAATAGGAACATTTTGGTAGGGGTTATGAGACAGGCTCAAAGGTCGATGACAAATAGGTTATGACTGTAATGTCCTAGATATAAAATTTAACACAAAATACTTATTTTCATATTGGAATTCAATGAACAGTAATGTATGAAATATAAACACTTGAAATCACAGATTGATAAGCCAATTATGTCAACCAACTGATGCAAATATATTCAGATTAAACAACTTCTTACATAAATTATTTGAAGCACAATACAATCTCTGAGGTGAGAAAGCTCTCAAGAACCAAAGGGGTTTTGTCCTTTGATCTAAGTAATTACTGTGGTTTCATCCAATGACTATAAATCCTATGGGTTTTCATCCACAGTAGGGTTTAGAACATAATGTTCAAATTGTATAAAAAGAGGGAACATAATAATTAGATGCCCTATACAAAATTCAGCTACCTATACATATATGCTACTAATTCCCTCAAGGAATAGGCCGACTTGAGCCAAAGTGGCGCCAAAGCCTAGAATTAAAATATCTAAATGCTACACATAGGTTGGCCTTAAGACCTGAAGGCAATTCCCACTTAGGACCAACATATCCTGCTGCGGACCTATCCACGCACTCCTTGGATCTCCTCCCTTATCCTCCCACTCCACAATTATCTCTGTATGCTTCAGAGAACACTTATCCCATTCGCCTATGGAGTTTACTATTGGGAATCTAGTGCAGGAATATTTTGACAAAGAGTTCTCACTGGGAATTGCTTTGTCTTTCTGGATCTCTGAATATTTGGTAGATATGGCTCTATAGGTTGTGTTTTCTGAATCACAACTTGAAATTTCCTCTCGCAGTAAGATGCAGTATGATCTCTTGGTCAGGCCAGGTGGGGTGAAGCTAGATTGTGGCACAATGTGATCTTCTAACAACGATAACTCTCTGGATATGGATCCTCTTTACTTGAATTTTGGATATGAGATACACTAGACACTGAAGAGATTATGTTCCAAACTGCACATGCCTGAACTCTTCTATTATGAAATGTGGCAGGAGATCAAGTATCACTTTATAACTACTTATCCGAAAAAGGGGACATGACAAGTCCTCCCCTCTCAAAATTGCTTGTCCTTAAGCAATTCAGACTTGGATGCTCGAGAATTGAAGGAACTTCCCATGTGGCATCTTCAATTGGAAAATTCCTCCACCAGACAAGGTATTTAGTTATGCTCCTATTCATTAGCTTCTTGATCTGGGTGTCAATCACTACTTCCAGAATGAAAGTGAGCTTCCCCTCATCGTCAAGTGGTGGTAACTCAGTTGTTGGAGCTATGTGTAATCTCAAAACCTTCTTCAAACATGACACATGGAAAACATTATGGATTTGTTGCCCTTCGGAAGCTCAACCTCATAAGAAGTTTCTCCAACCCTCTAGATCACCCTGTATGGCCTATAAAACCTTGGTTTGAGTTTCTTTGCTCCACTTTTTTTGAGGGAAGATTGTCTATAAGGTTGCAATTTGATTAAGACCATATCCCCTACTTCAAATGATCTTTTAGTCTACTTATTGTCTGCATATATCTTTTGTTTGTTCTAAGCTTGTTGCAGATTTTCTTTGAGTGTCCTCAATCCCTCTTGGCTCTGATTGATCAAGTCACTAGTTGTCAAAACTCTACTATCAGTAAGAACCAATTCTGTGAATGACATAGCTTCATACCCATAAAGTTCCTTGAAAGGAGACATGCCAATTGATATGTGATGAGTGGTATTATAACAATACTCTACCAAATGAAGCCACTTGATCCATGTTGATATCTGACTTGAGACAGGGTTCTAGAAGTATCCCTCTACCCATTTATTCACAACTTTAATTTTTCCATCAGTTTGTAGATGATAGCTAGTGCTAGAAGTGAGCTTAGTACCAGTCAGTTGAAATAACTCTTTGTAGAAAGCACTGAGAAACCAACTATCTCTATCACTTACAATGTTTTTGGGTAGGTCATGCAACCTGAAAACCTCTTTGAAGAACAATCCTACAAACTCTAGAGCTTTAAAGTCATTGGGGATTGCAAATAAATAAGAATACTTAGTTATCCTATCAACTACAACATAGATATAATATGTACCTTGCACTCTAGGAAATCGGGTAATGAAGTTCATGGATATACTCTCCCACTTGTACTTCAAAATGGGAAGAGGTTGCAATAGTTTGGCAGGGAATTTTTTGTTCCCCCTTGTTCTACTAGCATGTGAGTCATTCCCTAATATGTGAGAGAGCATCATCTTTGAGGTCCTTCCAAACAAACCTCTCTTTGATTTTCTAGTAGGTTTTATAGTATTTGGGATGCCCTACTGTTGGTGCATTATGGTAAGCCTCCAAAACCTTTGCTTTCACCTTGGATCCAAAGGTTAGGAACACTCTATTTTTGAAAAGAATCAAACCTTCCACCATTGCATACCTTTCATCCTTCTCTGCACCTTCTAGGATTCTGGTAGCGAAGCGGTATTCAACATACTCCTTCATGATGGAGTCCTTCCAATCAGCTGATGTAATGGTCACATGACATAGCGTGGGTCTCCTTGAGAGTGCATCTGCCACTACATTCTTCTTCCCCTTGACATATTCAATGTCAAAATCATATGCCTAATGTTTTCTCACCCACTTTTTTTTTATCATTCAGGTTCTGCTAACTCTAAAATAACTTCATACTATTATGATCTGACTTGACCACAAATATTCTACTACCAAGTATTTTTGGAACATCTCAAAGGCATGCATTATTTCCAACATCTCTTTATAATATATGGAATAAACCCTTTTGGTGTCTCTCAGCTTCCTGATCTTAAAAGCTATAGGATGTCCCATTTGAGAGAGGACAACTCCTATTCCTTCACTAGATGCATCACATTCAACCACAAAAGGAAGTGAGAAATCATGAGTTGCAAGTACCAAATAAGAAATCATTACCTCCTTCATCTTTTCAAATGTTTCTTGTGCTCCATTTGTCCACTCAAAGGCCCCTTGCTTAGTTAGATTGGTGAGAGGTTTTGTTGTTTGAGAAAAACCTTTGATAAACCTCTGGTAGTAACTAGAAAGTCCAAAGAAACCTCTCAATTGTGATAGATTTGTAGGAGGCGACCAATCAAGATGGTTTGGATCTTCTATTGGTCAACTTGAACTCCCTTAGCACTGATGACATGACCCAAATACAGTATCTCCTTCAATCCAAATTCACACTTGGAAAACTTTGCAAAAAGATGATAATGCTCTAGAATTCCTAAAACCTATTTAGGTGTTGCAAAGTATGTTTTGTTGTAGATAAAAATTTCATCAAAGAAAACCAAGACAAAATTTGTCAATTGATTACCAAAGACATGGTTAATGCATGAATGGAAGGCTTTTGGAGCATTGGTCAAACCAAAAGGCATAACCAAGAACTCAAAATGCCCATAGTGACACCAAAAAGTAGTCTTTTGCACATCTTCTTCTCTAATGCGGATCTGACGATATCCAGATCTCATATCAATCTTTGAAAAATACTGATCCATTAAGTTCATTGATTGGCTTATCTATCTAGGTATGGGGTATTGATTCTTGATTATCTTCTTGTTTAATGCCCTGCAGTCTATACACATCCTCAAAGTTCCATCCTTCTTCACCAACATTACAAAAGATGCAAATGTGATGGAACTTGGGCTGATGTATCCTTTATCCAAAATTTCCTTGATTGCCTTCTCTATCTCCTATTTTTACATCTGGGGATGGCAGTAAGGGGTGGTCATGATTGGCTTGGATCCAGGTTCAAGCTTTATGATGTGTTGGAATCCTCTATTCGGTGGAAATCCGAGAGGCATATCACTAAAAACCAAACTATGTTTATCCAAAAAAAAAATATATCAACATGAACTTTCTCATTCTTACCAATGGAAGATTCTTTTGAGATCACTAAACAATTGGCATCCCAAGCAACTTGGATTCTCTAGAATAGTCTCTCCATTCTCCTAGCTGATACTACTTGTGGACCTCCATTTTCCATTCCTTTTAGGATTACATCCTTCCCATTGGCAATTTAGATTTGAACTTGAGTTCCATGGTCTGACAGTCTGTAGTGTACTCTCCCAAGGAGTGTAACCACTGCACACCCAATATTACATCAACATCACCCAAGCCAATAACATGAAAATCATCACATACCTTATGATCTCCAAAAGTTATTTCTAACTTCTGGATCTTCTTCTTGTAGGGTAGGTTATATCCATTAGCCACAATGATAGTGAAGCCTTCAAGGTCCTCCACATCCAATCTCCTTCTCACCACCCCTTCATTAATGAAGTTGTGAGTAGCTCCACCATCAATCATAACAAATTACTCTTTGTCTAGAAAGAACCCCTCAAACTTTGAAAGAAAGATATCTATTTGCACCAAACAAAGATGCCAAAACACCTCCATATTATTTCTCCTTGCCTTCTTCCCCCAGAGCAGAGTCTTCCGGATCATGAAATACATTGGATTCTTCTGACTTAGAGTCTTTGTTAGAGGTGACCTCTATGTAGTGAAATTGTCCCTTTGCAAGACGTCTATGTCCCGAAATCCACGGTTCTCTGCAGGAGAAGCAAAGCTTCTTCCTTTAGATCTCATTCCTTGTCTCTTCATCTATCTTCTTTTCCATATTAGGAGTTGCATTCCTAGGTGCAGGTGTTGGTGCAAGTTGTGATTTATTTTGGAATCCCTTTTAATGCCATGTGTTAGGTTTTATTTTTTGAGGAAACGGATTCTTAGGAATTGATGGTTCAAGGGTTAAAGTCCTTTTTATAGCCTCCTGAAGAGAGATAGGTGCAAAATATTTCACAAAACCCCTGAGAGGCTCAATGAGTCCCAAGATGAAAAGATGCACTATCCTCTTCTCTGATAGTTTTAGAACCATCACCACCACCTTTTGAAATTCTATAATGAAATCATCAACTAAATTGTTCTATTTGATCATGGCCAGCTTGTTGAAATATTCTTCTTCATCCTTCACTTGAAATCTATCAAGTATCCTCTTCTTGAATTCATTGAATCTTTGTATCTGATCATGGCCTAGAGTAGTGCAACCATGAAATCACCATTCATATGCTTCTCCTTTCATATGTAGGGAGGAAAATTGAACTACATCTTTCTTAGTCATAGGGTTGAGCATGAAATAGGTTTCCATCTTTTATAACCAAGATCTTGCTAAGATCTTATTACTCCCATAAAAAAAAAGCCGCTGCAAGCTTCCCCAACTTGTGCTTCAGGTCCTTACTCTTGTACATTCCTTTCTTTTGTGGTTTTCTCTTCCTTTTAGCTTCCATGTATTCCACCCAAGACAAATCTGATTTGATTTCATTTGGTAGATATTGATATTCTCCATGCCACTTATGCATCTTTTCTGGATTAAAAGCACCAATGTCTATTGGTTTGCCCCTATATTATTCAATTTATGGAAGGAATAACTTCTTTGAGGGCCCTATTGGAGCACTATTAGTTCTACCATCACCTGCACCATCGCTGGAAGATTCTTCACCTCTAGGACCATTTTGATTCGCATTTCCTCCTGATATTTTTTCAACCAAGATATTCAAAACATCCCTTGTTTCTGCTAGGGTTGTGGGGATATCCTTTAATCCTCTTGTGATCTCATGAATTTTAGTGATTGTTGCTTTGATTCTTCCTTCTTCTTTCACCATTTCTGCCTCCTTAGGATCTAGGTATTGATCTTGATGTAACTTTTGCACTCTCTTCTAATATCCAATTTCCCTATCACTCAACATCAAAACATTAGTAAAACTCTAAACCTTACAGGTTGGAAAGATCATGCTTTGATACCATTGTAATGTCTTGGATATAAAATTTAACACACTATACTTATTTGCAAATTGGAATTAAATGAATAGAAATGTACAAAATATAAACACTTGAAATCACAAATTGATAAGCCAATTATGTTAACCAACTGATGCAAACACATTCAGATCAAACAATAACTTCTTACAAAAATTCTTTGAAGCACAATGCAATCTCTAAGGTGAGAAAGCTCTCAAGAACCAAAGGGGTTTTGTCCTCTGATATGGGTAATCACTGGGGTTTCGTCCAATGACTACAACTCCTATGGGTTTAGAACATAATGCTCAAATTGTATAAAAATAGGGAACATAATAATTAGATGCCCCATATAGAATTCAGATGCGTATACATATATGCTACTAATTCCCTCAAGGAATAGGTTAGCTCGATCCAAAGTGGTGCCAAAGCCTAGAATTAAAATATCTACAAGCTACACTTAGGTCGACCTTAAGACCTGAAGGAAATTGCCATATAAGACCAACATAACTTGTTGTAGACCTATCCACATGCTCCCTAGATCTCCTCCCTTATCCTCTTGGTTCACAATTATATATGCTCACTCCAGAGAACACCCATCCCATTCATCAGTGGAGTTTATTGTTGGGAATCTAGTGCAAGCATATTCTAACAAAGAGTTCTCACTGGGAATTTCTTTGTCTTTTTGGATCTTTGAATATGTGGTATATATGGCTCTATAGGTTTTTTTTTGAACCACAACTTGAAATGTACTCTTGTAGTAAGATGTGGTATGATCTCTCGATCAGGGCAGGTGGGGTGAAGCTGGACTGCAACACAATGCAATCTTCTGACAATGATAACTCTTCGAATATGGATCCTCTTTGCCTAAATTTTAGATATGAGGTGCACTGGAAACTGAAGAGATTATGTTCCAAACTGCACATTCCTGAGCTCTTTTTTTGTGAAATATGATAGGACAACCAAGTCTCACTTTGTAACTTCTTATCCAGAAAAGGGGACATGACAATGACCTATTTAGGTTTGCAATAATTTTAATGATTTTTCCCTATAGAGTTATATGCCAAAGCTTGATGCCTCAATAGAGGCATTTAACATGTGTTTTTCACTCTTGAAATACGTTTCTCTTCTATAACACACCATTCCATCTACTTGCATTAATGGTATCACTTCTCCCATCTACCTATTGTAAATGTAGATGTTATCCTTCAATTAGATGCACCCATTTTGGGGGAGTATTTCTTAGGCATTGATTTTGAATAGCTCTATAGGGTGACAACTTAGGGTTTGGGCCTTAGCATATGTTGTTCTAGGCAAGATGCTACTATTTTTCATTATTGGTTAGTATAGGAAAAACAAAGCATAGAATAAAAATATCTAGAAGGGTAGAACTTGCAAAAAATCATTTGTAGAGTAGTTGTAAGGAGGCAGATGGTGTTTCTAACTATAAAAGAATATTGTAAGACCATCTTTAGTTTTATGTCTCCATTTGTGAGTGTGTAAACCCATAAAATATGTCATTTTGGGTGTGTTTTCTTCAACATATTTGCTACTATGAATGTAACCACTATTAGAGGGATTTGACAAATATTAAATATGGTATTAATGTTTTGTAGTATCCCTTTTATGCATTAGTAAATGGGTTTTAGAAATTTATGGATGGACTACTAAGTAGATGAAGCTAAGAATTATATTTGTTAATGTTTTGATGAAGTAAATCACCTATAGTTTGTCATTTTCTCTCGCCACCATTCTATTCTTTCTATTCACTCACTTAAAATAAATCACAAAACTTACTTCATTTCATTTCCAATATGTAATTTTAATGATATCATTGTATGTAGGAAAATAAGAATATCTTTTCTATGAGTCATGGAATTCACCTCACCTTACATTCATTCCAAGGTGGTGTATCAACTATATAGGGGTTAGAGATAAATAGTTTACTTAGTCTAATGAAAAACACAGGGGATGAGTAGGCAAGTTGGGTTTAGCTATCATTATGTATTGTTCTTTATCATAGGTGATTCCAATACCTGCTAAGGTATACCCTCCTGAGTTTAAGTCGAGCTCAAAACGTAGGAGATACAACCCACTCTCGTTGAATTAGCTTAGAGTTCTCCATAGCTTTGTAGATGAACTGATTTTTCTCATATGTTGACAACCTTGGCCTTATGAGTAGAATTATGTTCTAGGAGGTGGAGTAATGATTTTGAGACTTAATAGATTGGTTGAAATATTTTAAAAATATGGTTAAATTATTAGATCGTAAAATTTGGGTGCATAATTTTTAATAGTTTAGAACCATAGTATCACAAATTATGATAGAGATAAAATATACTAGATAATGGAATATGACTTATGGATATAATTAAATTTCATTTAATAAGATTAAAATAAAAGATCTTGTATAAAAAGCACCCATTAATGGGTTGAATCAGTAGCAATATGTATCAATTTAATAATAATAGAAAATCATGGGAATTTATTATGCATTGTAGTGGATGGACTCTTTGGCACACTTATTCATGTTGGTTTTGGTGGGCTTTGGATTTTGCATTATGTTTGCTCGAATTCAAGAGAAAGGTTCACAATTATGGTATCTTTTGTTGAACTAAGGTGTTTGAGTGGAATATTGAGGGGTAGAAAATGGGGAAAGGTGAGCGTGGAGGTGAAGGCTCCAAAATAGTAGAAATGATATGTATCCAATGAAAAATCTATGGCTAATTTCATGGCCTTTGCAAACAAGGAAATAATGGACCTATTGATGGCGATTTTGGCACCACAACAATGCTAAACAGAGTATTGCTACTCTGCTTCTCCTGAAAGAGAAGGGAAACACATGGATGCCTTAGCTCCCAAGGTCTTGGTAGTTGGGTCTCAACTGTGCTGATGTTACTCAGTGGCCAATGCGACAATAATATTCAAGGGGCCTGTTGGTGTTGGGCTTCTGGATTGTTCTAAGATCAAGCATGAAATAAAACCTATTCTAACCAGGGGTTTTAAAGAAATACAAAAAGATGGATCAGGGTTTTGGAACAGAAAAGAACAATAGTTCATCCAATTTAACCAGACTTATTGCCTTTCAAGGAATTTGCTAACTAAAACTGAAGAACAAAATTAACTTGTGATTAACACACAGTATCATTCATTCACAGTGCTGATTTTTAACAACTGATTATAAACTACCATTTAAGCAAAACACAAAATGAGATTTCATTCCTTGAAAGCTTTCAAAATTAGATGATTAATTTTAGATAAATACCATTCTGGAACACAATATGAAGTAGATTCGAATCTGGTTGCTTCTACTATGGGTTAGACAGATAAGCAACATTTACAAATCTGGCATAATCACCAGTGTACAGAGAAATCTGTGTCTTCAAATTGCTTCCATTTACACTAGAAGAACTTTGAAAATACATTACAATCTATACTGAAATCTAACTACTAACTAAGAAGACATGAGAAGCTCTCATTACTAAGAATCAAGATGCAACTCAATCTCCTTCTGCTAGCTGACTAACTCCTAACGGTTCTAGCTCTAAACAGTTCTCTAAACCTAGAAGTTCTAATCTAGAAGTGCTAATACTAAAAATTCTGGAACCCTTTTACAAAGAGGCAAGAATGCCATATATATGTCTCCCTGAGAAGAATGTTGGCACCCATTTTTAGGGTTTACAATATATCCCGTGGTGTCAGGAAGTTGGTGCCCATATCTTTAACAAAAGTGGATTCCGCAATAAATCTGAATCCTTGCTGTCTTATGTCGGTGAAGATTGTCCCTTGAGGTGCTGTGTAGATCTTTTGCAGATACTACACTTATTTTTGGCCTCCGTGTCCATTTTGAATCTCCAGCGGAGTTGCTTTGAGTGCCCCACAATATCACCATTAATGCTGAGTTTACTCTATCAGCAGACCTCACAGTTGTCCATTTGACTCATGGCTTCATCTTCTCCCTTGTTTGGCGCTCTTCCCGCTCTAGATCCGCTCTTCTGCAAGTTCATCGGTGTAGCACGGGCCACTCGGTGTGAGGTTCTGGCGAGCCACAAAGATCATACCGATCTCGCAAGGATTCTCAGCAAGACTGCTTCCTCTCGGCAAGACGAGATGGCAAAATCGCGTCCTCTCGGTGAGCTCTCATTTCTTTTGGTGGCCCCCTCCTTCGGTTGGCAAGACATCCGCCTTTGGCAAGACATCATGGCAGGCACCAAGAGCTACAATGATATGTTCCTTCATTGGCGGATTCGCCGCTATCATCAAGACAAGAGACAGTCACTGAGACCACATGGCGAAACCCTTGTTTTCTTTGGAGTCTCCCCGACATCCTTTGTTGACCCTCTCGCGCCAGTTCTTGTTTTTGTTTCGGTGTGACTCCCACTGAAGGCAAACATATTGAGGCCCTTTACTCAGTCAGTGAGACATTAGGGGTTCGTCGAGACATCCCGGCGAAGAGAGAACATTATGTCGACAGTGAATACCCTTTGCCACCCATCGGTGAGACCTGAAGATCTTGCCGAGACCTCTTGGCGGGGAGAGAACCTTATGGCGATATAAGAACCCATCTAAAGGTGGTTGGCAAGACCCTTTGTCGAGATCCTTAAGAAATATCCTCATGCCCACAACTTGATCCTGCAAAACAAGGTCTCCATTAGTTCCCAAAGGCAAGTAAGATATATCATTATTTATCATGCCTCCAATTTTATCAAAAAGAAATATAAAACCGGCAGAGGCGGGGTCAAAACCGAACAGGAACACACTATTTAAAACTGGCGGAACTGGGACCAAAACTAAAACGGGACGAGAGGGTAAAACTGGACGAATCCCGGTGAAACCGGGATCAGGACAAAATACGACCCACAAACAACATCCCTCGCCTCGAAACTGGTGGGGGCGAAGCCAAAAGAAAACCAGACTCGGGACTGGAGTCGGGGCGGGAATGAGCCAGGGAAATAATCAACATTCCCAAGTTCATACCCAGTCCCAGATCCGCATCTGCGAGAAACCCCAAAATGAAAAGGATGGGAACAAAGCACCGGCGGAGGCGGCGCAGAGCGACGAATAAGACAAAACTAGGGTTGGAACCAAAATCTGAACCATAAACTTCTCCAAGTTTCGGGTTCAGATTTTGTTTCGAACCTGCCTCCAGTGCCATCCAAAAGAGGAGGAAGAAAGGAACAGAAATAGAACGAGGAAAGGGGAGGAAAACCCCACAATAAAGCAAAAATGAAACAAAATGAAAAGAACGGGACAAGTGAAACAATGCGAACATACGTGCAAGGGAGAGAAGACCAAAGCAGCAGGATCAAGGTTGGGGAAGGAACAAAAATGAAGCTTGGAAAAAGTTCCAAGTTCAGAATCGGTTCCTGTTCCGGGTCTGCCAAAACACATGAAACAAAATGCCCAAGGCTGAAAAGAAAACACCTAAGGCAAAGGACACAAACCGACAAAGACCAATGAAGAGAAAAGAAAAGGCGGGGTCGGACCTGGGATGAGACCAAAATGAGGAACTTGAGAAAATTCAACATTCCGAACCAGGCCCAGACACGACTCCGACAAAGAACAAAAGAAATGAAAACCAAGGTCTATCGAAACTGGAATCGGGGAAGGAACAAGACCTGAACTTAGAAGGAATTTCCAAGTCCGGGATTGGTCCCGGTTCCGCCTCCGACATAACTTAGAAAGGAAAATGCCTACGGCAGAAAACCAAAGGCCAAAGGGAAAAGACAAATGGGGACCTATTTTATTCCAGAATAAAATGGGGTGGTTATGCAAGGCATAACAGGACCTTTCCCATCAACTCTCAATGGTGAGGATATGAGACCTAGATAAAAGCATGGACAACTCTCTCAATGTTTATATTTTTTCAATTATGGAAAATTTTCCCTTGGACCCTAGTTATACTCAAGGAAGGTGAAGCATGTTTGAGGTGACTCAATTCCTCTCATGTGCTTCTATGTTGTCAATAACTATCGACTCCTACTTGCTACATGACAATATCGATGATGTAGTGCACCAAGAAAATATATAATTTGTTTGTTTCTTGGAACACCTTCATGCAATTAATTATCATCATCTATGTCTACAACATATGGAAGAAATTGCAAGGTGCCTAAAGGTGTCACTTCTATTGGATGTCATTCCTATGTTCTTGAATTACTATGATGATGATGAAGTTGGTGAATTCAATGTGGTTGTGAAACCAAGTCGTTTGAGTGTCCCATGTGAAAAATGTTAAGTCTAAGAATTTGGGTGGTGTGAGTCCTACATAATTTTCCTTAGCCCCTTTATTTTGTTCTTAGATTGGTTCTTTGGTACTATAACATGATTATAGCATATAGGTGTGGGTGGGGTTGGGTTTTGGATCTTTGACCAATTTTGTTATAGGATAGTATTGGGTTGAGGATTGGTGATTTATGTTTATAAAATATTGGTAATCTTAATAGAAGAATAATTATATTATGGTTTTTCCTCTCACTAGACCTTGGTGGTTTTGGCATGGCTTATGCCTAGTTCTTGTAGGGTTTCCCATTTTTCATGATTCTTGGCTCTTAAACTAGGTTTTTATCAAAAAAATCTTGTAGAAAAGGAAACATGTCCATTTATAACTAAAAATGAATTCTATCATTCCAAAAAATATGTTATTGTGGTAATAATGAGAAAAATATAGTCAAATTTAAATAATAAAAAAGGAGAAGAATTTAATATTATTTTGACACAAACTTCCAAACCCTAGAGATACTTTTAACTTGTATAATCTAATGAATTATCAATGAATCCATATTAATTTATAAAATAAATTTGTAATTACCTAAAACACCCTATCCTAATTACTTTTCACTTTTAATTTATATTTATAATGGTGAAAATTGTATGCTCGTGCCCTATTCCCTTCTATATTGGACCCATGATGACTAGGTTGTCCTTAAATGTATCAATTAGTGTGTAAGATGGTTTATTTTACATGAAAGTGGATAATTATTTGATCCTAATCCTATCATTGCTCATTCTCATTAATTAATCTTTATCCCTAAATCCACCATCTACTAACTTGATTTAGGTATGTGAGTGTAGAAGTGATTGAAATCACCTCTACACTTGAGGATTTTAACCTCAAAATTCAAAATTCAAAATTTGAAATTCAAATATTTGTCACTTTTTCAATTAATTATTTTGAACTAAGTAAAGTGTAAATAATTCCAAATTGCATGCTAGGGTGGTGTATTTAAACACCATTCCTAATTCAAATGAAACATACATAGCATAACTAGAGAGCACATCTATAATTCAACTTGTAAGTGGATAAAACATATTATGTTAACTATGCATCATCATCTTAACAACATATTATAGATCTCCTTGTTATTCTCAACCTTGGTTCATTACTATTGAATAAATCCACCTAGGTGTTTGATGAGGAGAACATGCCACTTTCAATTCAATAAATTCCCTAAAGTGTTTCTAAACATCAATAACTCATTAGATTTAGAGTGCACACAAAAAGGTGGGCATGTTTCAAACAACATAACTCTATCAAATTATTTTCGTGAGTTACTAATTTGGATCCACACATTAGGTTTAGGTTTCACATTTAGGAGTAAACACAAATAGTGCACAAGTAGATTTAAAAGTTATCTCAATAGTCATTTGAGGGGTTCTAAAATTATGACATCAAGATAGACTTTTTAACTTTTCATCATGATATATTCATTGAAATTAGAGCTAATCACACTTACATTTAATGTAATTAATTTTTGCATTGATTATAGAATTTTTAAAATTATTTGATATCAATCTTAGTTCATTTATCTAGGTCAATTATTGCTTAATCACTTTATTTACTTAGTTAACATAGATATTTTATGTAAGGTTTATTTTAACCTTACATTTTTTATACACCTGAGATTCTTACATGACCCAAGGTTTGACCTTAGGGTTTATTCATCATTTTAATTAGGCTTACTTGATATGGATTTTTATTGTATTTCTTTTACATCATACATTCTTATGGTTAAGACCCTCATTGTGTCATATATATTTTATCCCACCTACCCATCCTTGTATTATCCATTATCAAGGATCCTTATAATTCTATTCCTTTAGTTGATATACATGCATGCATTTTTTTATTATAATCCTTCCATCCTTGTTGCACTCATATTTTTGTGCTATGGGTAAATGATATTTTCTATATGGAGGTTCTATTTTATCATGCACATGGCTTTCCCTCCTTCATATAGTAGGTTAGTTCTTATTTTTTTATTTTTTATTCACTCATCTCAATTTTCCATGATCTTTGTATTGACCCTCTTTCTCCTATGACTCGCGATAATTTGATGACCATACACTTAATGATTTTTTACCCTATATTATTGATTCAACTTGTGTGATGGACTTTTATGAGGTTACACCTTCATTACCTACTCATTATATTGTTGTATCTTATGATGACATTCCTTTTGTATGTTGTAAAACCCCTATGCCTATTACTATAGATTTGTGTTCATTTGATGATGTCCCTTGTTATGAAACTAAGGATAATGTTTGTGTACTACCTTGGTTTATACATAATGATATTATTTTTTATATTATTCTTCTACATATCATGTTAGTTCTATGGATACTCATGGTAGTATTTTATAGATAGAAATACATTACACGAGGATTACATGCATTATGATGTGTAGTTATTGGATTATCATTTTATTAAAAATAATTATTGTTGTTCCTTACATGAAAATATTATTATTTTTAGTGAGGATTTATTGCATGACAAATTTGATGGTACCATTGGTGCATCTTTATAATTTAAAACTTTCTTAATAATTATGAGTATTTTGATGATTATATATCTTATTGAATAGTGAATTTAGACTTTATTCTAGTGATGAATATTTGAAATGATTTTAATAACCTTGATTATGCTATCAATCATTTATGGACTTACCACATGATTTTATTGCTTATTCCAATTTATTTATTGTACTGGAGGATCTAATGTGGACTTAGTTGAGCCTTATTAATTATTTATATTTTGATATTTTTGATGTAGAGCAAGGTGGGTGAATAAAAAAAACTCACAAAAAAACAAACTTTCAAACTTAGAACCCTAAAGTGATGGGTTTCTCTAGCAATCTTCCCATTCTCTTTGTAGCACTCCTAAAGTGGTTTTTCCCACATAATTTTCAAACCAGACATAATAAATAGAAAATAATTGCAGATTTAGATACCCATTATAGTTTTTGACAACATACAAAATTTTTAGGTGGGGGTGTTTTGAAACATAAATGCCAAAAAATTGTTGCTATGCTTGAAACTAGGCCTATTTAGGCTTATTCCACTAGGTCAAAATAGGGTTTTCACACTTTAGGCCTCAAAATTTCATAAAAATGACTTAGACATGTCTTAAGTGGTCTGAATTTTTTTTTCAAACCATTACAAATCATTTCCCAAGAGTTTTTCTACAAAACCTAAATCCTATGCATCTTATTTGCCTAAAACAAAAAGTTTTATGGGCTAGGGCATCACCCAACTTGCTCAAAATGCCATCCCCTGCTCCTGCAACATTATGAACACTAAACCTGCCCTATTCCCATTCATTCCATTGAGTTTAAGGCCTATTAATTGGTAGAATGGAGAGAATCCATTATTTCCTATCAAGGCACACCGTAGTGAGGGTTTCAAACAGTTGTTAGTAAATCTACTCTAACTTTCACCAAACTTGATGAAATGAAATGAAACCAACATAAAAAGAACAAGGATTCAAACCATCATTAAATACAATCAATATTAGAGCACTCCTAGGTCATACAAGGCCATACTATGCTGTGTAGCAATAAATTATGCCTCTAAAACACAGAAAATAGTGTTTCTTTATTGCTCAATCTTCAAAATGCACACCAGAACCTTGTCTTCAATTGTACAAGGCTTATTTAAGCCATTAAAAACCAAAACTAATAATTTACAATTGTATTTTGAAAATATAACCGTTCAACTTCCCTAAAAAGCCAAAAATGCAAAAATGCAAAAGTTGTTTGACAACTTTTTGCAACTTTTACAAATGTTACCCTATTGACTCCAAAATGAATCCTAACCACTTACAAACATGAGAAATGGTCTTAAAGACCTTATTACAAACAAAAACATGAATTAATCACAAAATACTAACATTAGACCCCTTTAGCTCCATGAAGGCTCAGGTGCCCTGGACCAATTTGTCCACTTAATTCTCCTACCATCCATAAGGATTATGCATATATTCATCCTACCTTTCATTCCATTCTCTCCTCCTAGGTATGTACCCACTTTTCATGCTAAATATACTTCACAAAGTTATTGTATAGTTGTACATACACATCAAAAGTTAGATAGAGGTCAAGATGTTCCAATTTTACATCTAGTTTTACCATCTAATAAAATTAAACTTTCTCTTGCTCCTAAGCTTACATCTAAGTCATATTTAAGAAATTTAAAATTACTCAAAAAATTTAGACTACATCTGTAAGCTATGATATCTCTTTGACATTTACTATGTACATCAACTTTGTATAAGGATATCATGTAAAATCCTTATAGAAGATTCAAACAAATTATTTGTATACTCCACAATTAGTGACTTATTTGATATAAGACACTGGTTATAAGGAACATCATGGTTTTTATTTTATGACACACATATACCATGAGTCTATTATTAATGGATCCTTACCTTTACACATTGTGGTGATAGATAGGAAATTAAACATAAAACACTCTTTACTTGATAATGCATCTAGTTTTAACATATATATAGGATTATTTGAAACAACCAATGGTGGACATACCAAAATTACAATAATTTGATCTTACTATTAGATGATTTGACAATGTGGGTAAATTTTATTTGGGTACCTTTACCCTTTCTATTATAGATAACCCACTTACTTTAGACACATCGTTCCATGTGATGCTAGGAATTTACTAAATATAATGTTCTCTTGAAGCATATATAGTTACCTACTATGAGATTCATGCTTTCTACCTTATATATAGATGCATTAAATTTTGCTACAATGATTAAAAATATTACATAGTATTTGATCTTCACCATTTAGTATTTGTCAAATGGTACATAAATCTAAAGACTTTATTACACAAAAAAAATTAATAAAAGATTAATCAATAAAGAAATATCACCCATCAAATTATGATGCATTATGAGATGACGATTGGGGCTGATTGGATTTTACACCTAGTGGCATGTATGGGAGAATATCAACTTGATCTAAAAAATATAGCATCTCATCTCTTTACATGGAACCCTAACAATTTATAGAAAACTAGATCTAGAGCATATAATTACAAGAAAGAAAATTAATTGTCAGATATTGACATAGAGGGTGCTACATGTATTATTTTTTGTACATCCCATAATTTAATCAATTATATGGTCCTAGATTTAGAATTATTAAAAAATAGTTTATAAAGGTAAACATATTGGAAAACAAAAGCAAGGTATATTTAAGCCAACACAATTATGTAAGAAAATAAATCACATTAGAGTATTGGTTACATGTGTAATGATATAAAGTAGTAGTTAGAGGAAAAAAAATTAAAGGAAAAAACATTTAGTTTCTATAATTCATATTAATCCGAGCTTTAGTGATACATATTGTTCATTTCATACAAATGACACATTTGGATATGATTATGGGATTATTGATAGGTTGTTGACATATTAATTTCATATGGATTCCATTATGAAATAGAGAATTCATTGATTACTAAGTTAATTATATAGGTATTATCAATGCTATATCATGTATGTACACACCAACATATAAAAATACATAAGCATATAAATTCCATATATATTAACTATATAAGTGTCCATGCCATTAAAAACCATGCAATTGACCAAAAAAGTCCATTAATGTGTATTAAAGTTTCTAATGTAAAATATCATTTACAACACCATAATAGCATAAGCATATCACTTATGGGAAGGGTGTTCAAGGAACTTTCCTTTCCTAAAATTTTCAAACTTTCCAATTCCTCATCCTATATATTGATCTCTCAATCTCTCCTACATAACTATTGTCATCCTAATTATTCTATCAATCTATTCATGTAAAACAACTATATCCATCTGTTTATCTCTTTTTCTCAAATTGAGATTAACTTATAGTTACTATAGGACCATAATTGTTACTATTTCTCCTCTTAGCATGGAGATAGATGTCATTACCTCCACCTATGCTAGATCAACATATATAATATCTCTCTTTATATATATATGTCATCCTTCTCTACATGAATTCTCGCTTACCATACCAAAATTTTATCTTTTTCTCTCTTAGCTATACCCCTCTACATCTGTAGAGACACTTCATTGCAACACACAAATAATCCCCATGAGCCTAAGCAATGGGATTAAAAAATGAGCATGAAACAATTAACATATACATGATAATAATTAATAAACTTGGCCATTACTATTGGTATGCCATGATTCAATTGATCAATAGTAGAAATAATTAGAATGGCCCACTCATTAATGGCATTGGTTACTAAAAAAAAACTTAAATATTGACTATTGAATATTTGAATGTCTCCTTTATCCTCACCTACCTACTACAATGGGGCCATGTCTATTAAAAACTATTCTTTATCTACCTCCATGAACTCCTTACCACCTATTGGCACCCCATTTTATTATGTCCATTTCTACTTGAATTCATAGCCCTATTATGCATTTTGGCCTTAATTTTCCTATCATAGATAACTAATATGAGATTGTTCTTAATGGGTCTCTTTTGACCAAGGTTTTCATAAGTGATGTTATTTATCACCCCCATGTGCCTATCATGTGTTAGAAGTTGCAAGGTTGCATAATTTCTAAGTGTGGAGGTTTTATGCTCAAATTTCCAAGGAATGTGCTTATGTCAAAGTTTTAGTGTTTCCATTTCTAATATGCCTTTCCTCCCAACTTTGGTATTTCCTTTATCTATGTTGGGATATCACACTTTCATATATAATCATGAATTTTCCTCAAGCCCCATATTTTCCCCCTTTTCATGTTGGTATTTTGAAGTTTTCCTTCCTAAAATCCCTTCCCAAACCTCCACTCTTTCCCTTGTTCTTGTTGGATTTTTACACTGTTCCCTACTAGCATGCTTTTCCTCAAACTCTAAATCCCTAATTCTTATACTAAGTTACCTTTGTAGATATATTTTTGGTCATCCCTTGACCCACATACTATGTGGCTTTGGTTCCTTGGTACCCTTGATCATTTGAATCTGACATTCCCTTTCATATATTATTAGATTTACATATGTAAGAATATTCCTAATGTGGTAGCTCAAGCATGAGTTATGAGGTGCTCCCACCTCCAACACTTCTCATTGTATTACCTTAATAGGATCACAAGTTTGGACTTGCTTTTATTTGCATGTCTTGTGGGATGGATTCCTTGGTATCCTTGATTCTTGACTCCCAATAATTTCCTCCATATATCTTTTTGAGGTAGAAGATGTGGAGATACACTTCTTTTTTTCTTTGAACATGAAGTAGACCATACTCCCAAGTACTAATTTGTAACAAGTGGTATGGGCTATGAGGTATTCCTAACCCCTAAAATCTAAATGTTTTGTACTATTTATTTTCACCTACCTCTTTGAACAACCCAAATTTCCATTAATTTGATGAAGCAATAGAGAATGAAAAATTCCATGCTACCATTAATACAATGGTTACATTTATAATGCAAATGGTTTCCATGCAAGCTCCAAGTTGTTATTTCAATATTTTTTTTAGGATCTGAGCTCACTTTGTACACCTCATCTATTGACCACCAATTCCTCCTCAATTCTCAAAGTGATAGGGAAATCAATAGAGATCCATATATGCTAGTTTATTTTCCAAAAATAAGGGTGATCATTTAGCATTTCCACATGAATACAAGCCAAAGGAGATTCAAGGATTTTAACTCTTATAAATATATTCACCATTAGAGAAAAAATATTTGTAAATCGCAAGGAGGTTAATATTGTAGATGATTCTTGTAGCTAAATATCTCCATGGTTCTATTTGTGTTTTTTGAGAAGTTCTAGCTTAGGGTTTCCTCTTATCAGCTCACCAAAATGAATGTAATGAACATTTTATGAATGAGAAAACATTATAATACATTAAAATATTTTTTAATGGACAAGTATTCATTAGATATGAATTTCTTCAATCTAGGATGAATAACTAACAATTTTTAGTTGCTTGATATCATTATTTATGGTGTATGTGTATGGATATCTCATATTTCTTTATGACTTATATTTTTTCCCCCATGGTATGATTGGACTCTATAACCCAATGAATAGGCACCGGTCATGGAAGTAATGGTCCACCATGAACTTAAACTAAAAACATCATTCACCAATAGAGTAGGAGGAAGTAGTTTTCACGCACTTCATGTTTCAACATTATAACCAAGGAAAAAATTATAAGTGAACCCTAAACTATTATCATCCTAGAAATTTATGTCAAGTGTATAACCAAATCTTAATGTTATGCAATGATGTGCCTATCATCTTGATAAAGGTTATACCAATAGGTAAGTCCTTGGCCTAATGGAAAAATTTGGGGTTAGGAATACACAAGGTACTACCTCAATTTATCTACTTGTCTATCTTTAGTTGTGTTTAATCCTATTTAAGATACCCATATGGAACCCTCTTAGGTATAGCTAATCCTAAAGTTGAAGAAGTTGTTACCCACCTTAGTAAATTATTTTAGTGTTTATTTGTCTAAGCATTAATTAGAGGTTTTTTTTTATGAGTTGGATACCCTTGGCATTCAAAGAATGGTCTAGTTTAGGTATTTGTGACCTAGAATTTTGAGCACCAACATAATGGAAATATCATAGGGGATAAATTAGCTATTGCTAATGAATTTTTTATCTAACTCATATTTTAAAGACCTTAATATTTTATAAGTTATGTGGTTATGTATTTTTTTTGTGTAGTGTTAATTTTTTTTCAACCTATAGTAACATAATGGCATTGTTTCTAAAGAGGATTGACATATGGAAAGATATTGAATACCTCAACAAATTAGAATAGGGTAGTAAATTATTGTTCAATACTTTGAATTTTTAGTTGCTAGAATAAAATTTGTCTCTTCCAAGTGAAGAGTGGTGACTATTTCAATCAAACCAAAAACCAATTTATAAAACAAAAGGATCAAACATGGAGAGAAGAAAACAAACAAGTACCAATAAGAACAACATGAAGCTTTGAATCTTGTATAAAGAAAGCATCCATCATGGGAAGCTCAAAATAATGGTAACTCATTTAGACTTACCAATCCAAATTCAAAAGTAGGAACATCAATTAGAGATTATTTATTTGTGGTGTCAATAGATCAATAGCTATATAATTTTGAAGATTAAAATGATAGCATAATTAGAAAACAAAGAAGAATGCATTAGTCTTATTATGAGTTAAAAATAAATTATACTACTATTGTTAGAAGATATAGGGTTATATATTATATTGCACATCTAGTTCACTAGTATCCCACTTCTTCTAGAATGTCATTTAGATCTAAAATTGAACATGAAGAATTGATAATCACCTCATAAAGGAGATATAAAAATAAATGATAAGGGTTAAAATGTAGGAGGATCAATTATAAATAAATTATTTGGTTCTTGGTAAGATGAATTATTATTCAAGTCATGCCTTACATTATTAATGCAAATGAATTTCCCTTCCCACATGATCAAACACATTTTTTACATAAAGAGGTTAGCCTACCAAGAGAAGAGAAGCTTTTGCATATTGTAGAGGATAGCTGCCACACCATAAATGCAACTTCATCCATTTATGTTTGTACTATATTTATCTTAGGAAATCATGGTAAATAAGATCATACTATTTCTAATTTCATCCTTTTTCTTGCTTCTATCAAGGCAGCAAAATAATAATTAGTTAAATGGAGAGATGAACTACTTGATGCATATGCAAAAATCAAGGAAAATCTTCAAGATGCACCAACCTTGGTAAGTTCTAATTATTTTGAACCTTTCCATATTTTACCTTCTATTACATCATGTTATGATAATATTTTTGTGTCATAAATGAATAAATATTGGAAGGAAAGACATATTATATTAATCAGTAATCTTTACCTTATGAAAAATGAAGTTGCACACCATGGAATGACAAGAAGGTTGATGCAAGTGTGAATCTAGTAGAGTTCAATGAGACACATTTTAAATTTGCATCCAAAATTGTCCACCTCAAGAATAACCTAAGGTGTAGGGATGATGTTTAGCTTCAAAGAATGAATTGTTCCCCTTGATGAAATTATAATTAGTAAGGAACATCTAAGTTGGAGCTTTGAAGGTATGTGCTCATATAAAATATTTGAATGGGATGCTACTCAAATGAACTCCAAATGAAAAATAATATGGCTTATGAAAAGTCCCTATAATTTTTTTGAGGACTATGGTCATAATACATACTACCTCAAGAGCTCAGTCAAAGATCTTGTGAGATTGTTGGTTCATGATACTATGGATTAGTAGTGCTTCTTGTAAGTATTATTCTTGCACTATTAATATTGTGTCCTTGTCTTTTTGTGTTTTTTCTTGTGTATTTAATGTGTGTCTTTGTGTGGTCATGACCTCTATCGTTCATGTATCACATTTGAATGTGTTATTTTTTTCTTGAAATCATATCCTATTATATATTTTGACCTTACTTTTCTCATCATTAATAACTAATTTGAGATTGCTTCTAATGGGTCTCCTTTGGTCAAAGTTTTTGTAGGTGTTGTTCTTCATCATCCTCATGTTCTTATCATGTGTTAGAAGTTGAAAAGGTCCCAAAATTTCTAAGTGTGAAGGTTTAATGTTCAAATTTCTTAGGATTATGCTTATGCCAAATTTTTATAGTTTCCCTTTTAGTATGCCTTTCCTCCCAACTCTGTACTTTCCTTGATCCTTGTAGTGTATAAAAATGTATCCCTTTACATTTTCACACTTGTTTGGGCTCTCACTACTAAAATTGGGCTTCTTTATGCCTTATTTGGTCCTATTTTGCATCCACATGCCTTATTTAATGCATTTCTCTAAGGATAATCTCAACACTTATCTAATGACCAATCATAATTCAATGTTTTTGGGTTATGTGTCCCAGATTTAGTGATCTAGAACTCATATGCCATCTTAGGCATATGGATCCCACCTAATTTTTGAAGCCTGATCATGAATTTGGCATAGAGCTTAACATTTCTTGAAATTTGTGTCCCAAGCCTAGGCTATTGGGACTCATACATCCCAATTGGTGCATGAGTCCCACTTTAGCTTGGACCTATTTTGAATTCAATTCTTGGTGGGATTTTATTCTCCTAGATATGATGTTAGCTTGTAGTGTTGTAATTTTGGGAAATTTGGCATAAACAAGTACAGATACAAGGCTATTTCATATAATTTCTCCTAGCAATTCAAGTAGGGGTAACTTTAAGAAACCCCTCAGTGAAAGTGTAAAATCCTGGCGAATCTTGGCTAAGTGCTATAATTTTCCTGGTGAATCTTTCCTTTTATTTGAAAAAATATTAATTTTCCTAGCAAATCTATGCACATTATTAAAATATTTGTGAAATCCTGGCGAATCTTAATGAATAATTGGTAAAAATAATAATCACAATGGTGAATCCTAGCGAATAATCTCTAAAAAGATGAATTACAATGACAAATACCTCCTTTAAAAATTTTCATAGTTGGTCAGTGCAGTTCCCCCATATTTTTTTTGTTTTTTGTAATATTGAAGTAGGGGCCCGAGGGTAGAAGCCACTGACGGGGTCAAGGGGGTAGAGCCCCCTTGTGGGGGTTGAGGGGGAAACACCCCCTAATGGGGTTTGGGGACAATGGCCCCGACACGCTCCTGTCGCGATACAGGCGGGGTTGAGGGGCAGAGCCCCTCGCCACCAAGCATAAATTCACTATCAAAAATGCATTGGAGTACACACAGATTAAGTATTTTTTTAAAATCTCACTTTAAAAATAAGACTAAATGAAAAGTGAAATTGTTACCATTGATTAGCTTTTTAATCGAATGGCTACAAGGTGATTCTGCGACCTATATGCAAATGCCTTTTAAAAGGCTTGTTGAGGCTTGAAATTTGTTTTGGGTACACGATTAAATCTAATCATGTGGCTCAAAACTAATTCTGGGCCTCAACAATCCTTTTAAAAGGAACATGCATATAGGTCGCGGAATCAACCTCAACCATCTAATTGAAAAGCTAATTAATGATTCGATGGCAATAAATAAAGCCTTATTCAAGGATAAAATATCCCTAAAATTAAATGGTAATTTATTATTAGTGTTGATATTGCCCCAAAATTAATGGTAGGAATATAATAAAACTGGCGAATATAATTAATATTTGTAATTATAGTATAAACTATTAGCGAATTAGTTCCAATGATGCATCGTTTACATGGCAAATCAATTCGATTTATTAGTTTAAAAAAAAATGCATAGGCGAATTAATTGAGATGATTTTTTTTTTTGTAAAAACCTGACAATTCAACCTCCTTTTTAGCTTGTACTATTCGCTATTTCTGGAGGTCTCGATTTCAATTATTTGCCAATTGGTGAAGATTCGCCACTAAAGTTTTCCCTAAATTCAAGTATTCAAGCACTATAGAAAATTTATGATCAAGAGCACTTTCAAGAGAATTCAAGAGCCTTCAAGAGTTAATTATCAATCATTTTGGAGCTATATTCAAGATTCAATCATCATGCCAAAGCCATCATGCATCATGTGTTTTTTTGAGCTAACATTTGTGATGTAGGTTTTCATAATTCAAGCAAGTATTCAAGACCAAGTTTCAAGCATTCAATCAAGAGTCAAGATCTACATTCATGCTAGCCATTTCACACAATATTGTAGCCTTTATTTTAAGGGCTTGGTGAGTTTCAACTTTACATATTGTTCATCCATCAATCCTTCATTTCATTTTAAGGTTTGATTACAAAATAGGGTTTGATCGAGGCAAACCCCTATCCACTAACAAAACAACATTTTTCTCTCTACATGTGTGATTGAAGATCTAGGTGTTTTGGAGCTTGAAGATCCTTTGAAGATTAAGTTGCAAGATTGGAGAAAGTTATCAAATTTTTCAATAAGTTGTCATCTTCACAAAAAGTCACCTACAGGCCAGAATTTAGAGTTTTAGACTTAAAGATTGAACATGAGAGAAGCTACAAAAGATCACTGGAGGATACCAGAGTTTTTTGAAACCCTAATATTGGGAGTAAATCACCACCTTGGATGTATGAGTCCCGATATACCACTTTTCACCCATTTCTTGTAAATCCTAGTTTACTAGTTACAGATTCCAGATTTAGCCTGAAACCCTAAATTGGGACTGAATCGCCTAATTTGGCGTATGAGTCCCAATTCACATCAAAAGTCATAATTTTGGGATTGTAGACCTTGTTTTAGGCATCTCCATCTTTTTAGGTGCCCTATGTTCATTCTCAGTATATTATTCTGATTTTAAGTTTCATATTCTAGGTCATATAGTTAGGTTTTGCATATTGCTTTCATGTCCTTCTTTCTAAGAATTTGCTTAGTGGTGAACCCCCTTTATTTAATCACACCCAAGGAGACCTTGTAGCAACCCCTTCTCTCAATTGAATCAATAAGTTGAGACCTCACTAGTTTCCTTGAATGAACTAAGAGCGAAATAGGAGGGATCCCTTCCCCTTTTGTGTTCCATCTCCTAAAAGTTGGAGCACACTATTTCCTTCAGTTCATTTTGGCGAACCTGACATTCAAACCCTTTATTTTTGATTTGGAGTGCATTTCAGTCCTAGATATAGCTTACATTAACTTTGCATTAGGTTTTGCATTAGTTAATTTGCATTTAGGGCTTCTAAATATTGCATTAGTGAAAGTGCATATAGGTTGCATTTTTGTGTCTTACATCATTGAATTTCATTTGAAATATGTAATTTCACATAGTCAAGAAAACATACAAACCAAAAACCTTAAAATTCACTCAAAATTTGTTGAATTTAGTGTCAAAAACCTAATCTGGGACTCATTCGCCCGTCTAGGTGATTTAGTCTTGATACAAGTTGTTTTAACTAATTTCTAGGAATTATGTGTTGATTTTTTTTCAAAATTTGAACCCTTCAAAAATCCTAATTGGGACTCATATTCCCCTCTGGGTGATTTAGTCCCGTGTTAGACCTGAAACTACATTTTACAACATTAAAAACCTTGTTTTCGTACTTCTATTTTCTATGTTTAGATCTCTTTTTTGGTTTATTGAGTTTCTGTTTCATTCATTTAATTGGATCTAGCTTAATTTGGTTTCATTTCAAGTGCATTTGTAAACATAAGAATCAAAATTAAAGAATATCATTTATCTTCTGTTCATTGCATTTATCTCGCATTCATTGATTGTCCCTTGCATGAACTTTACAACTTGGTGTCCTATTGCTAATACTAGTGAAATGTAGTTCGAGACTCATGTCATCCTACGATAACACACTCATTGTGGATCTTGGGTCGCCTAGATCTTTCACTCATAGTGTTGACACTAGTGCACTAGGTATGGACCATACCCTTAACAACTCTCTACCTTCAAGTAGCATGATAAGTGTTGAAACAAGGGTTGCTAGTATCCCTCAAGAAAACATAATCCAAATCCATGAAGAGTTAGAAAACCTACAACATCAAGTGAGTACTGAAAACATTTCCAACACTGATATTCCTACCATAGATAACATACACTGCATGATTGAAAGTGAATAAGGAATAGAACTTGCACATAACCTAGCTCAATTTTTTGGAAAAATTACTAGTTGTGCTCAACCTTCGAACAATGTACAAAGTCAAGGAGGAACACAAATTCCTCCTCCTACAATGATTACCTCTATTCCCACTTATACCAACCCTCAAGTTACAAGAACAATGCAACCTACTAGTAATGTCTTTCGTACCTTGGGTATTTCCACTAGCAATCCTAGTACCTTGGTGGTATCTCACATAATATCTCCTACCACTTTACCTCCCATAAGTATTCCATTCACTTCCCCCTCAAACACATATACACCTCCACCATATTCACCTCCATCTCAAAATATAACCAATGAAACCATCCTTAATCAACTTTTGCAAAATGTTTCATCCCTTAAAAAGAAAATTTCCACCATAAACCAAATTGAAAATTGCCAACCTACTTACTATGTCAAAAGTAATCCCTTATCCTTGGAGATATTAAGAATGCCAATACCACAAGGTATAGAGATTCCTAGGTTTGAGAAATATGGAGGAAAAGGAGATCCTTATAACCATGTTTTTTCTTACACCACCTTATGTAGTGATTTCGTCCTTGAGGATAAGCTCTTAGCTAAGTTTTTCCCTATGTCCTTAAAAGATACCACTTTAGAATGGTTTTCCTCATTACTGAATAACTCAATTCATTCATTCAATGAACTTGTTGAGGCCTTTATTAACCATTTCCAAGTGCATATGACTCCTAAGATGACCTTAGTTGATTTGATGAGATGTAAGAAAAATGATGATGAAAAGGTTACTGACTTTATTTCATGCTACCAAATGCTTTATTCCCAAATTGATGTAAAGAATCTTGATCCTCACCTTCAAAAAATGTTCATTGAAAACTTTCAAACTAATATATAAGATAATCTTTGAATGATGAAATTCCCTTCCTTTGTACACTTGTTTACTTCCCTTCATGATATCAAAACTCGGTTAGTAGTTGTGAAACAAAACCCACCTCTAGCCATCCTGAAAGTCTGAATCTGCAAACCAAAACAATTACCAACCTTTTAGGAAAAATAATAAGGATTCCTTCAACTCAGTACCCCTCAACCAACTCAACATGTTGATACCCAAGTGCTTGCTATAAAGAAGACAATTCCTTTTACATTTGGGGATCCAACTAGACAATTTACTCCCTTACTTGATACCCTCCATAACACAACGTTACAACTTATAGAATAGAAAATGATCTCCTTACCTCCCATTAAAACTCCTGATCCTAATAAGCCTTTACCTTTGAACTTTAGATCAAATTCCTATTGTCATTATCACTGATAAAATGGACATGATATAGAATATTGTAAGCGTCTTAAACATCTTGTGCAAGAGCTCATTGATTCTAGTTGAATTCAAATTGGAGGTGTTAATGATCAAGGAAATAAGTTTGTTGCCCCTCCCAACCAAAACTTGTAAATCTTTACTAACCCCATGCCAAATCATAATATTTCATTTGTCAAAGCTAGTGAAAACAAGAAGAATGATGTGTTGAATGTTGACACGAATGATGACAACATGGATACTATTGAACAAGGTCCTATGGATACTATTGAACAAAGTATTGTGGATGGTATGGTTGCGTTGATTGAAACACAACCTTGTAAGGGCCGAACTAAAAATCCTCTTGACATTGCTTTCTCATCTAAAGATATAATTAGAAATGCACCTGATGGTCCTCTTTACATAGCTAGTCAAATCAATGACAAGCCCACTAATGGGATATTAATTGATCCAGTCTGTGGAGAGAATGTGGTCACTAAATAATTCCTACTTGTGCATGAACTCTATCAAGAAACATATGATAAATTGAAAGAATGGATAAAAAATGCATAATGGTTTTGCTTTCCCTATGATGGGATCAATTACCCTTCCTCTAAAAGTTGGATTGAAACATTTAGATGTCTCATTCTCCATCATCTCAATGTCAGATTGATTTTGGTGAAGCCTGGTTATCCATGGCTACGCTCCATAGAAGCTGTCCCATCGGTCATACATAAATGTTTAAAGTTTCCCTTTGACAATGAGATATTTATTGTGCACCATAGTGGCTTTAATCCTGTGTCTTCCCATGGGAATTTTTCATTGGATTTCTTTTGTCCAGAACCTATGGAACCTATTAAACCTTGTGAGGACTTATTTTTCAAATCCTATCAAAAGTTTAAGGAAAAATGCATAGAAAAACTATCCCTTAGAAACATGCCTCAACCCATGATTGAACCTACTATCCTTGAAGAAACTATGATTGAACCAAAAGACCTTACAAGTAACCAAGAAGAACCTAAGATAGATCCTTTTCCTATCTCCTACAAACAACCAAGAGACAACCAAAACAATCCTGTCATACCTCCTAAGATAAAAAAAAGTTTACAAGCTAAAGAGAAAGTGGTTGAACAACCTCCCATGATTCCTTTCATTCCTCCCCTTAGGGAAGAAAGGAAACTTATGGTTGATAGACCCACTCCTACACAAACACAACTTGAAAAACATACTAAAAGAAACAAAAATTCTAGAGAGTGTAGGCATAGACTTCGTGCTATTTCTTGAAGGTTAAACGAAGAAAATAACAAAGAAGATCAACATCCAAACTTAATTGAAGCAATAGATGATGAGTCTCCATCTTTTCCGCAAAAAAAGATCCTACTTCACAACTGCAATAGGGATTAGCACCTTCTTTGGACATTATCATTCAACCTCCCATTGTGATTAACTTGGACGACGATGATGAAATTACTAAAATTGATGAAGAAGTGCATAATGAATTGAATACATAGTTTTCCTCTTCTATGAGCTTAAATGATAATTCTCCTAGGAAGAGTGTTGAACTTGGTGATGACCCTAGTTCGACACTTGCTATTGTCGCTTTGGCTAGTTGTCCACCTTACGTATATGATGAACAAGATTGGGATGCAAATGACCTACTAATAGATTGACTCCCATGTGCCTTACTAGTCTTTTCTTTATTTTATTTTTCATGTTTCTTTTATGTGATTGCATGTGCGTAATGTGATCCCCCGTACTATTTTGTTTGATGTATCTCTTTCTTTGTAACATTCCTCTATATGTATCTACATTCCTCTCTATGTCTTAAACCTTTATCCTTTCTTTGTCTTGTGTTTTCCTTTTGGGGATGACGCAAGGCGTTGAGATATTTAGGTCTCTTCCATGTTGACCTGAAAGATTTTCCTTTTTTTTTCATTCTCTTAAGTCATTCTTCATGTTCCATGAGTATTTGGGGAATTATTTTGTTTTCAATCTCTTTAATGACATTGTAGCAAAGCTATACTAACCCCAAATCCATGGATCCCTTATGTGTGATTTTTGGATTTCATTGTGGGGGAAACCCCTTTTCATGATGTAGATTCATTTCAAAACATATGACTTGGCATAAGGCTTTCCAAATAAGCTCTCGTGTCCTCTTTATTGTTAGCATTTATCATTTTCTACTTTAAAGTAATTTCTCACAACATGGTGTTTAGCAATTTCTTTAAAGTGGGGGCATACATTGGCATTATTGTTTTACAACTCATGTTTCATTTTGTTTTCTTCTTACTTCATGTGATGCATCTTTTTCTTTGTGGTGAAATTGGGTGTGATGTCCCTCAAGAGCATGATCTCTCTTAGCATATTATATTCCTCTTAGTGGTTTGATGTGACACACTACATCCCCTATGTTGTGAATATTCTATTCTTCGATTGGTACTCTCTTGGAGACATTAGGCATGATTTTCCCTATGTTAAGACCTTACATGAACTAAGCAAAACTCCCTTGAATGTACCTTACACTAATTTTTCATTTACAATATTTTTTATATGGCCACCTTGCATAACACACTTTGCTTGCCTATGGAGCCATCTTGTTTGTTCATGGGTGTCAAGCATACAAATTTTTGCTTGCCTAATAAATCTTGTCATTTGTGTTGTGTGGAACCTTATAAAAGTTATTAGGAGGTATAGCTTTGGTATAGTTAGCGTATGGGAGATAAAATTAGGAGTGACTTTCCCATAGCCACTTACATGTCTGTGTGAGTGCATACCGGCCGCATGCATATGTGTCTTTGGGGGTTCACCTAGTGGATGCCTTAAGGTTCCACTAGCCCTTGTGAGCATGTGTTTGGTTTGCATAGTGGACATTGTGTTCCACTTTTAAATTTTTTTGGACAAACAACTTAGGTCTGATCCACATCACGTTGGAAAAATGGTCGAGGCTTGATCCACCCCTTTTTCATTTTGTTTTTCTTTCTTCTTTGTCTTTGGCAGTGTATGCTTGTGCCTTGTTTTTGCTCCTTATATTATTTACATGTGTGTTCTCTTGTGCCTATGTTGGTTTTCCATGGGATCTTGATCTTAGGGACTTGCACAACCCTCTTGATCATTGTCATCATATCTCACTAGCATTGGTACACTTGGACCCCTCTTGATGTGAGTTTGTTTACTTTAGTGTGTGTTTAAAGAAAGTTCCTCCTCTCACTAAAGTGGGGGATAAATGTAGTGTAGAAAAATGTATCCCTTTACATTTTCACACTTTTTTGGGCCCTCCCTACTAAAATTGGGCTTCTTTATGCCTTATTTGGTACTATTTTGCATCCACAAGCCTTATTTAATGCATTTCTCTAAGGATAATCTTGAAACTTATCTAATGACCAATCATAATTCAATATTTTTGGGTTATGTGTCCCAGATTTAGTGATCTAGGACTCATACACCACCTTGGGCATATGGGTCCCACCTAAGTTTTGGGGCTTGGTCTTGAATTTTGCATAGAGCTTAACATTTCTTGAAATTTATGTCCCAAGCCTAGGCTACTGGGACTCATATGCCCCAACTGGTGTATGAGTCCCACTTTAGCTCAGACCTATTTTGAATTCAATTCTTGGCAGGATTTTATTCTCCTAGATCTAATGTCGGCTTGTAGTGTTGTAATTTTGAGAAATTTGGCATAAACAAGTATAAATATAAGGTTATTTCACATAATTTCTCCTAGCAATTCAAGTATTCAAGCACTATAAAAAATTTATGATCAAGAGCACTTTCAAGAGAATTCAAGAGCCTTAAAAATTTAATTATGAAGCATTTTGGAGCTATATTCAAGATTCAAGCATCATGTCAAAGTAATCATGGATCATGTGTATTTTTGAGCTAACATTTGTGATGTAGGTTTTCATAATTCAAGCAAGTATTCAAGACCAAGTTTCAAGCATTCAATCAAGAGTCAAGATATACATTCATGCTAGCCATTCCACACAAGATTGTAGCCTTTATTCTAAGGGTTTGGTGAGTTGCATTACATATTGTTCATTCATTGTTCCTTCATTTCATTTTATTTTAAGGTTTGATTACCAAAACAGGGTTTGACTAAGGCAAACCCTTATCCACTAACAAAACAACATTTTTCTCTCCTCTACATGTGTGATTGCAGATCTAGGTGTTTTGGAGCTTGAAGATCCTTTGAAGACTAAGTTGCAAGATTGGAGAAAGTTGTCAAAGTTGTCAAGAAGTTGTCATCTTCACAAAAAGTCACCTATAGGCCAAAATTCAGAGTTTCAAACTCAGAGATCAAACATGAGAGAAGCTATAGAAGATCATTAGAGGATACCAAAGTTTTAGCCAAACCCTAATACTAGGACTAAATCACCACCTTGGGTGTGTGAGTCCCAATATACCACTTTTCAACCATTTCCTATAGATCCTAGTTTACCAATTGTAGATTCCAGATTTAGCTCAAAACCCTAAACTGGGACTAAATCACCCAGTCTAGCGTATGAGTCCCAGTTCACATCAAAAGTCATAATTTTGGGATTACAGACCTTGTTTTAGGCATCTTGAGCTTTCTAGGTACCCCTCTATTCATTCTTAGTTTATTATTCTGATTTTAAATTTCATATTCTAGGTCATATAGTTAGGTTTTGCATATTGCTTTCATGTCTTTCTTTCTAAGCATTTTCTTAGTGGTGAACCCCCTTTGTTTAATCACACCCAAGGAGACATTGTAGCAACCCATTCTCTCAATTGAATCAATGGGTTGAGACCTCTAGGGTTTCCTTGAATGAACTAAGAGTGAAATAGGAGGGATCCCTTCCCCTTTTGTGTTCCATCTCCTAAAAGGTGGAGTACACTATTTTCTTTCATTCAGTCCCTATTGGGATACAATACTTTCCCATATAGGTGTATCTTTTCCCCAAACCTCACCTTTGTCCCATTTTCTTGTCAATATTTGATAGTTTTCCTTCTTGAAATCCCTTACACCAACCTTTTCTCTTTCCCTTATCCTTGTTGGAGTTCCACACTTTCTCCATTGGCATGATTTTCCTCAAACCTTGACTCCCTAATTCTTATACTAAGTTACCTTTGGATCATATTTTTGGTAATCCCTTGACTCATGTACCTTGTGTCATCAATACTTTGTACCCTTGATCCCATATTTTAATATTTTATTCGATTAATTTTATTAGATATATGAGATACTCTCAATCCTCAACACTTATCATTGTATTACCTTATTATGATTATGAGTTTAGAAATAATCTTATTTTTATGTCATTCAGGATGGATTCCTTGGTCTTTCCAATCTCCAACTCCTAATAATTTCCTCCACATATCTTCTTAGAGTTGAAGATGCGATAATAACCTTTTCTTTTTTTTGAGCATGAAGTATGCATACTTGTAAATCATAATCCTTGATAAGTGGTATGGGTTACAAGATATTCCCAATACCTGAACTCAAAAAATACACTATGCATTCCCACCTACCTCTCCGCACAACCTAGATCGCTGTTAACGACCATTTTGATGTTGTAACTTCTCTAAGAGAATTTTCTTTCTAGAAATAATGATCCATCTTAAGGGTGTAGATTCAAATATACAATTCAACTGTAATTAAAATGATGGAGGATGAGGAACACCATAGTGCCATTAATGTGACATGGTTATGTTTCTAATGCAAAACAATTTTTATACAAACACCAAGTCACCATTTTAGAAAGTCTCACAAGATCTAAGATCACTTTGCACACCTCGTGGACATTGACCACCAGTTCCTCCTCAATTCACAAGGTGACATGGAAATCATTAGAGTACGATATATTCTATTTCATTTTCCAACAAAAGGGCATTAATTTCATGTTTCCACATGACTACAGTCCTAATGAACTTATAGGGTTTCAAATCATATAAATCTAGTATCCATTAGAGTAATAAATGTTTGTAAATCTTAGTGAGGTTAATATTGTAAATGATGCTTGTAGTCGAATGTATCCATAGTTCCATTTATGATTTTTTTGGGAAGTTCTAGCTTAGGGTTTCCTCTTTCCATTTTACTAGTATGCATGCAATGAATATTTGATTAATGGGACATAATTCTAATGCATTAAAATATTTTTTAATGGTCATTTCTTCATTGCATATGCTTTTTTTCATTATGGAATGGATAACTAAGAATGTTTAGCTACTTGATATCATTATTTATGGTATGTGTATGTACACATAGCTCATATTAATTTTTCATTTATATTTTTTGTTCCTCATGGTATGCTTGGATTTATAACCCAATAAATAACCACTAGTCTTGGAAGTAATGATCCTCCATGCACTTAAACTAAAAAAATAATTCAATAGTAGAGTAGGAGTAAGAAGTACTTTGTATGTACTTTTTGATTCAACATTATGACCATGGAAAACATCCTTAGCAATCCTTAAACTATTATCATCCTAGAGAGTCATGTTGTGCATACTGACATCCTATTGTTATGTAGTGATGTGCATATCATCTTAATAGAGGTTAGAGTAGTCAGTTAGTTCTTAGTGTTAGAGTAATCATGAATGAGATAATAGTTAATTAATATTTAATTGATTATTAGTCTAATCCATTTCATGCACTTAAGCTAAAATTAGGAGTGTTTTTTATGTTAACTGAAGTGAGCTATTATTAGATCATTATGTCTCATCACATGTGATGTTGAAAATTTTCATGATCTAATCCCTTTATCATTTAGGGTTGCTCCTATATAGCTTTGATACCATGTTAGAATTGTGAATAACACACAACACAGGATCAAACAATGAACAAATAAACCTTCCACACAAGATATATGCAAACAATAATATGCTATATCATAAACAAGAAAAGCTATATAATGAACCTCCTGGAGTCTTCAAGGAGATCAAGAGTTCTCAAAGGTTGATAATAAAATGAAGGTGATGACAACATACATAGACATAAAGAAAATTAAATTGCAACTACAAAAAGAACTTAAGCAATGACAATCAGCCAGATAGAACAATGTAGCTAGTCCAATAGAGTGGATAACAAGAAAAGTTTACTAATAACCCAATCAACAGAGTTTGAATCCAATTCTACAAGGAAGATGAGCCATACATTCAAATACCAATTCTTTTACCCTTGGGATAGATCCATGCATTTCTTATTTTAGTTCCATATAATAGATTTCAAATTCATAACAACTCAGGTTGCCAATGACAAGTATCAACAACCAATTTACTCAACAAGAAAATGACATAGAATTGGTTCCAAGCTTTGGTGACTCTACACCAAGGACTCATATTCACAAAAAAATGGAAGCCTCTCATGCATCTATTGCAAGGCTTGGCTTCTTGACTGCATTCCAGTCTCCTATGTGTCCATCCCTTCCAGAAAGCTTTTCACCTTTTCATTCTCCTTGGCAACCCAACGTCCCCCTCTGTACTTGGCCATTTTCAAACTTACAATGACAAGTAGTTCTCTCCTACAACCCTTCCATCTTTGCATTCCTTCCTTACATTCCTTCATCTTCTACAGAAAATTCACACTCACCTACTCTTCCTATCCGGTTTCCATCCTAGAAGAAAAAATAGTCGGTCCTTTTCACATAGGATGAATTCTTCTTTCCCAAATGGTTTCAATGCTTTTTTCCCTCTTCTTGAACTGTTGTACCCATCAATCCATTTCTCTCTATAAATATGAGAGCAATAACATGGTTTGACATTTTTTCTCCATTGCGGATTGACACTTGTCCAAAGCTAGGCCAAGGAAAGAATTCACCCCAATAAAACAACTCCACTACTTATAAACAAAAACTAAAAATTGAAAAACAAAAATTCAATAATCCCCCTGCATCAGGCTCCCCAAGAGACAAAAGTAAGCATGTGCTCCTACACATGATATCTCCAGCCAGTGATCACCTTTGTTCTTTTCTTTCACATCTTCCAACATCATTTTGGAACAACAGTCATGTGTTCAACCTATTTTCATTTTTTTTTCATTTTCTGTGTGTATCTTCTCGTTCTTATGCCTTTTTCATCTACAAGCCCCCAAAAATCCATCTCCCATTCATATATATCATTGTCTCTATTTGTTTTCACATCCTTTTCGACTTCTAATTTTAAACTCTTCCCTTCAATAATTGCTTTCAAAGATTCAGAAGCATCATTCCTAAAATCATCGGAAACAACTTGCTTAATGTTTACCTTGCATGTACACTGCTCAAACTTCTTCCAAGCTACTCCCGGAAGTGTGTCAGTCTTCTTTTTTGTTGATGTTTCTTCAGTCAATACTTTTGTTTGTTCATCTTCATTTACATCATCTATTTTTTCCTTCTCAAGGATTCTTGCATCCTCCTAACCAACAATTTCCTTTCCATCTTCCATTTTCTTCTTCTTTTCCTTTTATCTAGGCTCTACTTCCATGTCAGCGTCATGATGCGGCAATGCTTCTTCTTCTTTCAAGGCATCCATCTTCTACCCCCTTCTTTTCTTGACAATCATCTACATAGGCCACTTCAACTTCTTTTTCAATGTCCAACCCCAATCATATTCTTGACTTCTTCCCTCAAGCCGTTGCTTCACCAATAACTTGCATCTCTCCAAGTCTCTTCTCAACTCTACCATTTCTCTTTTAAACTCTAAATCTTGTTTCTTCATATTATCTTTGTTCTTGATGCTTTCCTTTTTAGTATACTATAGCATCTTCTAACCTTTCCTCTTTTATCTTCTTGATACCTCACCTAGGGATTCCCTTTTCTTGTCCTTTGCCTAGTCTTTTGACACCCAGGTTTCTATCATTTAACTTGTCATTTTGCAATGCATATCTGTCCAAGAATCAATGGACATAAGTAACTTCTTTGTCACACCTTTTGACACTCAAATTATTCTTCTCAAACCTTTCAGAGCTCTCCCAGATCTTTCTTGCTTTGATAGAAAATTGATGACAACATACATGGACAAAAAGAAAATTCAATTGCAACTACAAAAAAAACTTAAGCAACGACAATCATCCAGATAGAACAATGCAACTAGTCCAATAGAATGGATAACAATAAAATTTTACTAATAACCCAATCAATAGAGTTTGACTCCAATTCTACAAGGAATATGAGCCATACATTCAAATCCTGATTCTTTTACCCTTTGGACAGAGTCATGCATTTCTTATTTCAGTTCCATATAACAGATTTCAAATTCATTACAACTCACATTGCCAACAACAAGTATTAACAACCAATTTACTCAATAGGAAAATGACATAGAATTGGTTCCAAGATTTGGTGACTCTACACCGAGGAATCATATTCACAAACAACTGAAAACCTCTCATGCATCTACCACACAACTTGGCTTCTTAATTGTGTTCTAGTCTCCTATGTGCCCATCCCTTCCAGAAATATTTTCACCTTTTCATTCTCCCTGGAAACCCAATGTCCCCCTCTGTACTTGGCCATTATCAAAATTCCAACAAAAATTAATTATCTCCTACAACCCATCATCCTCTCATTCCTTCCTTACATTTGTATGTCTTCCATAGAAATCTTGCACTCACCCACTCTTCCTAAACGATTTCCATCTTAGAAGCAAAAAAAAGTCGGTCCTCTTCACACAAGCCAAATTCTTCTTTCCCAAATGATTTCAATGCTTTTTACCTCTTATTGAACCATTGTAACCATTGATCCCTTTCTCTCCATGAGTATGAGAGCAATGACATGGTTTGACATTTTTTCTCCACAGCGGATTGACACCTATCCAAAGCCAGGCCAAGGCAAGAATTCACCCCAATAAAACAACTCCACTACTTATAAACAAAAACCAAAAATTGAAAAACGAAATTCAATGATGCCCTTGCATTAGAAGGGCAAAGATTCTTGAGGTTCATTTTGTAGCTTTTTCTTGTTGATAATATAGGATATTATTGTTTTCAGATATCTTGCATGGAAGATTTTTTGTTTGTTGTTTGATGCTGCATCTTGTGTTTATTCACAATTCTAACATGGTATCAAAGTGTGGATCCAGTGAACCCCTTGTTGGTTATCTTTTTAGAACCAAACTTAATCTCACCAGATGGTTATGAACTTTCCAGATTTCAGTGATAAGAAAGGGTAAGGATTGGCCAATGAATAAGTAAAGGATTTCTAGGCCTCTACTTCTACACTTCGGGCTTTGTGAAACCTAGGAGGGTGATCCTGACAATATTTATATGATACTCTTGTGCCATTTTATCATGAACATTGAAATAAAAAGATACATTCCTATCAAATACAAATAGAAAAAAATCTTTGAGGATTTGGCTGACCCTTTTAATGAATTGTTACCTAAAGCAAGGAATGAGTAGTACTTCAAACCACTATACTACAATTATAGGTGTGTCAGAAATTGTAATTAAGATTTGTGTTCTTTGTTAGGTATGGGAAAGCTCACTAACACCTAGGATAAACAAATAAATGGACCAATGCTTTATCTATGGGTGACAGACTCATACATGCAATAAATTGTAATACATTAGCAATGGAAACAAGTATTTATAGACTATTGATATATTGCTTTGCAATACATAACTCAATGTATCCAAAAACATAAACTACTTAGTAATCCTTGAATTTTATCTCAAAAAACATTGATCCCATTTAATCATTTAATTAGCTCCTTGAAAAAAAGCATAAACAAAATCACACATTCAACCAAAGTGATTGAAGATGAATAAAAGAGATCCTTGATTCCTTTATTCATATTTCGAAAGACAAAATACAAAGGAGAGAAACTGATCCAGAATATGCAATTATCATTCATACACCATTTCTATTATAAAACCATTAAGCCTATTACAAATCTGAATGCATTACTAAGACTCAACACTAATCTAGTTCTTTGTGCTTGAATTACAAAATTACTCTCACATGAGCTCAAAATTGCTTAACCATCAAAAGACCCGTGTAATTGGCCTTGAATTCCTATTTATAGAAACATGGGAGCAACAAGCATTAGGCCAAATTACAATTAAAGTCACATTTACATTTGACATACATTTCATTTCAATTTCAACATTCCCCAAACAGTTATATTTGCACCTTTGAAAGTGGGGGTAAAGCATATAAGACAAAAATCATTTTATTTGTTGAAGAAGATACACCCACCTTCCAAAAGGAATCTTTCATTAGTTACAATAGCATCAAAATATCCTCCTCACGAGCCAAAAGTGTTATCCATGTGCGCGCCCAATCAACAAAACACTAAAGCATGAAAATAAATAAAAGGAAAGAAAACCAATCCATCCAAGTCAACATTTGTGCCACCAATATTCATGTTGGGGAGAGAACAATATTTTGCAATACTTCAGAAAAAGTCTAATTTGTACTAGTTCTAGGCTATGCATTGTGTTTCTCCCATCTGTTATTCATCATGATTACAGATTCAAGATAAAAACTGTACTTGCCACCCCACAATTACAACTCACTCATCCAGTACATCCAAGTACTTGTTCTTCCAAGCTTTGAATTCTTCTTCTATGGGATAATTGAATGCCATAACTTTATCAGCCTTTTTCCTATAAGGTGAATATTTGGTAACAACTTAATTTTCCTTTTTATCAAACTCTGCCAAAACAATCTTTGCATGGGCCAACATGTCCATGTTCATCTTTAGCATACCCATATCATGTCCTTGAAAAATCAAAGTAGCTTGATTTGAAATGACTTCATTGGTTTCTTTTCTCCAATCCCGTAGGGTTTTGATGTTACCATCATCCTTTAAAATGGATGGAAGGAGACCATGATGCGTTTCATAAAAACACTTAATCAATTCCTTTATCCCAATCTCCAAAGGCTCAATATTTCCCCTGAACTCCTAAATTTCATTTACAATTTGAATGGTGGGCTTAAGCTTTTCAGGATTGTTAACATCATGCTTATCTCCAATAGACATCATTCTCAATTTTTGTAACTTGGGGATCCATGTCTCCATAAGCAGAATGGCTATTCCTTTTTCAGTGTCAAATTTTTTTATAGTGAACTTCATGGATGAATAGCTAGCATGAATGCTATTCAGTCCTTTATTAACCCCTATGTTTAAATGCTCCAAGACTACAGTGACAATATTCATATTACTAACAAAGATCTCCTTATTGTGATTGTCACATTTTTCTTTGTAATCCCTTAGCTATTCAAGCAACTCTTCTTTACTGGAACCTTCCTTTGTCTATGGTGCTTCTGATGTGTCTATCTCCACCACCAAAATGGGCACAATTCCTATATTGTAAGGCACAATTTCCCATGAGGAACTTGTTGAAGGGTGTAATCAGTAGATGTTGGCTCCTGTGAAGTGGTAGGAGAAGTAGCACTAGTCTGTGTTTGTTCTAATTGCAAATTTTTCAATTTATCTATTAAAAATGCTACCTATGTGTGTAGCTACATTTTTTGTTGTTGATTCTTTCCATAATCAACCAACAAATCATTGTATTGCTTTCTAAATTGTTCCTTTTCTTCTTTTTTTTTGGCTCCACTGTAGCTTTTCTAAGTTGAGCAACATTTACTAACATGGTTGTTGCTTCTATAGCTGATGTTTACAACACTTTATTTATTATCAAGCCTCCCCTATAGTTTGGTGTAGGCTTCCTTGTTCTTGGGGCTAAGGCCCATATAGCCAGTGTATCCCATTGCTCACTGAATGCATATCCTTGCAGTGCAATTCTAGCTTCTTCCTCTAGATTATAGAGAGGTCTATCACATCTTTTTATTGTATCAAAATCAATGGCAGAGGCTAGATCCCATTCTTGCAACAACAGAACACCACTATTCCTTACTAGCTCCCTACGTTCAACTGCGGTTATTCCATGAAATTTAGTTTTCATTTTATTTTAAGACCTTTGCTTGAATAGTTGCATCAGGTAACTCTGGATGAAGACTTCTTTGCTTAGCCATATTGTTGACATATTCATCCTTCTTGGCCCTGTAGGATAACTCCATGAAAGCTTGATAGTTTACAAATGAATCATTGTCCATAAATCTTGTGCACACTTCCATCCTGACATAATCAATTTTATTAATCCCAGTAAGGTCTGCCTTGCTCAACCTCATACCCAACTATTGTGACACTATAATTGTTGGTGCAGAAGGAATTCCCTATTGCATTTCCTCTTTTGATACCCAAATTCCTTCATCAAATTCATCATCAGCATAATCCACCACTCCTATTTATTTGACCTTTTTCTTCTTCAATGGTGTATGTTTTGGTGGTGATGCATGATGAGGTGGGGAATCAACATCAACAATTTCAGGTTCAGTTGACCTTGGGAGAGATGGTGGTGGAATTTTTGGCACTAGAGAAAGAGTTCTTTGCTCCTCTTGTTGAGAGGAAGCAACAACTGCTTCATATTTCTTTGCTTTGTTTTTTCTCCTTAAGAAAAACTTTATTTTCTCTTCCTTAGGAGGCTGATATGTAGGCCTTTCCTCCAGAACAGGGACTTCTCCTCCACCCTATTCGTCTTCCATAGGGACTTTCCCCTTATCCTGAATTCTCCTCTCACCTTCAAAGTGACCAACCACCATCTCAAAATTTTGAAACATATGTTCCATTCTCTGCATTACATTGGGAATTTCTACAAGAGTAGTGAATTCAGGGTCCTTTTCTCTTATTTTTCTTTTCTATCCTCCTACTTCAAAAGATCAAAATGTTCCTCACTACATCCTCAGGATATTGAAAAATGTGTTCAAACTTTGAACTCCCGTTCCTTAGCTTTATCCATGCTATGAAACCTTTGGGATCATGATGATCCCTTACTCCTCTCCTCATGCTAAAAGTTTTGAGTATATCATTTATATTATCCCAACCTCCTTTGATTGTCACAAAATTAGAGAAACATGTGTATGAAGGGAAGAATGTTCCTTTTCCCTGATCCTTTAAATGCTTGTTCTCCACACATCCCAACAACCACATCACTTCAAGAAACCTAATTCTTCCTGGCACATATTTCAGCAATAAGTGAGGTGAGACAATCACACCATACACTCTCAAAATAGTATATGCAGGATAGGGTATAACATCTCCTCAATTATGATCAACCTCCTGTCCTTGGTTCTTAAGAGATCATGCAAGGCCTTGGGGATCCTTGTCATGTTCACAACTAGAGCTCTCCTCAAATTGGAGGAAAATGAATTCTAAAAGACCACATAGTCGAATTTTCTATCGTCCTTGTCCAGGACAGTAGTCCAACATTGGACAAGAAATTCCAAGTCCCCTTTCATTCTTTCTAGTGTCATATCCTTTCCAAAGTAGGTTGCACCCTTGAACAAAAACATGTGCATGAACAATGAATACAAGTTGATCTTACTCCAACCCCACCCTTCTTCAAATTTACCAGACCTTCATGAATTATCTTTATAGGAAACCCTCCATTATCATATACTGTGCAATAATGGGAGTGTTGGATATGGGCCTCCATGTACATCCATTCCATGGGCATTCCTTAACTGGGTCATAGCCAATAATCTAAAATATGGAGTAGAAAGTTTTTTGAAAATTAAGGAACAAAATAATTCATTAGATAGGGCTCTTTATCAAATGGTCCCAATGTAACCGTTTGGTTGTCAATAGTTGCTAGGAGTTTTGGCAATATATGGGCTTTGAATGAATGCTTAGTCTTCTCATATTCTTCCCTAAGAACCTTCTCATCAATTTTAACCATGTACTCACTCCATTCGGTGAGTTTAAAAATATGAGCAATCTCCTCCCAGGTGACTTTAACCATATCAACTCTGTCAAAGTATCTTACACTCCTTGTGACTATCATAATTGGAAGCTATTGCTTTCAACAAATCAACATCGAGGTAGAAATTTGGTACAGTCATTTTTCCCAAATCAAGATTTTAGGGGTTGCCAACTGGAACACCACAATTTCAATTTGCAAACCAGCCATTGAACAATTCCCATCCAGTGTAAGGAAATGTGGCAACCCTAATAACACTATATGCTTGTTAATTAGGCCCTCTACTACTTATGCACTGCATAAGAGCAATTGACCCTTAGGTTTTTCATTAGTTGAGGGTGGCAGCTGATCAGTTAGGTCTTTATTTAGAGGTTTGATTGGAATTGTTGAACCAGAGGCTTCCCATTTTGATGAAGACTCTTTCACTTTAGGAGCCATGACTCAAGGGTTTTTGTAGAACAAGGTTTCTAGTTCCAAAAAATAAAACCTACGACTCGAGCAAGGGTTTGAAACGAGCAATAGCAATGCATGTCTAACTAATTGTTAGAAATGAACGTCAAACCTTAAAAGAAATGTATAAGCCAGAACACCCTAACAATAGAAGGATTGGAAAACCATAACTTAGCAAGTATCAAATAGTTTCAATGGCAGGGAAGGAATTAAACTTAATATTTTAGGATGAACTAGAAACCCTATCTCCAACATTGAATAGGTTTGAAAATGTAGCATGAGCTCCCTAGATACGTGGAATGCTTTTATCAATTCTCAATTTTTCTTTAAAACAAGTTTTAAAAACCTTACAACTCTTAATTTGGTAGCTTAACGTCCTATCTACCATTATGGATCACTCACGTGAACCATAACAGATCACTTGCCCTTGATCTCAACTTTGAATGTTGTCCATTGATCTTGTGGGAACATGAAACGACCACCGATCCAAATTGAGTCAACTTAGTTTGAAAAAGCTAACTGTGAGTAGCTGTTACTTTTATCCAATTAAAACCAACCATGTGGAGCTACCTCCAAGTGATCCATGAGCTCCACCATCTCATTGTCGCTAAAGCTGAAGACCACACATTAGCTTCCCTGCTCCCCCGTGAATCTTAACCCACTTGTAGCTTTTATCAATGGGAAGACGTGCAAGGGCTAAGATTAGATCTCACACCTACAACATGTGTGTGTCTTAATACAAAACACTTGCCTATGCACATAATCCTCTAGCACAACCGACAACCAATATTAAAAGATCCATTTGTTATTACAACACGTGCCTCTAAAAATCCCTTTAGTAACTTAAACTTTAATACCTTCGATCCGTGGTGAGATATTTCATTAATTTTCTTCCATTTTCTAATGTTCCCTCTATCACTTAGGTGACAGCATGTGGCGCTCTCTTGCTTCCCTGTTGAGAGATGGGAGGTAGAGGTGGGTCCCCCATAGGATGGCGGGGAGCGATCAAGATTGACCCACGTCATCCGCCTTCGACTGTCGATCTCTTCTGAATGGGGTGTTTGCTTCCTTCACCACCTGGTGGGTCCCTCTAACAATGGGACACATGTCATTTTATCACTGCCCCATGATAATATTTAAATGCAAAAGGAATTCAGAAAGGGAGGCAGGGAACGGTCCAGATGCAACCACACCATTTCATCTCAACCGTTGATGTGTTCCATCTCATCGCCCACTGACTTTTCAAAGACATCGAGACCGCCAATACAAAGGACACATGGTGCTTGCCCTCCATCCTGTGAAATTTTTTTAATGCAAAAAAAAATAGGACAAGGGTTCAGGGAGCGGCCAGGATTTTCTCGTGGTGATCAAATGGTCCTCATAAATAGGAAATCTATACATTCCAATTGTTAGTTCATAAAAAAGGGGCCATTACTAGGCGAATGAATGATAGGGACATAAACTAAACTTAGACCTTGACCAATATTTTGAGGATTTGTTACTTGCATAATGTAAAGGAAATGTTTTTCATAAGACAACAGGTAACGTCAGGATTTCTAGGACTCAGGGGCTGGTCAAAAGAATGAGTTAAGAGACATAAGTCACAACTTGAAAGACTAGGAACCAAAGACAAGAGGTCAACAAAAAAACATTACCTTAGCAAAGGACATAGACCTAAGGTGTTTTGGAAAGGGTTTTAGCAACTCATAAACCCTAAAGCATGATGATGGATGAATCCTAAGCCCAAAGGCATGAAACTAGCCATATTTTGCAAAATTTCAAGGGGAACAAAAATCATTTTTAGGGGTTGCACCAGTGGCTCCTGTTGGGGATGTATGTTCTCCAGAAAAAAGAGAGATCCTAGAATCTCGGGTTGAAGCAGACCAAACACAGAGAACCAAAAACCAGGACCTACCCGAACGAGGCAAGAGAACCAAACCAAACCAAATCGACATATATACAACATTTACAGGACTGCACAATGTACATGGAAAAGAGCATATTTCAAGAAAAATATGGATTCAAGAACTGTCCATGTACTGGCAATTCAATAAGTTCACCTGTTAAGCTCTAAAGGAAGTATGAATCTTCCCCATGTGTGTTGGATATTATATAAGGGCCTAACCACAGTGCCTCAAATTTTCCATGCTTACCCCTATCCTGAGCCCTTGCATTCCATACCAATACCATACTTCCCACTTTAAATTTCCTGAGAGAAGCTCTCTTATCATGCAAGTTCTTGACTTGCAACTGCATCTTTACATTTTTATCATGAGCTTCTATTCTAGTTTCATCCAATTGTATAAGATTATCAATCCTTTGTTGCATATCATCACAAATATTCTCATCATACTCTTGCACAAATTTATACATCTTTAGCAAATTTTTTTGTGGTAGCCTAGCAGCCAAACCATACACTAAACCAAATGGTGAATGACCAGTAGCTTTCTTTACAGTAAACCGGTCATCCCACAATGCCAACTTTAGCTTTGGGTCCCAAGCCTTCTTATTCTTTTCAATCACTCTTTTAATGATATTCATTAGGCTCTTGTTGCTAGATTCAACCTGACCATTCCCTTGCAGATGGTAAGGGGAAGAATAAGAAATGTGTATGCCATGATTCTCACAAAATTCATTAAACTCTTCTGACCTGAAACAAATAGCATTATTTGATATAATCTTTTCAGGAACTCCAAACCTGATCAAAATGTTGTTCATCAAGAAGTCTATCACAACTTTACTTGTTTCCTTCTTTGTTGGGATTGTTTCCACCCACTTTGTGAAATAGTAAGTTGCAACAAGGATCCATGAATTCCCCCCACTATACTTTTTTGATATTTCACCAATGAAGTCTATACCCCATTGTTGGAAAGGGGCCTGAATAGAAATAGGCCTAAGTGAAAAAATTCCTGAGAACTTCAATTTCCCTACAAACCTCTGGCAAGCATCACAAGTATTGAAAATATTGTGGGAATCTTTAAAAATAGTGGGCCACCAGAATCCAACCCTCAAAATCTTATGGGAAGCTGTCTTAGCCATGTAGTGGCCACCACACACTCCACTATGCATTTCTTGCAAGAGATCTAATGCCTACTTGTCATCCACACACTTGAGCAATACACCATTTGGGCTCCTCCACCAATGTTCATTTTCAATAATTACATACTTAATGGCATGCAACTTTAGTGTTCTTTTATTGTCAGCCATATCTGTAGGGAACTGCAAGGTTTGTAAATACTGGACAATCCTTATGTACCAACCACATGTTTGCATATCACATATGGGTGAAACATCAATATATTCCAATTGATTTATCTTATTTCCCTCCAAGTTAGTTTATGCCATTAGCTTAGCTAGACCTTGTCCTCTAACTAACTTGGTGATCTGAACATCAATGTTAAAATCTTGGATCTTGTTGATCCATCTGCATCTCTTGCCTCTAGTTTCTTGCTGAGTGAAAATTTCCTTCACAATAACACTTGGTACAAAGGCTATGACTGTAGCTCCAATCAAATAGGTTTTGAAATTCTTTACAGTCTTGACTAAAGCATATGCTTGCTTCTTAATAGTATCATATTTGAGTTATGCGGCCTGTAAAGAATTACTAAAGAATGCAATGGGTTGTTTAAAGCCCTCATCATATTTCTGCAATAACACAACAACAATAGTATGGAAAGAAGCAAAAGAGAAAATATGTATTCGTTTAGAAAAATTAGGAGACTTCAACACCAAAGCATCTTTGATAGCCTACTTTATGCTCTTGAATGCCTAACAAGGCTCTTCAATTCAAACCACCTTTTCCCCCTTTTTCAACATCTGGAGATAGGTCTTGTGATCTCAGCAAAATTTGTTACAAATATCCTCAAGAAGTTAATCTGACCAAAGAATGACTGAATTCCTTTTACATTCTTTGGTTGGGGAATCTTGTTAATGGTATCTACCCTCTCAGGGTCAATTCTCACTCCATCCTTGGACAAAATGTGCCCCAACAATTCACCTTTAGTAACTCCGAAGGCACACATTTTTTAGGTTTAGTGAGATTCCATATTCTAATGCCCTGATGAATATCTTCTCCAAGTGCATGCAATGGTATTCTTCTTTCTTGGATTAAGCTATCAAATCATCCTAGTAAATTTCCAAGAACAAGTCAATGAAATTAGAAAAGGCTACATCCACAACCCTTTGGAAAGTAGCACCTATGTTGGTTAAACCAAATGACATCCTGACAAACACATAGGTGCCCCATGGAGTTTTAAATGCAGTCTTGTACTGCTCAGACTCCTTCACTTTTACTTGGTTGTATCCTGAAAAGCCATGTATCATAGACAATAGCTCACAACCAATTACCTTCTGCAACATGGCTTCCATGTTTGGCAGTGGATAGTTATCCTTCAATGATGATATGTTCAAATTTCTAAAATCCACACATAATCTTATATCACCATTTTTCTTCCTGACTGGCACTAAGTTAGACACCCATGAGGAATGCCTAATATGTTTTATAATGCTAGAACCCCTTAGCTTAACCAATTCCTCTCGCATTTTCGAAGCTAAAGTTGGATTGATAGGTCTTTGCTTCTGCTTGAAAGGTTTGGAATTTTCTTTCAAGGGAATCTTATGTTGGAATAATTCCTCTCTATATGCTTTCAGGTCATAATATGACCAAGCAAAGACTTTCCTGTATTTTTTTAATAAGGAAATCAACATTTCCTTGATCTTGGGTTTCATGTTTTTTCCCATATATACCTTTTTAGGGGAATTTTTAGTCCCCAAGTTCACTTCTTCCAAATCCTTTGGATGGGTGGCAGTTGTTTTAACTTTTATTTTGTCTTGATTGTCAAAGGCTCTCTCTAATGCCACACGACCCTTGTGAATCTTATTTTTCTTCAACTGAATGACTTCATTTCCAAATACTGTATCCTTACCATCTATATTTTCAACAAAGCCCCAAAGTTAATCTCCTAACTCTCATTCCCATCAACACACTTTAAAAAATTCAAAATATCTTCATCATCGTTGAAAATTTTCCAATTATATACATTATCAAGGATTGATGTGATGCAAAGCATCGTACCAACAACCTTCAACATCATTTCATTAGGGTAAATCAAACCCCAATTGAATTAGGAGAAGATAAAATTATGATTTACATAACTTTACATCAAATTCAAACTCATTTACCTTCCTTACAATATTCATCAAGTTCTCAAATTCGCAAAACACTTCATTAGTTTATCTCTTTTCAGATTCAAGGCTTCTTATTCATCACCAAAACCATTTACCAGACCTCTATACATCTCTAATACCATTATCTTTGTCAAATATAAAAAAGAACAAGTAACCACACCTCTGTTTACTCAGACTTCCAAGACACTGTTCTATCAATTGCTTTACTAGTTACTGTATATCACCATCTTGCTTACCCAAAACCACCATGATTCCATATTGACCAAGACATCAAAATGACAATTATTACTTCAGGATTCCTTCTAGACCATTGGTTCATCATAACTATCAATACTAGATAGATTCAAGACCAATTCCATCCCTCACAAGACTGTCCAACCAAATTATTAAGCTCTTGCATACAAAACACCATTCAAGCACATTAGAATCACCATACCCAAATCACCAAAACAACATACACTATCTTATAAACTTTTCCAAAACATAGAAACACATTTCCCAACATCTTTTAGACAGGTCCAAGGAAATTTTCATTAGTCTCAACACTGTTCCATTAAAATATGGATTTCCTGCATATAAGTTCATAGTTCTAGTAGCCCTACCATATACTCAAATCGGGTATAACAAGCAACTATGAATGAGAATCCATAATAAAATCACACCATTAGGAACCCATGTCATTCCATATCAACATACTACAAAATCTTGCACACTTGTTTCACAAAACATTGAAGAACCAGTACGCTATCTACTAGTAAAAGCTTCCAATTAGCCCATTTTATCAAAGCAAGTGGTAACTAAACCCCACCAAAACATCATAAAACTTCAAACTGTCATTTTTCATATTAAAAAACTCAAGATTCAATTAGTTTTAGGGACTGAAAAGCTTAGAATCACACTGTTCCATTAAACCCTTGATTATAGGGTGAAAAACACCAAAACAGTGAGGGTTTTCTTAAAAAAGACACTTTCAAGTCTCAAGACCTCTGAACACCACTTGAAACATGATTTATTATGTCTTCCACAAACTTTGAAACCATTTCCAAGCTCATGCACGTGCAAATTCTTCTTTTCCTTGCTTGAAACCTTCATTCTCAATTGGAAAACTCAGAATTTTGCTTTGAAACAACAACTTAACTCCATATTCTTGATACCCCTGCACAGACACACTTAAATAACATTGAAAAGACATTAAAAAAATCCATTCCACTGACCATCTAACCCTACATTGGTGGAATGGCCATAGATTCTTTAATAGACTCTCTAAACCACTGTTGGAAGAATACAGACTGAGGCACAAGAAATTGCTTCTAATTCATTTGTTTCTTAAAAAGTTAACCTCCCAAGTATTTGGAATGAAAGCTAACTCTTTCCTTAAATCAGATCACACAAAAATATGTCTTTTATAATTTTTAACTATCAATACAAAGATGGAAACTATGGAAGATTGCTGCAAATTCAAAAAAATAGGGGTTTTATTCAAAATCTAGTTCCCAGATTACAAAGATTGACTTCTTCCTCACCTTGCAATGATTTTTATATAGCTTTTTACCTCCTAAAAACTTAATTTCTAACTCCTCCATTATTTGAAACTACCTCATAACTCCTCATATTCCTGATTTGTGCTCTTTTTTGCATAATTACATTTTGACAACTTTTCCCACCTTTTAACAATATTTTGAAAATCTAATAAGGTGACTACCTAAGGACCTAGTAAATGTCTTGAATACATTCAAAGTGGGATTTACATGGCCTTGACTCATCATTTTAGACTTGAACATTACAAATTTGACATATTATCCTTTTGGAGGCATTTCATGACCTAGGTGCTCCTGCGCCATGATGGCCTTTCTTGTACCTCAACCTTGGAGATACCTACAAAAGTTATGTCATCAAGTCTAAGTGTAATGTTGGTAAGAAATTTTGCCACTATGTTCTGACCTCTTTCCATCCAGTCAATTTTGAAGGCATCAAACTGCTCAATGGAATCCTAAACAAATTTTTTATATTGTTTTAATCTGTTATTCTTGCATGCATATCTGGATATTACTTGGGATATCACTAACTCAGAATCACCTATAACCATTAGCTTCTTTATCCCATGCTTTTCAGCTAGCCTCAATCCTAGCAACAGTGCCTCATATTCTGCCACATTTTTTGTGTAGACAAGAGACAAAGTGAAAGAGAACTTATGTGTTGCCACTAGGTGACACCAACAATATACCTGCACCATACCCTCTTTAGAACTTGCATTGTCAAAATAAATCTTCCATAGTCCATCCTTGTCAGATAATCTTGTAACTTCATGGTCTATGGGTGAAAGTCACCTATCACTTTCTCTTGCTAGCTCTTCCACCTTAAAATCACTGATATTAGTATCTACAAAATGAATTATATCATCCTGAGGAGCATGCTCCAACATATGCGGCACCTTTGGTTCTCTAACCACTTTGACATCCTTACCATCAATAGGGAAAGTAGCATACGACATGTCACATTGCATGCTACCCCCCATGGAAGCACTCCACTTCCTAGACAAAAACATTCCATAGTTGGGTGGGATATCTACCGCCACCACACTCATCTTGAACTCTTTCTCTGGATGTGTAACTAGTCTATAAGGAAGCTCATTGATTACACCATTCACAGGGAATTCCCTTGAGTCCATAGCATATCTTTCCATGGGTACTATAAAATTTTAATCCCAATGCCCCCATGATCTTGGTTGGCATCATATTGTTGGATGCTCCAAAATCAATGATACAATTTTTCAAAAAAATTCCCTCAATAATCAGTGTGTGAAAAAATGGGTCTATCCTTCTAGGACAAGTAGTCACTAAATTTCCTAGAAAAATATGAGGGATCTCAGTGATTACTCCCTCTAATTCCTTCTCTTTCTTTTCCTTGTCACTCACTCTAGGTGGAGTGGACACCACTAATTCACTACAGGCTGTAGTAGCACCATTGATAAGGGCTACTGCCTTCTGTTTGTACTCATCAATTCTCATCATCTCAAGCAAAGGAACAAAAAGAAACTTGAATAAGAAATTCAAATATATCAACATGAGTGTATTTAGGAAAATAAATTGGTACCATACCTTGTTCTATATTTCTCTCCTTTTGTTGATTCTTTGTTGTTTCAGCTTTGGACTTGGCTTGGCATCCTTCTTTGTAGATTCAAAATTCTACCTTTGTGCTTTTTTCTTCACAACAGGGGACTTGAATTCTCCATCTATTTTTGGTTTATCAACTTTCTTAGCCCAAATTTTGTCTCCCTTAATTTCCTTGGCTTTAGGATCCCCCCCTTTGCTATCAGATTTTTTTCTTTACCTTTCACATTCTACTCTTTGATAAAAAGACCAGCAGGGCTACCTTGGTCACCACACACTGTTTTGTTCCTCAGATGATATGAACCTCTGGCTTGTACAAACAAGGCCACTGTATATCTTGCAATTTATTCATTTGAAGGTCTCCTTAGAGACACATTATCTTCAACTACTTCTAGTGCATATACTTCATTATCATTGTCATCTTCTTCATCAGAGAGAACTTGTTGGTGATGTATACTAGCTATATGCCTCTGGCTATCCACATCAAGTTCACGAGACTCCATATTAGATGAGTATTCATTATTAGAAAAATCAGACACATCCATGATCATATTTACGCCAACATCATCTTCATGAGACTGATCATAATCTTTTGACACATCTTCTTCAGCCTCAACCATCTGTGCAACTGCACATTGGTGAGGAGAATGTAGTAACTAAAAAACCATGCACCAAGGGGTATCATCCACATAATTGATCGAGTTTTTCTGTAAGGGATCCGAAGGAACCTTGTTTTAAACATTCTCTTGATTGTTAGGAATGGGCTTCCCATTATGCCAATTTGTGTTATATGGGTGGTCTTGAGGCTGAGGAGGTCTCTCATTTTTGTGATAATTAGACTTTTCATTTGAAAAACCTTTCTCTTGCTTAGCAATTCTATAACTGAATTCCTTCATAGTATTTGCAACATTTTATATATTGTCTTTAAGTGTACCTCCCTTGGCACCAAAGTTTTTATCCTCTCTCTTTGGATTCTTGAGGATTTTCACATCATCCCTTCTCCCAATCTTACTAGTTGCTCTACTAATACTGTCAATATGGATGGCCATCACAAAATCTTCCCTCAATGTCTAAGGTTTTTTATCTAGTAGATGATAGCTCATCTTTGAATCAAAAGAATTGCAATAATTCACCAAGCACACACTATAATTTAATTGTAAATGAGGGGGAAACCGTTTCATTTCCTTTTTAAATCTTACATTAATATCAACTACAACCTCATTGGAGCCTTTAGCAATATTATTAAACTGATTTAAAAGAAACCTTGAATCAGTTTTGTCACCATACTGCTCGTTGAACAACCTCTTAAATTCCTCCCAAGAACCAATACTCTCAGTAGGTAAACTTTTATACCATTCTTGGGCATCCTCAGTGATTGAATTCATGAATAGATTCATCATCACATCCTTAGCTTCTACTTCAAAATCTTCCATGACATTAGCAAATTATTTGAGGTGGTCCTCACCACTTAAGGTATTGTTACCAGAGAATCTAACCAAGGCAGGCCTAAAATCTTTAGGAAATGGATTAGGATAACCATGAATCCTAGTAAAGCACAACTGCTAATGTCTTTCCACTTGCATTGAACTTCTGGTTGTTCGGTCTCTATGAGTATTTATAGGTTCATCATCCTTTCGGTTATCAACTTGATTCTTATCCTTGCCATTTCCATCTCCACTATTACTACCACCTCCCTTCTTTGTATCACCATCTTTAGAATAAGAATTCTTGTTTTTATCATTTCCTCCACCTCCACTACCTTGATATCCACCACCACCTCCCTTAGGAGTGTGTCCCTTAGACCTTTTATTTTGTGAATCATTTTCAGTATGTCCAAATCTTGAAGCCACTAGATCAGGTGTAGAGATCTTAAGGAATGATATCTTTCTAGCTATCTCTACATTTTCAGCTTCAATTTCAACTTTCTTTAAATCTTGCTACAACAAGTCGTTCACTAGTTGTAATCTTAAGATCTTAGGGTCTGGGGGTGCATTTTATGGGGTAGGATTAATCTTAACATTTTGGGTGGAAGCACTATTGGATGAGGTATTTGTACTTGTATTGGTATTAAATGTAGTTTCTTATGCTGGTCAATGGGCTTCTTCCCATGATCCATAGGTTGTGATTGCTTAGCAGTAACAAATGGATTTGAGGTTTTAGTGGTTGCCACAAATGTGGTATAAGTATTTGAAGCAGAGGTTCCCATTGGGATGGTTACCTTAGGAGGGATTAAGGTTGTCTTAGCAACAAACTTACAGGCATTTTCAAAAAGCGCCTTTTTCTTTGGAGCTTCTTTCATCTTTTCAATTCTTTGCCTCTGAGCATCTCTCAAGCATATTAGTTTTAATTCTATCCTCCCTCTCCTTCAAATCCTTTGCTTGTTTCTCCCTCAATTCCCCAAGTCTACGTTCTTCTTCTTCCTTAAGCCTAAGTTCTTCCTCTTCTAAGGCCTACATATCTTTGTCTATATATTCTTCATCTTCCAAGACATCTCTAGCCTCATTCATCTCAGGAGTATATAAAGTAAGATTAGTTGGTTCTCCCTCAAGGGAATGGTTTAAAGATACACTAGGGGATTCACATCTTGGCTTAAAATTACCACCATTAAAAACATATCCTACTCCAGGAGTTGAAGGATTTGAAAACTTCTTATTCTTTTCCTAGAATTCCCACCTATCTTCTTTTCTTGACACATCAAGTTCATTGTCAAAGACTTCAATGGGAAAAATTCCTTCATTTGCATTAGGCACCTCAACTTCATGTGCTTCTTCATGAACATTTGCACTATTTACCTCATTATTAAAAGTAGGATATGTGTCAATAGGAAATTCAGGAGACTTACTTGATTCAACATTTTTCCTTTTCCAAGTTGGTTGCTTGTCCTTTGAATGCTCGGACTCCTGCTTCTACTTAGGATGCTTCTTCATATAACTTCCGGGCTTCCTCATGGTGTCAAATTTCCTCTCAAAATTATCTCTCTCACTTTCTCTTTGGGAATTTATTCTCGCATTGGCATAAGAGACTTCAAAGTCACCACCCAGAATACTGGGAAATATAAATTTATTACACTTTGGAGTTGCACTTGGAATCTCAGAGAAAAATTTAAACATAACCTGACACAAGATGAAGGAATGAACCAAAACTTGTCGCATAAAACTAGACTAGAGTTATATGATGAAAATTTGAACAAATCGTTCTCCAAGTAGTGAAGAATAATGAAATACTTGACTCTGATTGTACCAGATTTGAACTAGAGACTTCAGACTAGCAATGTCTCCAACAGAGTCACCAATCTGTGGTTATTTTTTTTAGAACCAAACTTAATCTCACCAGATACCTATGGAATTTCTAGAATTAAATGATAAGCAAAGAAGGATTGGCCAACGAACAAGTAAAGGATTACTAGGCCTCTACTTCTACACTTCGGGCTCTTTGAAACCTAGGAGGGTGATTCTGACAATGTTTATATGATACTCTTGTGCCATTTTATCATGAACATTGAAACAAAAAGATATATTCCTATCAGATGCAAACAAACAAAATTATTTGAGGATTTGGCTGACTCTTTTAATGAATTCTTACCTAAAGCAAGGAATGAGCAGTACTTCAAACCACTATATTGCAATTACAGGTGTGTCAAAAATTGTAATTAAGATTTGTGTTCTTTGTCAAGTATGGGCAAGCTCACTAACATCTAGGATAACCAAATAAATGGAACAGTGCTTTATCAATGTGTGATAGATTTATACGTGCAATAAACTGTAATACATTAGCAATGGAAACACGTATTTATAGACTATTGATATATTGCTTTGCAATACACAACTCAATGTATCCAGAAACATAAAATACTTACTAATCCTTGAATTTCATCTCACAAAACAATGATCCTATTTAAGAATTTAATTAGCTCCTTGAACTAAAGCATAAACGAAATCACACATTCAACCAGAGTGATTGAAGATGAATAAAAGAGATCCTTGATTCCTTTATTCATATTTCAAAATAAAAAATACAGAGGAGATAAACTGATCTAGAATATGCAATTTTCATTCATACACCATTTCTATTGTAAAACCATTAATCCTATTACAAATCTAAATGCATTCCTAAGACTCAACACTAATCTATTTCTCTGTGCTTGAATTACAAAATTACTCTCACATGAGCTCAAAATTTCTTAACCATCAAAAGACCCATATAATTGGCCTTGACTTCCCATTTATAGAAACATGGGAGCAACAAGCATCAGGGAAAATGACAATTAAAGTCACATTTAGATTTGACATACATTTCATTTCAATTTCAACATTCCCTAGATGGTTATATTTGCACCTTTGAAAGTGGGGGGAAAGCATATAAGACAAAAATCATTTTATTTGCTGAAGAAGATACAACCGCCTTCCAAAAGGCATCTTTCATTTGTTACAATAGCATCAAAATATCTTCCTCATGAGCCAAAAGTGTTATCCACATGTGCGCCCAATCAACAAAAAACTAAAGCATGAAAAGCAATAAAAGGAAAGAAAATTGACCCAGCCAAGTCAACATTTGTGCCACCAATATTCATGTTGGGGAGAGAACAATATTTTGCAATACTTTAGAAAAATCCTAATCTGTACTAGTTCTAGGCTATGCATTGTGCTTCTCCCATCCATTATTCATGATGGTTACAGATTCAAGATCAAAACTGTGCTTGCCATCCCACAATTACAACTCACTCATCCAGTACATCCAAGTACTTGTTCTTCCAAGCTTTGAATTCTTCTTCTGTGGGCTAATTGAATGCCATAAATTTATTAGCCTTTTTCCTATAAGGTGAATATTTGGTAACAACTTGATTTTCCTCTTTATCAAACTCTACCAAAACAATCTTTGGATGGGTCAACATGTCCCTTTTCTTCTTTATCATACCCATATAATGTCCTTGACAAATCAAAGAAGCTTGATTTGAAATGACTTCATTGGTTTCTTTTCTCCAATCCTGTAGGGTTTTGATGTTACCATCATCCTTTAAAGTGGAAGGAAGGAGAGCATTATGTGTTTCATGAAAATTCTTAATCAATTCCATTATCCTGGTATCCAAAGGCTCAATATTTCCCCTGAACTCTTGAATTTCATTTACAATCTAAATGGTGGGCTTAAGCTTTTCAAAATTGTTAACATCATGCTTAGCTCCAATAGACACCATTCTCAATTTTTGTAACCTAGGGATCCATGTCTCCATAAGCTGATTGGCTATTCCTTTGTTAGTGTCAAAATTGTTTATAGAAAAATTCATGGATGAATAGCCGACATGAATGCTATTCAGTCTATTATTAACCCCTCTATTTAAATGCTCCGAGACTATAGTGAAAATATTCATATTACTGACAAAGATCTCCCTATTGTGATTGTCACATTTTTCTTTGTAGTCACTTAGCTACTCAAGCAATTCTTCTTTACTAGAACCTTCCTCTTTCTATGGTGCTTCTGATGTGTCTGGCTCCACCATTGAAATGGGAAAAATTCCCATATTGTAAGGCACAATTTACCATGAGGAACTTGTTGAAGGAATGTAATCAATAGATGTTGGCTCTTGTGAAGTGGTAGAAGTAGCACCAGTCCACGTTTGTTCTCCTGATTGAAAATTTTGCAATTTCTCCCTTAACAGTGCTAACTTTGTCTGTATCTACATTTTGTTGTTGTTGATTCTTTCCATAATCAACCAACAAATCATTGTATTTCTTTCTAAATTGTTCCTTTTCTGCTGTTACCGACTCCACTGTAGCTTTTGTAAACTAAGCAACATTTACTGACATGGTTGCTACTTCAATAGCTAATGTTTTTGACACTCTCTTTATTATCAAGCCTCCCTTGTAGTCTGGTGTAGGATTTGCAATGTCAGGCTTCCTTGTGTTTGGGGCTAAGGCCCATATAGCTAGTGTATCCCAATGCTCATTGAATGAAAATCCTTGCAGTGCAATTGTAGCTTCTTCCTCTAAATTATAGAGAGGTCTATCACAAAATTTTATTGTATCAAAAGCAATGGTAGAGGCTAGATCCCATTCTAGAAACAACATGACACCACTATTCCTTACTAGCTCCCTACCTTCAGCTGCAATCATTCCATGAAATTTAGCTTTCATTTCTTTTAAGACCTGTGCTTGAATAGTTGCATCAGGTGACTTTGGATGAAGACTTTTTTTCTTAGCCACATTGTTGACATATTCATCTTTCTTGAGCTTGTAGGAAAACTCCATTAAAGCTTGAGATTTTACAAATGAATCATCATCCATGAATCTTGTGCATGCTTCCATCTTGACATCATCAGTGTTATTAATCCCAATAAGGTCAGCCTTGCTCAACCTCATACCCAACTGTTGTGGCACTATCACTACCGGTGCAGAAGGCATTTCCTATTTTGATACCCAAATTTCTTCATCATAATCCACCAAACTTGTTGATTTGAACTTTTGCTTCTTCAATGGTGGCTCCTTTGGTGGTGATGCATGTTGAGGTGGGGAATCAACATCGATAATTTCAAGTCCAATTGACCTTGGGAGAGACAGTGGTGTCATTTGTGGCACTGGAGAAAGAGCTCTTTGCTCCTCGTGTTGAGAGGAAGCAACAACTGCATCATATTTATTTTCTTTGATCTTTCTCCTTATGAAAAAAAAATATTTTTTGTTCTTTAGGAGGCTGATATGTAGGCCTTTCCTCCATAATAGGGATTTCTCCTCCACCCTGTTCCTCTTCCATAGGGGATTTCCCCTTATCCTGAATTATCCTCTCACCTTCAAAGTGACCAACCATTGTCTCAAAATTTTGGAACATATGTTCCATTCTCTGCATTACATTGGGAATTTCTATGAGAGTAGTGAATTTAGGTTCCTTTTCCTTTATTTTTATTTGCATCTTGTTAAAATCAATCCATTTTTCTTTTCTATCCTCTTGCTTCAAAATATAAAAAATGTTCCTCACTACATCCTCAGGATATTGAAAAATGTGTTCAAACTTCGAACTCCTGTTCCTTAGCTTTAGCCATGCTATGAAACCTTTGGGATCATGATGATCCCTTACTCCTGCTCTCCTCATGCTAAAAGTTTTGAGTATATCATTTATATTATCCCAACCTCCTTTGATCATTACAAAATCAGAGAGACATGTGTATGAAGGGAAGAATGTTCCTTTTCCCCGATCCTTTAAATGCTTGTTCTCCATACTTCCCAACTACCACATCACTTCAAGAAACCAAATTATTTCTAGCACATATTTCAGCAATAAGTGAGGTGAGACAGTAGCACCATACAATCTCAAAATAGTATATGTAGGATAGGGGATAACATCTCCCCAATTATGATCAAACCCTAGTTTAGGCCTCCTTTCCTTGGGTCTTAAGAGATCATGAAAGGCCTTTGGGATCCTTGGCATGTTCACAACTAGAGTTCTCCTCAAATGGAGGCAAATTTTTTTTGAAAGACCACATAGTCAAATTTTCTATCATCCTTCTCCAGGACAGTAGTCCAACATTGGATAGGAAATTTCAAGTCCCCTTTTATTATTTCTAGTGTCATATCCATTCCAAAGTAGGTTTCACCCTTGAACAAAAACATGTGCATGAACAATGAATACTAGCTGAATCTTATTCCAACGCCACCCTTCTTCAACTTTACCAAACCTTCATGAATTCTCTCTACAAGAAACCCTCCATAATCGTATATTGTGCAATAATGGGGGTGTTGGATATGGGCCTCCATGTACATCCATGCCATGGGAATTCCAGTGACTGGGTCATAGCCAATAATATGATAAATGGAGTAGATTTTTTTTTGAAAATAAGGGACAAAATAGTTAAATGGATAGGGATCTTAATCAAATGGTCTCAATGTAAGCGTTCAGCCCTCAATAGTTGCTAGGTATTTTGGCAATATATGGGCTTTGAATGAATGCTTAGTCTTCTCATATTCTTCCCTAAGAACCTTCTCATCAATTTTAACCTTCTCATATGAGCAATCTCCTCCCTGGTGAATTTAACCATATCAACTCCGTCAAAGGCTCTTACAATCCTTGTGACTAGATCATAATTGGAAGTTATTGCTTTCAACAAATCAACATCTAGGTAGACATTTGGTACAATCAATTTTCCCAAATCAAGATTCCAGGGATTGCCAACTAGAACACCATAATTTTGATTCCCAAAATAGAAACTGAAAAATTACCATTCGGTGTAAGGTAATGTGGAATCCCTAATAGCACTGTGCTTGTCAATTAGGCCCTCTACTTATTGTGCACCATGGAAGAGAAATTGACCCTTAGGTTTTTCATTAGTTGAGGGTGGCGGCTAGTCAGTTAGGTCTTTACTTAGAGGTCTGACAGGAACTTTCAAGCCAGAGGCTTCCCCTTTTGATGAAGATGCTTTCGCTTTAAGAGCCATGACTCAAGGGTTTTTGTAGAACAAGGTTTCTAGTTTCATAAAATAAAACCTACAACTCGAGCAATGGTTTGGCACGAGCAATAACAATGCAGGTTCAACTAATTGTTTGAAATGAACGTCAAACCTTAAAAGAAATGTATAAACTAGAACACCCTAATGATAGAAGGATTGGAAAACCACAATTTAGCAAGTATCAAATAGTTTCAATGGTAGGGTAGCAATTCAACTTACTATTTTAGCACGAGCTGGAAACCCTAACTCTGGTGTTGAATAAGTTTGAAAAATGCACCACGAGCTCCCTGGATACGTGGAATTCTTTTATCAATTCTCAATTGTTCTTTAAAAAAAGTTTAAAAAACCTTACAACTCTTAATTTGGTAGCTCAGTGTCCTATCCGCCATTATGGCTCCCTTGCACAAATCAGAACAACTCACTTTCCCTTGATCTCAACTTTGAATGTTGTTCATTGATCTTGCAACAACATGAAATGACCACAGGTCCAGATTGAGTCAAATTAGTTTGAAAAAGATGATTGTGAGCGATCGTTACTTTTATCCAATAAAAAAAACCATGTGGAGCCACCTCCTAGTGATCCGTGGGCTCCACCATCTCATTTTCGCTGAAGAAAAAGATCACGCATCAACTTCCCTGCTCCCCCGTGAATCATAACCCGCACACAACTTTTATCAATGGGAAGATGGGGAAGGTTTGAGATTAGATCTCAAAGCTTCAACATGTGCATGTCTTAATACGAAACACTTTCCTGTGCATATAATCCTTTGGCACAACCAACGACCAAGATTAAAAGATCCATTTGTTATTACAACACGTGCCTCTAAAAATCCCTTGAGTAACCTAAACTTTAATACCTTCGATCTTTGGTGAGATATTTCATTACTTTCCTTCCATTTTCTAATGTTTCCTTTGTCACTCAGGTGACATCACGGGTCACTCTCCTGCTTCCCCGTTGAGAGATGTGAGGCAAAGGTGGGTCCCCCACGAGATGGCGGGGAGTGTTCAAGACTGACCCATGTCATCTGCCTTTGACTGTCGATCTCTTTTGAATAGGGTGTTTGCTTCCTTCACTGCTCGGTGGGTCCCTCTAACAATGGGATGCGTGTCATTCATCTGCTGCCCCGTGATAATATTTAAATGCAAAAATAATTCAGATGGGGAGGCGGGGAATGGTCCAGATGCAGCCGTGTCATTTCATCTTAGCTGTTGATGTGTTCCATCTCACCACCCACTAAATTTTCAAAGATGTCAGGCCCACCAATACAGAGGACACGTGGCACTCGCCTGTTGTCCTGTGAGATTATTTTAATGCAAAATAAAATTGGATGAGGGAACATGGAGCGGCCAGTATTTGCTTGTGGTGATTGAACGGTTATCATAAAATAGGAAATCTGCACATGCCAATTGTTAGTTCATAAAAAGGGGCCATTACTAGGTGAATGACTAATAGGGACATAAAATAAACTTAGACCATGACCAATATTTTGATGATTTGTTACCCACATAATGTAAAGGGAATGTTTTTAATAAGACAACGGGTAATGATGAGATTTCTAGGACTTAGGGGCCGGTCAAAAGAATGAGTTAAGAGGCATAAGTCACAACTTGAAAGAGTGGGAACCGACGACAAGATTTCAACAACGAAACATAACCTTAGCAAAGGATGCAGACCTAAGGTCTTTTGGAAAGGGTTTTAGCAACTCATAAACCCTAAAGCATGATGATGGACAAAGCCTAAGAACAAAGGCATGAAACTAGCCAGATTTTGTAAAATGTCAAGGGGAACAAAAATTTTTTTTAGGGGTTCCACCACCCCTTCTCAATCTTTGAGGGTTTTTTCTCAACTAGGGTTACAAGAGCAAATTTGAAATCTTTTTTTAAAGCAAAAAATAAAAATGAGCCACCCCAGGGTCATATGGGTGACTAGTGCCTAGCCCCTAGGGGGCTAAACAATTTTCACCTTTTTTTGCAATTTTAGCAAGATTGGGAAATTTGCTATAACTTTTTGTTCAGTTATCAAAATTGGGCAAACAAGATATCATCAGAAAGCTAGTTTCAAGCAATATCTAATGGTTTTGGTTTTTTCTCAGATTTTGCTACTAGTATATTTTATCACCTCTCAAAGTTAGATGTGCTATTTCACTCCCAAGTTCATAAATTTTGACCCATTTCTCCATTTTTCTTCATTCTAGCAGCGCTCGAAAGGCATTTTAGAGATCTTCAGAAAAATTTATGGAAATTTTCTAGATTTTTCTCCACGTACATTTTATTCAATTTTTTGTATTTTCACATTCTAGTGAATTAATTGGACGTTTTAGCTCCTGGAAAATTTTTGTTTGCATGGGATAACTTGTTTTATGCTATTCTATATGTATTTTCAGATTTTTATCCTGTTTGGAAATCTCAAACATCTTTTGCATGCACTTACTCTTTTGTAGATACATTGATTTAAAGTGTCACTTTTATACATGGTTTTTGTGGATTTTCGTACATCCTATTGTTCCTTTTATACTCGCACTATGATATAAAGTGCCATGGGTGGGTTGTGAGTGCCTTTTTTTTCCATCACATCTTTGTCAAGTGACTGTTCCTTCCATGAAAACATTCAATCATAGTGATTCTTACCTCATGTGTGTGTGCCTTATTTGCACACCCTTTTTATTTGCAAGTACTTTTAGTTGCAAATTCAGATGTTCTTTGTTCTTTTACATGCACTTCTTGATGAAACATAGTTTCAGTGGACCTATCTTTCCTCTCCATTTCCACGTTATGGAGGGTTTATACTATTGGTGTTAATGCTTCCTTGGTTTCATTTTTAGAGTGATCTATGTATCTAGTTCTTGTTCCTTTGTACTAGGCCAATGCAGTGGATGGTTACCCATGCATTTCAGTGATATGGAGCATTTACCATATGGACATTCTTGGATTCCTATTTCTAGAGGTGACCTATTTTCACTTGATTAGTGTTCTTTAGACTATGGGTACTTGTGCCATTTGTATCTTTGAGTTCTAGATGTTTGCCTTTGTTTTCCATCTGATTCGAGGGGCACTCATGCAAATTATTATCTTCTTGACTTGATCATCATTTTTTTTCAGAGGAGGTTATTCATTTCAACACACTATCCATCATCTTTTTATAGTTTTCTACAACTTCTTCATATTCTTCTTTTTTGGGACATTGTTTTGGTTGGAGGCTTCTTAGTCCTTCATTCATTTTTCTCTCTTTTATAGGAGTTTTTCCCATGAGGTTTTCTCTTTTTCTCTAGCTGTGAGAGATTAGATTGTGTAGAAGGAATTTTTATTCGTTGTTTGATCTTGTGTCTCGTGTTCATCCACAATTATAACATAGTATCAGATCTAGAATCTACATTGCTTTTTTTTACAATTTTTGGAGTTGGTCTATTTTTTGGTGCACTTTGATGTGAAAAGAACCTCATTGTTGTGTATAGGAGGCCAATTCGATGAATTTTGACTATATTTTTTCCCATATTCCCTATCAAAGGATTTTGAGGCAAATAAAAATTTAACACAAGGGTCGTACGACCCCTATATGACCCTATGCATGTAGTTCAAAAAAAAAAAAAGGTCAGTGTTTGTTTTTTTAAATTTCTTTTATTTAGAAATTTTAAAAATAAAAAAATTATAAAACGTGCAGGTTAAAATATTTTTGGGGTGGATTAATTTAAAAGTACCCGCAGGGTACCTGCTATGATAGGCCCTACAGGCCCATACCTCACCCCAATGACGGTTCTCGTGCCATGGTGGTGGCTACAAAATCCCACCGTCTGACAAATTTTACACCACTGATGATGGCCCCTTTTATAGCCCACCAACGACTATTACTAACCGGCAACAACAATTACTAACCGGCAACAACAACAAACTTTTTTGGCCCTAAAAAGACTTTTTTGTCAACTTGTGTACAACCTAACAATGACTAGAACCAAGGAATATTCCTTGTCAATAAGTATATTTTATCGCCATTTTTTGCAAGGGGGCAATTTTTTTTCTTGATGATAGAGAATATTCCCTGAATATGCCAACATGATGTCACCAGTATGGCCTGCCAACAGGTCCCCTTCCAAGACCTCCTTTTGGCCCTAAAGGAGATGGTTTTTTTAGTTTTGGCCATAACTTGGGTGTACGATATTGAAATTGGGTGAACAAATATTGTCTGAAAGATGGTTCCATCAAATTTCCAGTGGTGTGGGTCTCATCACCAATTTTTTTTGTTGGTGCATTCTACAAATTTTTAAAGTAAGAGGTGTTGTTTTCACTCCTGAGCTCACAAATTTTAACTTATTTCTTCTTTTTTCATAATTCCAATGATGTTGGGATGGTCTTTTAGAGCTCTTCACAACCATCCATGCAATTTTTATAGATTTTTCTCTAGGTACATTTTCTTTAATTTTTTGTGTTTTCACATTCTAGTGAATTACTTGGATGTTTGATCTCCTGGAAACTTCCTATTTATGTGGGATGACTTGTTTTAGGCTATTCTACATGTCTTTTATGCTTTATGTCCTATTTGGGTATTGTAGACTTTTTTGCATGTACTTTCTCTTTTGTAGATGCGCTAAGGTAAAGTGTCATTCTAGTGTATACTTTTTGGGGATTACATACATACTATTATGCCTTTTGTACTCGCACTATGATATAAAGTGCCATAGGTGGGTTGTGAGTGTCTTTATTTTTCCATCACACCTTTGTCAAGTGAGTGTCCCTTCCTTGACAACATCAAACCCCAATGATTCATGCCTCATGCGTGTGTGCCTTGATTTGCACATCATTTTATTTGTAGGTACTATTCAGGTACTCTTCAGTTGCACATTTTAATATTCTTCTACGTGCACTTCTTGGTGACATACAGTTTCAGTGTACCTGTCTTGGCTCTCTCTTTCCACATTATGGGGGGTTTCTTCTGTTGGTATCAATGCTTCCTTGGTTTCATTTTTTGGAGTGATCTATGTATCTAATTTTCATTAACGGTTGGTTACCCATGCATTTCAGTGAGATGGAGCATTTACCATATGAACAATATTTGATTCCTATTTTAGAGGTGACCTTTTTGTCTTTGTTTTCCATTTGATTCGAGTAGTGTCATTGGGGTCACTAATGCAAATTCATGTGTCATTTGTATGTTCGAGTTCTAGATATTTTCCTTTGTTTTTCATCTGATTCAAGTAGTATCGTTGGGGGAACTCACGTAGATTAATATGTTCTTGATCTTGATCATTATTTGTTTCAGAGGAGGTTCTTCATTTCAACACTATATCGGTCATCTTTCCACAGTTTTTTACAACATTGTGCTTTAGTGATGTTCTTCATGTTCCTCTTTTTTGGGACATTGTTTTGGAGGCTTCTTCATCCCTCACATTGTTTTGGAGGCTTTTCAATCCTTAATTCACCTTTCTCTCTTTTGGAGAGAAGTTTTCCCCATAACGTTTTCTCCTTTTTTCTTCATTTGTGAGAGACTAGATTGTTTGTACATGGGTACCTCATTAGGCCTTGTTTGCTGGGACCCATCATGCATTCTCTTTTTAGGGTTTTTAGCTACTCCCTAAGTTCATCTTAAGGGGGTATTAGAGTAATCATGCATTAGCTAATAATTAATTAATATTTAATTTATTATTAGTCTAATTTATTTCATGCACTTAACTTAAACTTAGGAGTGCTTTTTTATGCTCACTGAAGTGAGCTATTATTAGATCATTTTGTCTTATCACATGTGATATTGACACTTGTCATAATCTAATCCATTTATCATTAGCGTTGCTCCTATATAGCACTCAAACTCCATTGTATTATCACAACCTTTAAGAACTCTTGATCTCCTTGAAGATTCTTGAGGTTCATTCTGTAGCTTTTTCTTTTTGATGATATAGCATATTATTGTTTGTAGATCTCTTATGTGGATGATGTTTTGTTCGTTGTTTGATCATGCTTGTGTTTATTCACAATTCTAACACTTAGCCTAATGACATATTTTGGAGTTAGACATACACCAAGTACTACTACATTAGTTTATCCACTTATCTATCTTCATTTATTTTTAATCATATTTAGGCTACCTCTATAGAACTCCTTTTCAATCTAGCTGAGACTAAAGTCAAATGATGTTTTACCCACCTTAGTAAATTGGTGAAGTTTTTTCCTTCCTGATCATATGTTAGAGATTCTTTTCTCTAATTTTGAAACCCCTTGTATGTTAAATGAACAAGACAACTGTGAGGGGGGAGGTGAATCATTTGTACCAAATTAAAACATCAAAACCCTCAAAAGTAATCAAATCCACATGCATTCATTAAACCCTTAATCTATTATAATATTCAAACATGAAAAGTGGATAGTAAAAACTAGAATAACCAACACCATACACAAGAGAACACCTGATTTACATGGAAAACCCAATGAGGGAAAAACCACGGTGAGGATTAGTTCACAATATAAGTGATTGGAAAACTATTGCAAAGGCTCACTGCTAGAATAGGATGCACTGTCCACAAAGGCTCACAACTAGGGCTCACTGCTATAAAAAGAAAATAAGACATAAGATAAATGTTACACATAAAATAACTTCTCAATGCACCAGAGAATCCAACATAATATCTCCAACACCTTAGCAGTCTTGTTTGAATGATTGCGTACACCTTCAGCTCACTGCATTATTAAGTCCAACACTTTGAAGTTCACACTGCTCTGCTCAAACTCGCACTGTACCGTTCATAAATTCACATCACTTTCATCACACACCTCTATCCTTTCTATCTTATCAACCTTCAACATCTCAAATCATACTTATACTGTCCTCAACCTTGAAAAACTTCTCCAAGGTCGGCTATACACGCTTCACACTTTGCAATTTCAAATTAGGCCAGCAGTAAACATTCACACAGTGGATAGGAGCAAAAAGTGTTGAATGAACAAGAAAAATAAGAGGGGGGGTGAATCAGCTGTATCAAATTAAAACATCAAAAACCCTCAATAGTAATCAAATCCACAAGCATTCATTAAACCCTTATTCTATTATAGTGATTAATCATGAAATGTAGATAAAAAAAATTGAAACAACACCATACACAAGAGAACACCAGATTTACATGGAAAACCCAACGAGGGAAAAACCATGGTGAGGATTAGCTCACAATATAAATAATTTTAAAATCGGTACAAGGGATAACTTCTAGAATAGGACACATTGTCCAATAGGGCTCACAACCAAAGCTCAAAGAAGATAGAAGAGAAATATTACATAGAGAACACTATCTCAATGCAACAAGGAATCCACCACAATTACTCCAACACTTTCACAGCCTTGTTTGAAAGATTGAGGACACCTTCAGCTCATTGCCTTCAAAATTCCAACACTTGAAGTTCTTACTGCTCTATGATCAAATTCACATATACACTTTTGCAATTCAAACCACATTTATCACTCACATCTATCTTAAGATTTTCCAACAATATCACTCTTATTTATATCATCCTCAACCTTGAAAACCTTCTCCAAGGTCGGCAACACATTCTTTACATTTACAATTTCAAATTGGGTCAAAAACCAAGCATTCTTGTGATGGATAGGAATAAAGGCGACCCTCATAAATCCTTAGTTAGGACCCAAATTTATCCCAACACGCCTCAACATGCTTCCACAAACTTCAAAGCAGCTTTGCATGTAGTGTTAACACCAGGTCGGCCATTACCCGTGCCAAACACCATAAAACTATTAAGTACATGCTTCCCACTTGATCAAGATGATACATGAACCACACAAATATCCTTTACATGATCTATAAAAATCCATGAACCACCTAAGATCCAACAAAGAATTCATCCAAACTTGCATCATATAAATACTTCAACCCAGAGCATCCATATAACCTTATACGCACACTAACACATGAAACACACACTGCACTGTACCAAATCAAGAGAAATCTTGAATTTTGAAAGATACAATCAACATAATCAACTTCCCAGATCCACACAACTTGAAAGTAAAGTGTGGAGAAATGCGAAGAAAATACATTTCTCCTAGACCACAACAAACACCACTAAAAACCTAGTTCACACACTGGTGAACATATCTCACTCTGCACAACAATCCAGAAGTCCAAACTATGGATATAGCAACTACTGACAATCCTGAACAATGTATCAAATATCTGCACATGTATAGAATCAATATAGTAGAAACATGGAGCACATCCCAGAGCACATATTGAACATTTTCATAACATTGTTTTCTCTAATTATCAATTTTTTTCAAAAGAACTTGGAAACCAAGCACCAGAGACACAATCTCAACACATTACAATCCAGAAGTCAAAACTCTAGATATAGCAACTAATGACAATCCTGAACAATGTATCAAATATCTACACATGCATATAATCAATATAGAAGAAACATGGAGCACATCCTGGAGTACATAATGAACCTTTGCACAACATTGTTTTCTCTATTTATCAAATTTTCTCAAAAGAACTTGGAAACGAAGCACCAGAGATACCATCTCAACACATTACATCATTCCAACACATCTCCAAAAAATGCAACATAAAGATAGCTCCATGTACTCACAACACTTCCTCAATATCTCAACTATACATGCAGAAATTGCAACAAATTGTTTTCCTCTTTTTCACAATTTTCTCAATATCCTTGACATCTTCATCATGCAACAAAATTCCTCAACACATAGTTGACATCAATGAAAAAACCAACTTGTTGACATCAATGACAACACCTTCATACTTGCAACAAAAATAAGACCAAAATAAAACTTAATTGGGACCCAAATCAACTCTCACATGTCATGCTATGCCTTCATTAACACTTGAACATATTTGAATGTAGCGTAAACACCAGGTCAATCGTTACCCGTGCAAACACATTAAAATTTGAATTACATGCTTCCTTTGAATGATACAAAACTTCCAAACAATAAACTTCACTTGAACATGATCCAAGAGTATCCTGGAAACCAACAAACTCCTTTGCAACAAATCTCACCTGAAGATTATAAAAATTATGTTTACCCAGACAACACTATGAAACATTGCAATACTTTGTAACTTAGAAGACATTCTTCCAATACATCAAATCATGAATCCTCTTGACATAGGAAAGAGATAAAATTTATAAATTCTCCTTAAGAACTACAAGTCTTGAAAAGAAACTGCAAAGAAATGTAGAGCAAATACATTTCTCCCAAACACCTCTATAAGCAACATTGCAAAACTAGTTCACACACTGGTGAACATAAATTCCTTTGACCATCGATTTAGAATAAAAAATTTTGTATATAGAAACTCTGAACATCTCTAACCAACATACCCAAATCACAAAAGCAAATCTTTAGCCTAGAAGAAATGTGAAGCAAAACCAAAGCACCTCTGCAAACCAAAACACCATGTTTCCCTGTTTTATCAAATTTCTCAATATCCTTGACATTTAAACCATAAATAGAAGCTTATCAAAGCAACACTAGAGGTTAACATCAAAAACTTAACTGATAACAACATAATGCAACTAATCAAAGCAATAGTCTCTTCTCAACCACTACACTACTATCATCAATGACAACCCAAGATTGTTGACTAATGACAACACCTTCATACTTGCAACATTTGCACTCATAGAATAGTTTGGATTTAGGGATTTGGGACCTACAAATCTAAGCACCAACACCACCCATTGCATGTTGTGGCTCACCACCTACCACCTATTGTGCATCACTTGCTACTCCTCTTGAATCATCTCCTCTACCTATGTTTAATGAATATAATGACATGGGACATATAATCTACCAATAATATTCTATATATGAAATTTTTATTCCTATATCATCCCTTGTTTTAACCCTAACTAGATCACCTACCTCATCATCATCAATGCATGCTTAGAGTGAAAATGATGGTCTATCTTTCTTGTTGAGATTAAATAGTGATATTTAATGTCCCATGTATATCTAAGACTCTAAGGTACATATTTCTAGAGGTTAGAATATTTAAGAACCCATTCATAGTGAAAACGATCCAGATTTATGGCTAATGTAACACAATACCACCCAGATAATCAAATCCTCCTTAATTAATTATGGTCCTCCAACCATCCTCACATCTCTCTGGGGTCGCTATGTAATAAATTTTGTGGTAATTATGTTAAAAATACATCTTCATCAAACTAGTGTTGTCCTTTTTTTTCATCAATCCATCTGACTAACATCTCATTAGTAATATCTAAGTAGATATCAAGTGCCATAGTTGTTGGCATCCAACACATGTGGTATTTGGATATACTCACATACCCAACATGGTAGAAGTGTTGTGGACTAAAGAGTGGTCCCCAAAATATCTATAAATTGATAAAAATATGCCAACATATATCTACCCTAAGAATAAAATATCCCATGATACTCCATTCCTTGTACCAAATGAAGAAAATTGCATGAAATGGAGGACCCCTATTTATTTGGAAGAATCAAAATGAAAAGTATTAATAATAAACACTTATATCCCTTGGATACTCTACCAAATATGGCATCTAATGAGGTTACAACCCTTTGTGCATGATCAATATGACTAGTATAATAATGATATATGTAACCCTATCATGTTTTTAGGTGGTCTGATAATTTGTTACAACTTGTTTCCCTCAAACTACAAGTCTCAAGATCCAATACACATCCTTTATTGTAATATGCATCTCATCAATAGGTAGACCTCAAAGGTGTTAGTATTTGAATCCCAATTCTCTATGAGTATTGTGAACATATATAATAAAATACAATAGCTACCTCATAAATGTAAGGCTAACTTTGTTGACCATCTATGTATTGGTGTGTGTAATATCCATATTATAGAGGTTGGATAGATGGTTATTTCACTATTGTCTAATCTTGATCTCATCTTGAATTAAAAAACCAAAAATAATAATCATTATTATCCCATGAAAAAATGAAATAATAAAATGTTAAATTAATTAAAAATCTAAAAAAATGAGAAAACTAGCTCATATCCATGGGTATAAATCATATACATGGATTAGATTCATGTCTATTAGTGCAAACCCCTATGAAATGGGTTTACGTCCATAGAAATATGATCACTTCCATGCATATCAATTATGAACATAGAACCAATCTATGTTGATTTATGATCTAATTATTTTTTGAAATGATTTTTTAAAAGAAAAGTTTAGATTCTTGTTGATTTAAGGGTGTTTCCTGCATTCATGTACTATTTCAATTATAATAGGAACATGGACTCTATACTACATTGTAGCAATGTGCTTAGAGCTCTCTAGGTGTGAATGCACAAATATAATATCCCTTTAACACATTCAACCTCATAAAAATAGTTTAGGTATTTATGCCCTTATGTCTTTGACCTAATCACCTGCACTTACCATGCAATGATACCACTCATTATTGAAACTACCGATAATAATACACATGGATACATTTTTCATTACATTATGTGATTTTATTATTCAAGTGTTTAATTTTTCATGAATGACATAATTTATGAGATATGTAACTACAAGAAATATTACATCACTCTTTTTTTTTTAATAAGGAAATTTTGTAAGTTTTGATATCCTTTTCCCAATTTTTACTTTTCCTACTCTAGTTATTCATTGCTATATATGTCATTTAAGGTGATTCTATCACTTAATTACTTCAAAATCCTTAACATTCACATCTTTAGTTAACATATTTATTTAGGATCACCATATATTTTGGTATGTATATTCTTTGTATAATGTTTGAGACATGTTTCATTGTGCTCACATGATATGATTATTTATTATTGTTTGTATTCCCTTATCACTATGGACAATCTTGATGGAATCATGCCTCATTTCTTTCATGCTCTTACATGCTTATCTCTTTATTTACATGTGTGTTGCACCTTGATGCAAAGGAAACACAACTTCAAACACAATGGACAATAAAGAACAAGAAAATATGGATTTCACAATAGTATGCACTTGATTCCCCGATATATCAATGGTGGCAACAAATAACACCCTGTAAACTATCCTATTTGCTTGTTTTCATAGGTTCAAGTCTCAAGAAACAACCAAAACTCATTTTCTCTTCATTCTTAGGATTCTAAATTCTTTAACCAAACCCCATAGACCTCATTACAGTGATTAACTCAAAACAATGCATTTTCACAAAACCCTCAACAAACTAGGGTTTATGACAATCTAGATGCTAATAAAAACACACTGTCCTCTATAAATTAGGTAAATTAATGAACTATCACTTACCCTTTGATGGAAACGTGCACAAATACCTACAAAAATTATGTTCCAAATTTCATGATTTTTCACCAGTTAGAACTTGAGATATGATTTTTTTAACTCACTAAAACCCTAGTTTCTGAATAGGGCAGTGAGCACCATTTTTGCCATAACTTGAGAAAAACTCAATGAAATCATTTCAAACCACCTGAATTTGAACTTTAAGACATGCCATTATCATACCACACAATCACATACCTACAACTTGATCGTACAAATCTGCACCAAACCACTTTTCTATTTTTTTAAGAAAAACTTTCATAAATTTGTAAATAATAGGGTATTTTCTTGAAATCTTGCTCCTCAACTTCTTGGAGCGTGTTTTTTAATTGATTCAATGTGGATAACTTAGAAAAAATAGTTACCATCGAGGATATGACCTTTTTCCCCAATAAACCTAATAGCTATGTTATTAAACTTGACAATTATGCTCTCTTCTTTGCAACTTTTAACCATGAACTAAGAAACAAAACAACAAAAAGACCTTACATGATTCCCATGGTCCTTTAAGACCTTATTATATTTGAGAACAATCCCCATCCTTGTAGCAAGCCAAAGTCCTCCTAGAAATTCAAATTTACATTTTGGTGGGAAACCAAAAAATTTGAATTCTAGCCTATTCAACCTATCAAAACTATTAGATTAGGATCCCAATGGACCTCCTAAGACCTTCACAAACTTAAAAAAGACTCCTCATATCAAAATGAGCATGAAAACAATACATGAAAGTGACGCTCCTGCATCGTGCCTACACAATCTTACTTATTGGAATTTATTACATGCTTATTGCACCTAATGTTATCTATTGCTATTTATTGTATGCAACTTGTTATTCTTACATAATGCATTACTTATAGATATTTATTACATGCTTTACGTGCTTTACATGACGCTATCATTTTTTTGCTTCTCTCTAGATCCTTAACATCTTCTTTAAGTAATAAATTGGAAGGGCATATATTATCACTAACATTTCTTCATGATTTTGATTACAATGATGTAATTGTGAAATTTATGATTATTTATTACTATCAAATAGATATTATTTCCAAATGTAATATATTTCCTCATAATCGAAGTCCTTATTGTGCTATTTGTAGAGTCAAATCCTAATGCATATATATAGAGTCTTTTACATTTTTTTCTTATTAGATTCCTTTCTATATATTTACCATTAAATTTCATAATAGGAAAAATCTCACCCTATTCTTTTTACTTTTTAAAAATTGTTTCAACAAGTTGTCATTATGGTTAATTTTAAAATGCCTAGTAGATGCTACTTGTTGTAACTTTTTCTTCCATGACCATAGGTTCTCAAAATATAACTCATGGAAATGAGCACACATAATCCACATTTCTAATTTGCATAATTTATGCAATTTGTATCTTTTAAGTGTTTAAAAAGTATTTGATTTCCATGTTAATTGCTTGATTTTACTTTGGCATGTGCATTCTCATGGTTGATCACTTGTAAGTAAAAGTGGGGGTAAAATGTAACATGGTGAAAATTGCATAACCATGTCCCTTTTTCTTATGTTTTGGGATGGCTAGGTTGTCCTTATATGCATTGAAGTTGGTAAATGATGTCACTCAACCTAAATCCTATCAACACTTATCCCTAATTGTTGATTCCCATCTCTAAATCCACCATTCACTATTTTTTTAAGATTTGTGAGGGGTAGGTGCAAGAAGTTGGATCCACAAAATGTTCAAAAAGTGGAAGTGTTTTTGTTGATTTTCAAAATTTGTCACAGTTCGACTAAAAATTTGAAGCACTTACACATAGAATCTTAAAAAATATAGTGATATGAAATATAGTATTTTGAGTCTAATTTTAAAATATGTAATTTATTTTAATACCCATAAGATACAAATTAATTTTTAATAGGAATGTATAAAAACCAATTTTTAAAATACTTTTTTAAGACCATAGCATGCACGTGTACGACCACCATAATTTGACCTAAATAAAAGTAATTTTCTAATTAATTTTATGGAAAGATATGTATTATACTAAAGATTAATGAGGATATTTTTTATTGGCCCTAATTGTTGTGTTTGAAAATCCCTCGTGCATGGCCACCATAATTTGAGATAAACTAATTATTTTTTGAATTTTTTTCATTGCGTAAAGAATTATTTTTAGATTGATGTCATATAATTTTTTTTACAAGGAACTTAAAAAATTAAAAGTTATTAAAAATATATGAAAACTTGAAAAATAGAAAAAATATAATCATTAAAAAATTACATACTTGAAAACTATACATCCTCATCTATAATGGGTTTTAATTTCATAAAAAAAACTTCTAAAAAAGTGTCATTAACTAATTACCAAAGTCAGTTTTTTCTCTTGGCATTGCCATGACCTTGTACTTGCAAGTCCAAGGCTAAAGGCTAGGTTACCATGCTTTCCTAAGCCTAAAACCAAATCAAAAGGTGGTTCAACATTTCAATTTTTTTTCGAAAGTGTACTTGCTTTAAAATAGGTACCTGTTCTATTTTATGAATGAGTACTTATTTTTAAATGAGTCTTGTTCTATTTTTGAACGGGCTCTTGCTTTAAAACGAGTATTTGATCTATTTTATGAACAAAAAATAACAGATAAATTGATCCCACAAACATTTAAAAAATACTTTCATGAAATGGTTACTACTCATTTAGTAAAATAGGTACTTGTTTAGGATGAGATCCCAAATAGTAATGGTACTCATTTTGATTTCAAGCTCAAGAGTCCATTCTTAAACGTATATATATTTTAAAAAAATGGGCACTTGTTCTTGTTGGGATTATTTTTTCCCAACACTTCCCCTATATGTGGACCCAACTCCTTGCTTTTACCTTGAGTGCATAAGTGATCTAGATCACCTCATGCCCATGAGTTTGAATCCCAGAATTTAAGATTCAATTTTTTAAATTTAAAGCTTTGTCACCTTTTCCTTTATGAGCCAACCACAATGGAAATAATTGTTGGCAACACAAGGGCAGACAACGGAGAGAGGGGGTGAATCAGTTGTCATAGAAATTATGCTTATTAAAATATTCTCAAATCTGATAAATAAACATGAAATCATAAACCATCATCACATCAGAAATACACATAACACCAAGATTTCTTATGTGGAAACCCTATTAGGGAAAAAACCATGGTGGAGGTTAGTCCACAAGATTATACCCTATTAAAAGTATAAATAATTATAAGTGGGGAATGAACATGCATTCAGGCACACTGCCTAGAGCTCACTGCTGAAATACAAAAGGGATTACTGCCCAAAGGAAGATTCACTGTCTTACAGAAACATTCAGATTACATCCACAAGATTTTGAACTGAGAAAATAGCATCTGCTAATTCCTTATTATAGTTCCGGTTAAGCACATAAACATATGTTCTCTCTTCTTCACACTTTACATCTGTCTTCAAAATATTAGAACATTATTCACACTTAGCACAGAGCACATCTCTCACATATCTACCTTCAAATGGTATAAACAATCACTCATATATATCCGCAACCAAGAATAACATCATCTACATGTCGGCTTTAACAAAATATAAAATGTGTACAAACTGTTGGCCCAACACAATAAAAGATTGATCAATGCAAATCAAACAACGTCAGCCACAACATAGTGAAGACCCAAAACAACATCCTTGAACATGAAACACCTTCAAAAATTATTCCTCAAAGATCCACAACACGCTACAATCACCCTATTGGCCATGGACATGAAAAACATGAACACGCAAAATAAAATCACCAATCGTGAGCACAACGGTCAATACAGACATACAACATAGATAGAGCATGATCTAGAAACATCCACAAGAATCATGAATTGCCACAGAAGCATCCACAACAACTCAAGTTACTAGAATCATGTCATCTTCTTTCAGGAACACCAACTGAAGTAACAAAACAACTGTCAGAAAATAGATACTCATAACTCGATCAAATCTTCATGCAGATCTCTAAAACTTAATGTGGATAAACTAGATATACTTGAAAAAAACCCTTTAATCCACAACCTCTTATCATCAACATACTGAGCTAGCCAACAGACTGAACTTCACTGCATCACTAACAACCTACAACTTATTTTATTACAATTTTGTCAATATCCTTGACATATACAACCTTAAAGACATTAATGCCAATAGTGTTGACATCAATGACAACCACATATCAGCAACATCCAAAAATATCCCCCCTTGGCATTGATGGCAACACATGATGTGAAAAACACCATCAACACAACTTTCTCTTAGCACTTACTCCCCCTTAGATTTTGACTCTTTTCTCCTCAAATTTTGCTCTGTTTTTCACATGACTCTTCTCCCCCTTTGACGTCAATGACAAAGATACACATTATTTTTCTCCACACAAGCTTTGAACTACATATCTGAACATCTGACTACTCCCCCTGAGTAGCATCCACCACAACATCAATCCAAATCAAGATATGACTATGAAATGCACGGATTGATGCAAGTCAATGCATCTTAATTCTAATTAGGAGGGGTAATCACCCCTAGCTTCCCTATGAGATACTCAAAAGTATCCTTAAATCCAAGCTTCAAAAAATACTTTTTCAATCTAACATACCATGTTCTTGGGGCTTGCTTAAGTCCATACAATGCTTTCTTCAGCCAAAAAACCATATCTCCCTGATCAGTCAATTGAAATCCATTAGGTTGCTCAATATACACTTCTTCCAGTTCACCATTTAGAAATGCTGATTTGATATCCATCTAATAAACCTTGAAGTTTTTGTAAGCAACATAAGCAAGAAATAGTCTCATAGCTTCAATCCTAGCAACAGGGGAAAAAGTTTCTTCAAAGTCAATTCCCTCCATCTGAGAATATCCTTTACACAAAAGTCTTGCTTTGTTTCTAACAACTTCACCTTGTTCATTCAATTTGTTTTGAAGGACCCATTTTGTTCCAATTAATTTTTTGTCCTTAGGTCTGGGAACAAGAATCCATGTATCATTCTTCTCAATTTGCAGTGGTTCCTCTTTCATTTCTTCCATCCAATGTTCATCTTTGCATGCTTCATTTATACTATTAGGCTCAGTCTTTGAAATTAAACAATATTCTTCAACAATTCTTCTCCTGGTTTGAACTCCTTTGTTCTTGTCACCAATAGTTTGATCTTCTGAATGATTTAGTCTTACATACCTTGGAGTCTTAGGATGTTCTTGAACTTTAGGCTCTTGTGATCTCACTTTTGCACTTTCACTAGTTCCTTCCTCTTGATTTTCCTGATTCACCAGAATGATCTGAATTTGATTTGAAGTCTGAACTTTCTTTCCTTTATCTGAACTATCATTTTGATCATCTGAATCATATTTATGGGTTCTGGATGGTCTAACTATGTCTTCATCAACCTTGACATTAGCACTTTCAATTACTTTCCTCAGTCTCTTATTGTAGCACCGGTAGGCTTTACTTTTAGTAGAATAACCGAGAAAGATTCCTTCATCACTTCTAGCATCAAAATTTCCTATATCTTCATCTCTTTTGATAAAACATTTACTACCAAATATTTTGACGTATCTAATAGTAGGTTTATGACCATACCATAGCTCATAAGGAGTCTTACCGGTATCACCTTTGACTTGTACCTGGTTGAGAGTGTAAACAGTAGTACTCACAACTTCTCTCCAATAGATATGAGGAACATTTCCTTCCAACATCATAGTCCTAACAACTTGTTGAATTGTCCTGTTCTTTAATTCCACAACTCCATTTTCTTGAGGGGTCCGTGGGGTAGATAATTGTCTCTTTATCCCATGCTCTTCACAAAAAGAATTAAACTCATTAGAAGTGAATTCACCACCTCTATCTGATCTCAGACATTTAATCTTTAGACTTGTCTTTGTCTCAACCATAGCCTTAAAAATATTGAATTTCTCCAGAGCTTCAAATTTTTCCCTTAAGAAAGTAACCCAATCATTCTAGAATAATCATCAATAAGTAACATGAAATACCTCTATCCTTGTAAACTTCTAACTCTAGAAGGACCACACAAATCAATATGCACAAGCTCCAACACTTCATTTGAACAATGCTGTTTGCTCCCAAATGAAACTCTAGTTTGCTTCCCTAACTGACATTCCTTGCATATGGCATTAGTCAGTTTTATCAACTTAGGAAGATCTCTCTCTTCCTGAGTAGAGCTTATCTTGATAATATTTTCAAAGTTTACATGACACATTCTCCTATGCCACAACCAACTTTCATCAACTTGAGCAATCAGACAACTTTTACTAGCAGCACTCAGGTGAAAGATATTACCTTTTGTTTTTGTACCAGATGCAATCACATTTCTAGAACTCCCCAATATTCTACACTTTCCATCCTTGAATTGAAGATTGTATCCCTTGTCAACCATCTATCCAACACTTAAAATATTTTGCTTCAAACCTTCCACATATAGCACATCATCAGTATTATGCTTATCATCAAGAGAAATGGATCCTTTGCCACATATTATACTAGCTTTGTCATCACCTAGAAACATCCACAAGCATCATGAATCACCACAGAAGCATCCACAACAACTCAAGTTACTAGAATCACGTCATCTTCTTTCAGGAACACTAACTAAAGCAACATAACAACTGTCAGAACATAGATACTCATAACTCAATCAAATCTTCATGCGGATCTTTGAAACTTAACATGGATAAACTAGATATAATAAAAAAAAAACCCTTTAATCCATAACCTCTTATTATCAACATACTGAGCTAGCCAACAGACTGAACTTCACTGCATCATTGCCAACCTGCAACTTATTTTATTACAGTTTTCTCAATATCCTCAACATATACAACTTTAAAGACATTAATTCCAATAGTGTTGACATCAATGACAACCACATATTAGAAACATCCAACAATAATTCAAAATTGCATGTTAGTGTGGTGTATTTAAAATACTAGCACTAATTCAAATGAATAGTATAACTTAACTATTAAATAGGCGTAGGACAACTGAGAGGGGGGGTGAATCAGTTGTTACAAAATTCAAACTTAAAACTCGAACACTTATTAATTCCACAACCACACTATTCTTTTATTAAGTAAGAGCATGAAACAAAAATAACAAAAAGAAAATCAACACAATGAACACCATATTTTTACGTGGAAAACCCAATGAGGGAAAAACCATGGTGAGGGTCAACTCACAATATAGATTATAAAACAAAGGCTCACTGCCAAGGGCTCATTGCCCAGAAGAGGACTCACTGTCCAAGTACAAAGGCTCATTTCCTACAGAAAGGACTCACTATCCAACATGGAGGCTCATTGCCTACAGATATAAAAGAGAACAAAAGATCCACCACAACGATTAACACATTCACAGAATTGCAAAAACCTTTCGCTCACTACCTTCAGGAATCCAACACAATGAAGAACTGTTGTCACAACTCACTCATACACACACTTCTGTTCTTATGATTTGTGGCTCACTTTTGTCACTTTGCATCACAATTTCATACAAATCTTCACAATTCGACTTGCTTTTCTACCATCCTTAACCTTAGAAACTTTCTCCAAGGTCAGCCACAATTACCTCTTTTCATAAATTCAAATTAGGTTGGAAACTCAAGATTCCCGTGTTGGAAAGGAATAAGAGTGGACCAATAAAAATATTTAACCAAGACCAAAAATAATGTCTCAGATCAACCACAGACTTCTTCAATTTATTTTTATTCTTCAAATGAAGTGTAAACACCAGGTCAGCCAAAACTAATGAAAACACAAAAGATCATTGATGTACACACTACCCAACAAGAAGATGACATGTAGACAGCACAACACACTTCATTATGCACTAGAATACATCTTAGAATTCTCCAGATTCATCTGTAGAAAATGCAACAAACTTCAAACACTGAACACCTTTCACCAGTCCATCTAGACTGTACAAACTCACACTAAAACACTAAAACATGACTTCTAGATCACCAATCTTCAAACCTCTTTGCCAGAGAATAGAAAAGACCTTCACACGACATATCCTAGATCTACAAGATCTGAAATGAAACAACAGAGAATTGCGGAGAAAAACTATTTCTCCTAGTCCACAGAAGACTAACTCTGCCAGAACAGTTCACATACCGGTGAACGTAACTTTCATGTACCAATAAACCATAGGCTAAAACTCAGGAGATATCACCACTAGATCATCATTACCAAACCTTCAGATTCGTACAAGCATAGGATCAACACAAAATAAATGCGGAGCACATACCATAGCACATTCTAAACACATTCATCACTCTGACTTCTCTTCTTTATTAATTTTCTCAAAAGCACTTGGAAACTTATCAAACCAACACATTAGCAACATCATAAAGATAGCTCCATTTACTCACATCTCAACAAAATCTCAGCTATACATACACAATCTGCAACATACCGAGCTGTGTTGACATCAATGACAACATTAATGACAACACCACTAGATTAGCTCATCCTTGCAACAATCTCCACCTTTGTCATTGATGACAACACGAGATGTGAAAAACCATCAAAGACAACATCCTTCACAATATTCTGGGAGAACACTTTCTCTTCTTTTGCAACTATTTTTTGCATGACTTTCTTTCCCCCTTTGACATCAATGGAAAAGATCAAAAACTCTGATTACTCTCCCTTAGGATCACACCCATACTACAACAATGAAAAAACACTTCTACTCCCCCTGCGGAGTAGACCCATCTATCAGTCTAGATAAATAAGGTAACTATTAATTCACTAGACTGATGCACCTTCATGTGCACTTAGTTCAAAGGGCCAATGACCAACATCTCCCTAAGATGCTCAAAAGTATCCTTCAAAAGAGCCTTGGTAAATATGTCTACAATTTGTTACTTTGTTGTCACATACTCCAATCTGACTTCATTCTCCAACACTTTTTCTCTCAGAAAATGATACTTGATAGATATGTGTTTTGCTCTTGAATGCATGACCGAGTTCTTTGAAATGTTTATTGCACTTGTGTTGTCACAAAAAATAGAAATAGGCTCATCACATATCACTCCAATGTCTTTCAGAGTTTGCTTCATCCAAAAAACCTATGTGCAGTAGAATATTGCAACAATATATTCTGCCTCTGTAGTGGATAAAGAAATTGAGTCTTGCTTTTTACTCAACCATGAAACTAATCTTCTGCCAAGAAAGAATGCACCAGCAATGGTAGTCTTCCGGTCATCTACACATCTGGCCCAATCAACATCTATATAAGCACTCAGGGTGAAATCGTCACATCTAGCATCAAACTTTCCAAGATTTTCATCATCTCTCTTAATATAGCATCTGCTTCCAAATACCTTAAAATACTTCACAATAGGAGTCTTACCAGTCCATAACTCAAAAGGTTTCTTTGTGTTATTATGTCTAATCTAAACTCTATTAAGAACATAAACAACAATATGTATCGCTTCTCTTCAGCACACATCCGGTACATTTGATTCTTTCATCATGGTTCTAGCAGCTTCCTGTACTGTCCTATTTTTCCTTTCAACTACTCCATTCTACTAAGGGGTTCTCAGAGCTGAAAACTATCTTCTTATGCCATGTTGTTCACATAATGCATGAAATTCACCAAAAGTGAATTCTCCACCTCTATCAGATCTCAAACACTTGATTTTCAAATTTACTTGATTTTCCACTCTTGCTTTGAATTCCTTAAACCTGTCCAGAGCCTGAGTCTTTTCTTTGAGAAAATCAATCCATGTCATTCGAGTATAATCATCGATAAGCAACATGAAATATCTATCACCATTCAGGCTTCCAGTCCTAGTCGGACCACAGAGATTAGTATGAATTAACTCCAACATACCAACAGTAGAATGCTCTTTTCCCTTAAAGTTGCATCTTGTCTATTTTCCTAATTGACAAATTCTACAAATGGAATTAGTAAGTCTTGTGATTCTAGGCAGCCCTTGAACAATTTCCTTTGCACTGATTTTGACCAGGTTATCAAAATTTACATGACCCATTCTCTAGTGCCATAACCAACTTTCACTGATTTGAGATACAAGGCAATGACCATCAACTCCCTTCAACTGATAGATGTTTCCATGAGTTCTTCTAGCAACAATCATATCTCCACTTCCGGATCCTTTTTTGATTCCACAGGTATTATTTTAAAACACAAGTTTAAAACCACTGCTACACATTTGACCGACACTTAGAAGATTATGCCTCAAACCCTTCACATAATATACATCATCAATACTGTGCACTCCATCAAAACTAATTGAACCTTTCCCATAGATCTTAGCTCCTGAATCATCACTGAACATAAACAAACCACCATCATATTTCTCAAGTTTAGTGAACTTACGGGTATGTGTAGGATCATCATGGAAAAAATAGACCCTTAAGCGGTGAAAAATTCAGAAAAATTAGAGTTAGGAAACTTGACGTAAAAGTTTGAATAAGTTATCTATATTATTTCAAAAATATGTAAGAATATAATTTGTAGAAAATTGAATGTAGTTTCTAAACTACTAGGTTTATTTTCTAAAAAAAAAATCTATTTGGTGAAAATTTTAGATATAAGTAGAAGACTCATGTCCCGATGTAATGCATATTTTTTTGTAATTTTTTTCCAAGTAAATAATTAATTATGATTTTTTGTTACAACTTTAAAAAATATAAAACTTCGTATGTCTAACCACCTTAACTTGGTCAAAACTACATGATTTTTTTTAATCCTATAGTATGCAAAGCATAGAATGTGACATGTTTGGATTAAAAATGTTATACCGTTTGAAAGCTATAGATGTTTTTCAATCAACCTATCAATCAAGACTTTAGTCGTAATTCAAATAGAAAATGAATTATAATAATTATTTATTAAATTCAAAGTAAAGCATAATTTATATTGGTGGAAAGCTGAGAAACTCCTTTAAAAACCCTTTTCATTTCATCAATTTTGGGTAAAAAAAGTCATCATCCACATACCCTATACATACCCATCATATCACCACTTTTTGGCTCATCATGATCCTGCACATACCCTTACTCTTATCTCTGGTCATGTGATTAGAACATCCACTATCAATTACCCAGTAGTCTTCATCCCGTCTTGCATAAAAACCGGTAACCAAAGTAACTTCCATCCTATTTTTCTTTTTCTTCAGAGCCTTCTTGCTTATGCATTTTCCAAAATTAGTGGTTATAGATTTACTTTCCAAAGCTAAGAATAAGCATTCACTATCATCAACTTCATTCTCAAATTCATCATCAGAAATTCCTGCTTCTTCTTTAACATAGTACAACTTCTTATATTTCTTATCTTTTCTATCCTTATCCTTATAATCCTTGTTCTTCTTATGTACAACTCTATTTAGACATCTTGAAGCATAATGACCAATATTACCACAACTGAAACATTTAAAGGGAAACATAGCTTTATACTTTCTGATGCCTTTCTTCAACTTCCTGGTGAAGTTTTCTTCCAACTCATCAATGCCATCACTATCTGGTTCATCTTCAATCTTCATTGCCTTAAATGTTGTTTTTGTCTTTTCTTCTATCTTTTCTTCTTTCCAGAACTTTTTCATCTCAAATGCTTGCAAGGTGTCGAACAACTGTTCTAAAGTGTACTGCTTAGGATCATACATTTTTTCAATCACCGAGATCTTGTCACTGTAGCAATCTGGTAGGGTTATCAGGATCTTCTCAATTATATCTTCATCTAATAATTTTCCTCCTTGATTTCTAACTTCATTTGCAGTCAATTCAACCCTCTGAAAGAAACTTGTAATTTCTCCACCTTCTTCCATTTTCAAATTTGCAAATCTGTGCTTCGCCACCAGCTTCTTTGTCAGTTTCACTTTTTCATTTCCTTCATACATGTCTTCCAACTTCTTCCAGACTTTATATGCAGTAGCCAAAGAAGAAACCTTAGCTCGCTCATTTTTAGATAAGCCACTAAAAATAGCATACTTTGCCTTCTCATTTTCTTCATAAGCCAAAATCTCATTTGCAATAGTAAGACCACCAGATGGGTATCTAAACTTTGTCTCAACAGCCTTCCAGGTCTTGAAACCAAAAGAGATAATATATCCCTTCATATGTCCCTTCCAATCATTGTATTCAATTCCATCGAAAATAGGGATCGCCAACTTATGCGCCATCAGATCTTCTTTAAGTGTGTTAAGCTCTACACCAAGGAACCAAAGCTCTGATAGCAATTGTTAAACATGCGCAAGACAAATGAGAGGGGGGGTGAATTAGTTGTCACAAAACTCAAACTTAAAACTCCAAAACTTATTAATTCCACAACCACACTATTCTATTATTAAGTAAGAGCATGAACCACAAATAACAAAAAGAAAATCAACACAATGAACACTAGATTTTTACGTGGAAAACCCAATGAGGGAAAAACCATGGTGAGGGTCAACTCACAATATAGATTATAAAACAAAGGCTCACTGCTAAGGGATCACTACCCAGAAGAGGACTCACTGTCCAAGTACAAAGGCTCAATGCCTACAAAAAGGACTCACTGTCCAACAGGGAGGCTCACTGCCTATAGATAAAAGAGAGAACAAAAGATCCACCACAACGATTAACACATTTGCAGGATTGCAAAAACCTTTCGCTCACTGCCTTCAGGAATCCAACACAATGAAGAACTACTGTCACAACTCACTCACACACACACTTCTGCTCTTATGATTTGTGGCTCACTTTTGTCACTTTGCATCACACTGTCATACAACTCTTCACAATTCAACTTTCTTTTATTCCATCCTTAACCTTAGAAACTTTCTCCAAGGTCGGCCACAATTACCTCTTTTCATAAATTCAAATTAGGTCGGCAACTCAAGATTCATGAGGTGGAAAGGAATAAGATTGGACCAATAAAAATATTTAACCAAGACCAAAAATAATGTCTCGGATCAACCACACGCTTCTTTAATTTGTTTTTATTCTTCGAATGAAGTGTAAACACTAGGTTGGCCAAACCTAATGAAAACACAAAAGATCATTGATGTACATGCTACCCAACAAGAAGATGACACACAGATGCCACAAAACGCTTCATTATGCACTAGAATACATCTAAGAATTCTCTAGATTCATTCTTTGCAAATGCAACAAACTTCAAACACTGAAAACCTTTCACCAGTCCATCTGGACTATACAAACTCACATTGAAACACTGAAACATGGCTTACAGATCACCAATCTTCAAACCTCTTTGTCAGAGCACAGAAAAGGCCTTCACAAGACATATCCCAGATCCGCAAGATCAGAAATGAAACAACAGAGAATTGCGGAGCAAAACTATTTCTCCTAGTCCACAGAAGACCAAATTTTCCAAAATAGTTCACATACCGGTGAATGTAACTTTCACATACCAACAAACTAGAGGCTAAAACTCAAGAGATATCACCACTAGATCATCATTACCAAACCGCACAAGCATAGGATCAACACAGAAGAAATGTGGAGCACATACCAGAGCACATTCTGAACACATTCATCACTCTGACTTCTCTTCTTTATTAATTTTCTCAAAAGCATTTGGAAACTCATCAAACCGCCAGATCTGCAACATCATAAAGATAGCTCCATGTACTCACAACATCTCAGCTATACATGCACAATATACAACATACCAAACTGTGTTGACATCAATGACAATGTTCATTATTGACAACACCACCAAATTAGCTCATCCTTGCAACATTAACTACTAGAGAAAATTTAAAAATCTATTTGCAAGTGGATTAAAAACTACACCAACATTAAATCATCATCCTAGAAGCATATCACATGCTTGCTTGTTGGTCTTGATCTTGGTTCATCATTGTTGAAGTAGTTATGGTACAATGGTCTAACTAAGGAAAACATGACCCTCATAACTTAGTAGATCCCCTAAGACATTTCTAAACACCACTTATTCCTTGATAAATTTAGAGTACACACAAATGTGGAAAATTTTCAAGTAATAAAACTCTACTAGATTAGGTTCATAAGTTATAAGTTCAAATTTATATATTAGGTAAATAGGTCTATATACACATATATCACTTACACACATAGGACTGAACCTAGGTAATACATAACCAAATTTACAAATCAATAACAATCATATGAGGGATTCTAAAATTATAACATCAAAATGAATGAATTTTGACGCCCACATAATGACATCATTAGATTGAAGCTAAGTACCCTTACATTAGATTTAACTAATTTATACATTTATTATATTATTTATTTCATTTATATAATATTAATCCTAACTCATTTATCTAAATTAATTATTATTTAACTACTTAATATATATTTATATAAAATATGTCTCAACTTTATATCTTTATCCACAAATAAAATATTTATTCTTTTGCATACTTTAATAACTTACTATTTCTAAACAAAATTTAATAAGTATTATTATATCCAATGACAAATATAATTTGGAGTGAACTTTCTTAGATCATTTGAACATACATGATAAAATAGAATTACAAGAGCAATAGAGTCAATAAATAATGTACTATGAAGTCTCATTACTATTAGATCAAATGAATGAACAACATGTTACATAATTTCTTAAGAAAAAGATCCCATAAAAATAATTTAACCATGAAAATGAATAAAAAGGGGATCTAGTCTTGAAATAGAATAATTAAAAGTTCATAAAAAATGAGGGTAACACAATTGTAAGAAATCTATGGTGAATGCAATTTTGTTGACCTATAGTACATATTAAATTCAATTTAACAAAAGAAAGATTAGTTTCCTTTGTTAAATGATCTCAATGTACACTACACTAAGATTAACTACAACCATTATCGAGAAAAGAAGCCAACTTAATACTAATCTATTAAACATAATAGATTATGCTAATTAACCTTGATGTGTTTTAACCTTGAAAAACCATTATTTTCTAATCAGGCTAAAACACTACAAGAGAAATGAACTATTGTAGTTTTATAGAAAGTAAATTATAAAATTAAAAAATAGAAAGAAACATTGTAGATCAATAGTAAAGAGAAAATTCTAGGGGAATGCAGGTTGTGCGGTGTCCACATTCATGATGGAGACTTGTTGGGGCTTGTCTTCACAAATGTGGCCCGTTTGACCAGGAGAAAGAGTGACACCTTGGTTGTGGCTCATATGTTGAAAGACTTGCATGCTGAAGCAACACACTTAATGATAAATGCTCTTGATGTTTGGCTGAAAACATATATTGTCTACGATATAGTTGAAGCGAAGAAGGTGCACAACAATAGGAAAGTTGCAACAACAGTTGACAAGTTCATTGAAGCCGTTGATGCAAATAACCTGCAAATCTTCCTTGGCTTTGTGATCGCCAATAAAGGAGGCCTGGAAGGTTTCCAAATAACAAGGTTGTCTAAGTTAGGCATAGGCCTGATAGGCCTGTTGGGCATGTAAACATGAAAGCTCTGTAATTTCTTTGTTTTCAATGAAATGAAAAAAGTGTTACCTCATTGGTAGCAATTTGCCTAAAAAAAAATTAACAAAGAGAAACTTGGACACAAAAATTGAATGTCTATGGACTAGACACAAGCATGCCATGTAGACATCTGTGCAAAGTGCCATGGTCTATACGACGAAAGTAACCATAATCAAATTTTTATCTCAAAGAATGTGCTTGTTATGCACATAAATGAAACCATCAAATACCAAATAGATCACTAGTGATAATAGGAATGTAAATAAAATTTAACTTATATTTAATCAAATGGAAATGATACAAATAACAAGATATGTTCACAAACTCCCATGTGATTGGGCTTTTGGGGTTGTTTGGGAGCTTGTCTTTAGGTCAAGACTCTATTTTAGTTTCCCAACCTCCATAGGCAACCAATTTATTGAAAATAAACAAGATGTAGAATGTACTCTTCTCATAAATGTATCTAAGAGTAAAAGAGCAATAACAATGCAAATAGAGTGTAATAAAGTGGAAACTAAAATATTGGTAAATGAAAAATTTGACCCCACGTGCCAAAATCAATAACCACAAAGGTATTATAGAGATATCAATAGAAAATAAGAGAAGAAACTAAAGTAAAAATGACAATGTAAGTCACCTACCAAAGCTTGGTGAAGCCAATGGAGGCAATAACTTTGTTGCAAGATGCTACTACACTTCCCATGAACTTGATAGAGTGTTGGAGAGTCTTCACATGATATTCACAATGCTGGTAAGAGCTCAAGAATGCTACTATTAATGGTAGAATGTTGTAAAATTGTTCAAACTTGCAAAAGAGAGTGAAAGTGGATAAGAATAGTTCAAAAATGGGTAAAAGAAATGGAGAAGGAGACAAGTAGTCATCCAAATTTACTTTAAGGTAGTTATCTGTAGATTGAGAAGGTGACAAAAAATGAAGCACTTGAAAACAATCAAAGAATGATGAATCATTGCACAAATGTCTACGTGTCAATAGTGTCCACAAATTTTTTCTTTGAAAAAAATTCATATGTTTAACAATTATTAAAAAAAAAAAAAACAATAGTGACAAATGGAATTCTAAGCCTTTAACACCATGAGAAGAAAAGACTAAAGATAGAGATAGAAGTAACCTAAAAATATTAAAAAAAATGGACCCCTAAACAAACTCGAAACATAACATGTAATTACAAAAATATGCGACATTACATTACATGACCTAAGAATTTCTGTATCAACTCTCTATAGTAATGAAAGTTGGTGAATGAATAGTTCCCCAACGAAGACTAACTTAGCCTTCTCTATTTTGAAGTAAATAAAAAGGTACATCTCTAAAAAGTTAGCGTTATTCAAAAATTCAAGCCATTGATTTTTAACAGTCCCAAAATATATTTCATGACAAAATGGACAGCTAGCTGGTTGGACCAATACAGGTAGTGTATGAGTACCATTCCACTTGTGACGCCATTCTTTGCTTTGGTATGCAAAATCATGTGATTGCTGATTCTATTTGGCAAGTAGTTTTAAAAAATATATGGAAGAATCGATGTGCTGCAATGTTTTCTAATGACTATCATCAGCTAACTGGTATTTTAAGGCTTTACTCTGATATATTTCTTCAGGTGGCTTGTCCTTTTTCACAGATCCAAGTCTTGTGCAAAAAGAATGAACAGATCAAACATAGTCTACAACAGATTAAAGAACAAATTGTGAAGTTTAAGATTAATAGTAAACTCAGCTATGATAAAAATGTTTAACAGCTTATATAATATTGTCTTTATTACTGCCTTGTAGATGGAATATTAGACCTTTTTACACTTATGTGACTGATCCTTTGATTGTAAATTATTCACTTCAGTTACTTTTCCAATCTTCATTCTTGTAACCTAAATTTGCTTTCTTCAATGAAAAAAGAAAAAGAAAAGAAGTTAGCGTTATGATAGCACGAGCGATGCTTGCTTCAATGGGAAACAAAAAACAAGCTTGAGAAGGAAGAGGTGACAATTTCTTGATATAAAAATGTTTGGTTCGTATTTTCACGGTAGAAAGCACGAGTTTGGTGGCACTTCCAATGGTGGGCAGTGGGAGGGCAAAGATTCCACAATGATGTTGACTTTGTGGGCAGTGATATATATATAAATAAGGCGTTGAACCTTCGTACAGATACGCGTCAACTTTCATTTCTAAGCATATTCAATCTCCTCCTCTCGTCTTTCTTGGTTTCCCACCTCCTTTTGAGCTCTGCACGTTTTGGCTTCACCAGAGCACTGCTGCACGACTGACATATCCATGTGAAGATATTCATATTAAAATCCCAGTTTCTCCATAGATTTCTGTGAGAAAGTTGACCTTAATAAAGATGGAGTCTCAGCTCAAGAGGAGGACGCTGCTGATCCTCATCATGGTGGGGTTAATCGGCTTATCATTTCTCCATGAATTGCAAGCAGTCCCTGTTTCTAGTGAGTATTTTGGCTTCTTGTTTTTGTGGGTTAGTCTGACTGTAGAATGTACAAGGATAGAAATATGACCAAGACTTAAGCAATTCTTTGAAGATCTCTCAACTTAAACCATAGATTAGTAGTACATAACTTATGTTGATGACCTTCAAGGCACTGAAAGACAGTCCTTGCTCCTTTCTTTGGACTGTTTATATGTAAATTTGTGTTTGGAGTTATTCCAAATTCCTGAAAAGCCCAGTTTGTAATTTTATATATAAAGATGTGGATCCTAATTCATTAGACTAGATGCCATGACATAGTTCAGTTTGGTTTATTGAATCGAGATATTTTTGGGTTTTTTTTTGGCAGGGACCCTCAGTCTGGCAGATCAAGAACACTACTTCAGCAACGGCCAGGTACAACAAATGAATTATGTATAAGTAAATTTTATCTGGTGTTTTGTGTATGGGAAGGTTTTCATATTTTTTCTTCTAGCTACAACACGGGCCTAAAACTTTACCAATCTATAACCACATCAGGCCTTCCTGCTTATTTTGAGTTTTAGTCACTACCAAATCTCTCCTTTTACCCTTGCTTTTCCCAGGGACTTGCCTGGATTCATTTCTTTCTTCAACCATCGATTCTTCTTCTAGAACCTTCCATTTATTGCTGAAGTGTTCTAATACTGAGCTACTGGTTCTTTTGTCGTCAGTCCATCTTTGGTTCACGTGTGACTTATTTCAACATTCAAAACCATTCTCTCTGTTGATTGAAATTCAAGCCACCGATTAGTGGAAATACCGTTTATGTTTTTGTCAGCTAGGATGAAAAATAAATGTTCAATTTGATATGTTGTTTAAACCAAAATAACATAGCATAACAAAATTGAGAGCCATACGGCCTTTGAGGCACTTTTCCCATGTTAAAGGATGAGGGGTCAGCGATAATTTGGCAGTCAGATAAAAAAATTGACCATTTTCTTCATCCTGGTTTGGTACTCGGGATTTTCTTATGCCGAGAACCATTAGTTCTTGAGTGGCTGTGTCCCTGGTGTTGTTCAAAGCTAAGTGCTCAAAAGCACACACATCTTGGACCACACGATTGGAGCTGAGCCAGCTGAGTCACAATGTCATCTCCTCTTTTGGAGTTGATCATAGACTCTGATGTGGGAAAGGACCTATACTGTAAATGCTTCTTACATGGATGGTATCCTCTTTAAGGCCAACTTCTAAGGACACTTATCGTTGATGGGCCATGTACAAAGCTTGCCCGCTCAACATCCAAAAATTGTTCTCCTTAATGTTCAGAAAGGGCTGACAATTCTAACTTAGGAGAAACATCAACTGGACCTGGCTGTCCTAGAATGCAAATGGTCCTTATTCTAGTTTCCTAATTCCTGTACAGATATACAAGAGAAACATCAACTATATGCTAAATTTCTAATTTAATTTCCCAATTATTGTAGTCTAAACTCAAATTTCCTTGCATAGTTTCAGATTAGGTTTCTGAATCTTTCTTTTTGAAAATTAGTTGTTAGGATGGATCAACAACCCCAATATTCATGTTGATATATATTCCAGGAAAGTTGCACTGATACCATCCAACAGAGCTGGGAAGGCATATTTGCTGAGCCCAAGAAGGCCATATATGTATTTTCTAGGTCTAGTGTCACAATCTATTACTTCTTTTGTGGCCCAATCAACTCTGTAATTTACTTTGAATGCTATTGAGACTGGAACTGATGAAGAAGATTCATTGATAGAGTTTGATTTGTCTTTTCGCTTAAACAACCTTCAACCTGACACATCTTCTCTATATTTGAATATGAAACAGATCGTTGAAGATGAGATGTGGCAGGTAGGTACAGATGAACAAGTTTTCGAGGGGCGAAGCGACATTGAAAGCCTGGACTATCCCCCATCTGGTGCAAATCATAGCCATGAACCAGGAAAGCCGCCCATTAAGAACGCACCATAGCTGGCATGCATGAATGCAATCTTGAAGTTCCAGAACTTAAGGGTATGTCTGTTTACTGTGCTGTAACCAGTCACTACTATGTATATGGATGACCCTCTAGTACACAGTACACTATTACTTCTATAGAAAGATTTATATGTATCTAGATAATTGTAGCTTGAGTGTCTCAACTGAAAACTAAGAAGCTTTGTAGACTGTTTAGGAAGAGTAACCTGTCCACAAAGTATAACATAGGTGGTATGGTATTTGTAATAGCAGGTCTACTTACACATTTTTGTGTAGGTACACCAAAATAAATTTGCTCCACATACTCGATGAATGAATACTCGTTTCTTTGTTGGATTTGTATAAGTAAACCAATCTATTAGTGAATCAGGGCTTGTGCTTAATGTTCGAAGATTTTTGCAGATTTACAGTCAATGTAGTTAATTAGCTTCACATATATCGTGCAAAAAGTGGGTTAGAATCGCCTAGTTCTATGTGTGGAAAATTAAATTGGGAAAAGCCTTTAGAAGAAACTATGGAAATTGCTCATAATAAATAACAAAAAGCTAAATATTTCCATGAGCTCCATTTTTGCTGAGCTTTTGTTATTGATTTCTTTAATTATTGTGAAGGGAATTAAACTTTTCTTAATGGTGATCTAGGCAATAAATGTGACTTAACCTTGATCTGTTATTGGGTTAATATATTTTGAAATTAATCATAAATGTGTTTAGTTTATTGGCCAAATAATATATGTTATTGGTGAAGATTTCAAAATCTAACTATGTCTATTTTAGGAAACGTGATATCTTTGCATTGAATTTGTACTCTGTTTGAGACTAAGTTTACAAATTTTGGTCAAATCCATACTTGTAAATTTGTCCTCTATGTCTAAATCCAACCCTTCATGATGACTACTTCTACTCTAATGCTAACTTGGTTTACCATTATTTTATCTTTCTTTATTTAATATCTAATAATTGGTGATATTTAAAAACAGCCACAAAGGCTTGTTGTTGTGTCACAAAGTGATGTGTTCTTCTAAATGAACCCATAAAAATATGTGTAAGAGATTGAAGATAAAAGGTAAGTGTTGTAGAATGATGTATGCAAATTTTATACTCTTTTTAGTACACTACATCCAAATGTTTCACTATTGATTGCTCATTTAATGCTCTGGGATGAGAGAGGGCTTGTTGATCATATAATGATGTGAAATAAATGTTAATGGATGCCCTTAAATACTAGCACATAACATCCACTTTTATAAAACATGTACTTAGTCTACTCAAGGCATGTTCAAATAAAGGGCAATAATTGGTTGAATTTTTAATTTGAATGTTGGTGGGGCTCAAGTATGTGTTTGTGGGGTTGACAATAGAATCACAAAAATGATTCTAAGTGGACAAACAATCAAATCTAAATGGATCATGACTATATCTAAGTAGGTGTATAGATAAGTATGGTAAATACAAAGCTTAGCTTAATGTATCAAAGTATGTGCCAATGAGGATAATATATGTGCTAAAATTGTGAAAATATATGTATATAGAAAGGTAAAGGTTAGGGGAATAACACCAACTTCACACAAGAATGTACCATTTATCAATATGTACATGTATGTAGATTTGTTACTCCTTTTAGTGCATGAAACTTGTAGGTGTAATATTTTTTCACTTTAGATGTATTATAAATTCCTAACAATAATATTGCACCTATTTAATAAGTTTACTTAAGATAATAATGATATATAATTATTATCACCTACTTAACTAATAATGACATGTGTGTGCCTTGAATTGAGGTACACAAGTGTCACCATTACCTCATCAACTCAGTAGTTAAGTGCCACCTTTATTTGGTCAAGGCCACCTCTATGATAGATTGAGTGAATTGATAAATTGATTAGTAATTCAACTCTTCTTAATTAGACTGAGGTAACTCACCTCTTCATTGAGAGTGATTGAGAGTGAAATTATACCTCTTCGAATTGTCATCTCCTTGATGCATGAATCCAAGAGGCCTATATATTTGTATGCTACTCATTAATATTAAATATTAAATATTTTTGTCCTATTTTCTTATTTTGTGATTACCTTATAGACATTTTGGTCCTAGATATAATTCCTTTTTATTCAAAATTTTAACAAAACTAAATAAAAATTGATATAGGTATGCAAATTTCACCATTATAATTTACCCCCACTTTGAGATGCATGTGAATCCTATAATGATAATACATTTGAAACTATGTAGCACTCATGAACGTACATGTATAGTAAATATTCATACATCAAAGAATATGAAGGGAGGTCCATATTAAGGAATGGACCTACAAGATGCAATCATGTCATCTTGTCCTACAAGATAGAGGAAAATATGCCACATGAGTAGCTTCTATCTCACAAGTGAAATTTTGATACAAAAAAGGAACCTACTTAATTATATAGGAATTAAGAAAAATAAGAAATAAGAAAAGTTGGAAAATTTGGCGTATTTAAAAGATGACAATGGTGTGTTTTTTTTGGTGGCCATAAGATGAAAAGATCCACATAGCACAAGGAATATCATTTGATAATACATTTAGTAATCATGGCGTTGAGTCCTTGTATACCTCTTATCACTACTTGAAGGTTCAACATAAGAATGTTAGTAGGGTGATCCCATAATAGTGTGTCCCATTTTTTTGGCATATATGAGTTATTAAAATCAATATTTTTAACCAAATTTTCTCTTTTTGGCACTTATAGCAAGTAGATCATTAAGAATGCGAAGATGTTGTAAACTAGTGGTATTTAAAATTGTGTATATATTTTAAATATATATTTTAAAATTAAAAAATAATAATTTGAGTAATTCTTTAAGCATTTTTAGTAATTGTTTAGGTGAAAAATAGGGTCTACCAAAATGAATCAACAAGATGATGGACCACTAATTTTTCTAAGACCCTAAGCACTACAATTATGTGTATGATAAGATGTAAATAACAATCATAAATGATACCTAACTGTTATAGAAACTATGAGGGAAGTTTTTAGAGCATAAAAGGTTGTGTACCTTGTAAAAAACTTGCTATTTTTAGGCTACAGAGGACTCATTCACCTTCAGTGGAAAATGGGTCCCTATTAGGGTTTCTAAAACTGAGATCAGGGTCATGCTCCTTGATGTCTACACTCTCAAATTCTCGGTTATCAGCTTCTGGAAACCTGTACTTAATTTTGTAGCTTCGATTCTTCGTTCTTGCACTTTGAATGACAACTTTTGTAACTTGACAATTTTGACAATTTTGCTTCAAATCTTGCTCTTCAATCTAAAACCTGCAATCACACATGCAAGAGGAGAAGAATGTTGTTTGTTAGGCAGTAGGGGTTTTCCTCGGTCAAACCCCATTTAGGTAATTAAACCAATTGATGAAATAAATGAATTGAAGCATGAAACATGAAATATGCAATTGATATCACCTTGGATGATGTCTTGTGAAAAAAATCTGCAAACTAGCATGTAGTGGCCATAAAGAATGTAAATCTTGGATCCTTGAATATGATGTGAACAATGCTTGCAAGTAGATCTTCAATTCTACATCCACTTTGTTAGCTCAACAACATACATGAATGCATAAAACCCTTGTCATCATGATTATATGATCTCAAATTGCTACAATAAACCCTTGATAATCTACCTTGAAATGCCTTGAAAATTGTCTTGTAATTCTCTAATGCTTGATAACTTGGATTCTTGAGGGATTAGAATGAATTTATAGGAGAAACAATGTGAATTAACCCCTTATTTATACTAAATTAGGAGACTAACCCCAAAATTCAAACAATTAAGGCTGACATGCTACACCAGGTTAATATTAGTGTACATCGGGTTATGAATAGTCGGCTTGTGGCTATCTTAACTCTCTATTAAGTCATATTATCATTAGTATATTGTTATTTAGTTTTTTAGGTCTGCCTAATACTTATATAGGTGTGTCTAAGTCGGCCTAGGTGATATCCTAGGCATAAATAGGTATATATATATAGGAGGTTGTGAGTCTTATTTCATCATCAAGTTGTGAAGTGTGTTCTCATTAGAGATATTTGGAGTTTTCCCCCCTCGAAGTGGCTTGTTATTCTCAGTTATTATCAAGTATTTGCAGCATATTTTATATCATATTCTCCTATTGTGCAAGTTATTTCATAACAAGTGCTATCAGAGCATGATCTTGGCACCGTAGAGGCAAGGTTTTTTTCTCAATTTTGGAGGCAATTTTGGGAAGAGCATATCTTTCATATTTTGGAAATTTTTATTTTTATTTTTAAAGGGTTTTTGAAGAAAATATTAAAGAAGCTACAGTCCATATTTGAAAAGAATTGGAGTAGAATTAAGCGAATTATTGCAGAATTAGGGTTTCTACACAATTTTTTTGGAATATAAATATATCACACATCTTGTCCAATTGGAGTCTTATTTTTATTGAGTTTTTTAAGACATACTAAAGGAGATTATAGTAAAAAATTTGGAGGAATTGGAGCAGAAATAGTCAATTTATTGAAAAATTAAATTTTTCACAATTATCACTCTCCATGCTGTAAATATGCTTATTTCTTGGAGATTTTTCTAGGTGAGAGTTATTTTATTGCTAGTAAGTTACAGTAAAAATTTAAGAGAATTTAATTTTCATTTGTGTGATTTATTTCAAAATTAGTGGTTCCCATCATGACGGGGCCTACAAGGGGCAAAAAGAATGTTGTCACTCCAGGGAAGACTCTTGATAAGGATGGGGTAATAATAGAGGATATTACTCCTAATGAGGAAATAAGTAAGGTCAAGGAAGACATTTCATCAATGAAGATGGATATGTGTGACCTAAGAGGAGATATATCAGACATATGAAACATGTTAAGCACCTACATGGCTGAACCAAGAAAGGAGTTCTCAAGCGACCAAGGTGAAAATTCTAGGTCAGCTAACATTGAGGATAAACCTGAATGGAGAATTTTTTTGAAGTACACCAAATCCCAAATGAACAAAAGGTCATGATGGCTTCCCTATATCTAGAACTAGATAAATTCATTTGGTATCATTGGCTTTGCACTCATCGAAGGAAAAATGGGTTCACCATCTCATGGTCAATTTTTACGGAGGAAATCCAAGCACAATATAGCAATAGTGTGACAAAAAACTTCTTTAGCCAGTTGGCTAAACTTCAACAAACAAGATCAGTTAAGGATTATATTCAGCAATTCCAAAATCTATCCTTAAGAGTGGATACAATTACAGAGGAAAACTTGAATGATTTATTCTTGGGGGGTCTTAAGGATCACATTCAACATGAGGTACGCATGTTTAGCCCTAGCTCCATAAATGAGTCTTTTATTTTAGCACGTAGGGTAGAGGAGAAGTATTTGATTCCTAAGAAGCAAGGGGCTAATGTGACAAGAGAGAAAGGATATTCAACACAACCTACTAGGTTGACTCCACAACAAATTGAGGAGAAAAGAGAAAAAGGGTTGTGTTTCAATTTTGATAGCAAATACAGTCAAGGACATAAATGCAGTGAAAAGAAATTGCTATATATTGAAGGTCCAAGTGAGGAAGAAGAGGAGGAACCCATACTAGAGGATGACAGGGAGTCAAATGAAGAATCACATGATTCTCAACCAATCATTTCTTTTCATACACTCTCAAGTTTCAGTGCTCCAAAAACTCTCAAGGTGGCAGGGTTCTTAAAGAAGCAGAAGGTAATAGTGTTGATCAACTCAGGTAGTACTCATAATTTCATCAACAAAAACTTAGCTACTCATCTAAATTGTTTTATATATCCAGCTCCAAAGTTTTAGATTTTGATTGCAGATGATGGTACAGTTAGTTGTTCAAGGAAGTGTCATAGCATTAAATTATCCATGGGATATCATCAACTTGATACCCCAATGTATGCAATATCCATGGGTGCAACAAATATTTTTTTGGGAGTACAATGGCTTACTACATTGGGAATGATTGAGATGAACTTCCAAGAACTATTCATGAGATTTCAATCAAAGGGAAGGGTAGTAGAGCTAAGGGGGTTCAAGGAAAAATCCCCACAAATGGTAAGCTCTCATCAAATGCAAAAGTTTCTTAAGAAAGGAGTGGATGGATTTGTGGCCCAGCTATGTTCATTAGAAGTCTCAATCTAATGCTTCTACTCATCCAGATAATTTGCAAGCTATAATTTATCGTCACTCAGTTGTTCTTGGAGATATGCCTAAAGGAATTCCTCCTAAGAGGGATCATGATCATGCCATACAGTTAGTTCCAGGGATCCAACCACTGAACATCAGGCCTTACAGGTATCCACACATACAAAACAGTGAGATAGATTTTTTTTTTGAGGAGATGCTAGAGGCATGAATTATCAGGCATAGCCAAAGTGCTTACTCCTCGCCTGTGGTGATGGTACGTAAGAAGGATGATACTTGGTGCATGTGTCCAGATTATAGAGTGCTCAACATGTACACCATTAAAGATAAGTTTCCTATTCCAGTCATTAATGATTTTCTAGATGAATTGAATGGAGCTATGTATTTTACCAAGTTAGATCTTAGATCTGGTTATCACCAAATTTGGATTAAGGAGGAAGATATTTGTAAGACAAACTTTCAGACTCATGAGGGTCATTATGAATTTTTGGTGATGCCATTTGGTCTTACCAATGCACCATCTACATTCCAAAGTTTGATGAATTCCATTTTTAAGAAGTTCTTGAGAAAGTTTGTGTTAGTATTCTTTGATGATATATTGATTTATAGCAAGACTTGGGAAGAACATTTGCAACATGTGGATCAAGCATTACAAATACTTGAAGATCATAAACTCTATGCTAAGCCATCCAAGTGTTCTTTTGGTCTTAAGGAGGTGGAGCATTTGGGACACATAGTTTCACATGAAGGAGTAAAGGTGGACCCTAACAAAATTAAGGTTATCATGGAATGGCCTATTCCAAAAACCATTAAGAAACTGAGGGGTTTCTTGGGATTGACAAGGTACTATAGAAGATTTGTGAAGAATTATGGTCGTATAGCAGCACCTCTCACCACTCTATTGAAGAAGGATTCTTTTCATTGGAACGAGTCTACCAATACAACATTTGAGAGATTGAAGGAGGCTATGTGTACAAATCCAGTGCTTTCCACTCCTGACTTCACCAAGGAATTCATTGTGGAATGTGATGCTTCTAGAAATGGGATAGGAGCAGTGCTCATGCAAGAAGGTCGACCAATTGCTTTTGAGAGTCATCAATTAAAGGGTAAGAATCAACTAAAACCTATTTGTGAGAAGGAAATGGTAGCAATCCTTCATGTAGTTAAACAATGGAGGCCTTTTCTATTGGGTAGACACTTCAAGGTTAAGACAGATCATGATAGCCTAAAATATTTTTTGGAACAAAGACTATCTTCTGAAGAGCAACAAAAATGGGTCACTAAGATGTTAGGATATGACTTTGAGATTGTATATAAGAAAGGGAAAGAAAGTATTGTAGCAGATGCACTTTCAAGGAAGGATGAGAAAGATGAAGTCTTATTGTGTGCCCTTTCAACATTACAAGCCAAAGTAGAGTGGCAAAATGATGTTGCGACAAGTAATCTCAGTGAACAATTAAAAAGTTATCGTAGTAGTTCAGATAAGTTTTGTTGGAAGGGAGATACTCTTTGGTATAAAGAGCGTTTTTATCTCTACAAGAATTCCACTCTTAAACACAAGATTCTCACAGAGTTGCATGAGTCTCCAGTGGGTGGTCATTCAGGGTTTTTGAATTCATATCATCGAGTCAAACAAGATTTTTTTTGGGAAGGGCTAAAAGGTGATGTTAAAAGATTTGTGGCTGAATGTTTGGTTTGTCAAAGGAATAAAGGGGAGATAGTTAAGAAACCAAGTCTGTTGCAACCCTTATCTATTCCTAGCCAGCGTTGGGAAGAGGTATCCATGGACTTCATCACAGGGCTTCCCAAATCTAAAGGTCATCATGTCATCATGGTAGTAGTTGATCGCCTCACTAAATATGCACATTTCATTGCATTATCACATCCTTTTACAACAAGTGCGGTGGCAAAAGATTTTTTGGAGAATATCCAAAAGCTACATGGTACACCTAAGGTTATTGTTAGTGATCATGATCCTATCTTCACTAGTCACTTTTGGAAAGATTTATTCTCATGTTTGGGTACTCAATTGGCTCATAGCTCTTCATACCACCCTCAATCAGATGGGAAAACTGAGGTTGTTGATAAGTGTTTGGAAGGATATCTACATTGTTTCACTTAAAAGAAATAGTCTCAATGGGTAGATTGGCTATCACTTGCAGAATGGTGGTATAACACTTCTTTTCATAGCTCATAAAAAATGTCTCCATTTTTGGCACTTTATGGATATCATCCTCCTTCCATCACATCATCAATAAAGGTGTCACCAAGAGTTCAAGCAATAGAAGACCACTTGCTTCATTAGCAACAAGTACTTTTAGGACTCAAGGAGAATTTAGCCATGGCACAAAATCGAATGAAACAACATGTAGACCAACATCGTAGTGAAAGAAGTTTTGAAGTTGGGGATTGGGTCTTCTTAAGATTGCAGCCTTATAAGAAAATCTCACTAAAGCAACAAAAAATGAATAATAATTTGTCTCCAAGGTATTATGGTCCATACCAAATCATGCAAAAGATCGGTAGTGTTGCCTACAAGCTAAAGTTTCCACCAACAACAAAGATACATCCAGTTTTTCATGTTTCCTGTTTGAAGAAGGTAATTGGGCATAATATTCCCACTCAAACAACACTACCAGAGCTCGATGAAGAAGGAAGAATCATTTTAGAACTAGAGTGCATTTGTCAAACACACACAAAGAAGCTAAGGAATAGAACTCTCACTGAGTATCTCATCCAGTGGAAGAATTTACCAGTTGAAGATGCCACATGGGAGGACGAGGAGTTCATTCAAAAGAATCCAAACTTGATTAGCATTGAGGACAATGCTTCTTTGAAGAAGGGGGTACATGCTACACCCTTAATATTAGTGTACATCAGGTTATGAATAGTCGGCTTGAGGCTATCTTAACTCTCTATTAAGTAATATTATCATTAGTATATTGTTATTTAGTTGTTTAGGGCATCCTAAGAATTATATAGGTGTGTCTAAGTTGGCCTCGGTGATATCCTAGGCATAAATAGGTATATATTGGAGGTTGTGAGTCTGTTGTAAAGTTTTGTAAAGCACTTTCACATTTATCTAAGGTGGTCTTAATTAATTTTGGTTAATTAGAGTTAATTAACCCCTTTAATTCAAGTTTAAACCTTATTTATCACACCTCCTAGAGATCTATCCCAACACATAATTTAAATAATATCATTTAATTGGGAAAAAATAGGTCCTAGAAAATGGTGCTAGGACCCATTTTCCCTAGGTGGTGAATGGGTCCTCCCTTAAGAGGACCCCCCTTTATGAGTTGATCTGAAATGGGTTTTTAATGTACTTTCGATCCCTCAGGTTTAGGTCTTCGAAAACTGAGCCAAGACCCATTCGCCCTAGGTGGTGAATGTGTCTTCCCTTAATGAGGACCCCCTTTTCAAATTTAATTCTAGTGGGAATTTAATAAAGTTTATTTCAAGATATGGTGTTGTGTTATGAAATAACTTGCACAATAGGATAATATGATATGAAATATGCTGCAAATACTTGATAATAACTAAGAATAATAAGCCACTTCAAGGGGGAAAACCTCCAAATATCTCTAATGAGAACACACTTCACAACTTAATGATGAAATTTGGTGATCCCACAATACTGGTTTACAATTTTTGGCCAAACTCGACATTGAATTGGATATTTTAACTAAATCTTCACTTTCGGGGCACCTATAGTGGCTAAACCATGAGGAATTTGAAGATGATGCAAACTAGTGATTTGTGACATTTTGTCTATAGATTCTAAATATATATTTTTCAAAATTTTTGGAATCAGATTGTACTTCTTTTTCTATCTCCTTCGAAAATTAGTTTTTAATAGTAAACACCATTTTTAAAGAGTGATGTTACTGGCTAACACATAAATTTTTTTCTTTGAAGGATAAAATTCTATTATTTTCAAATTTAGATTCATAACTATGATATCTAGTGCATGAAATTGGTTTCATAGCATTTCATTGAATATTTTTTTCTTAATTAAGTTTCAAAGTCAAACCAGTTACAATTTAGACATGATTTACTGGCTAAAACATAATTTTTGTATCTATCGAAATTCAATTTTTTTTGTTGGATCAAGGACATCAATATATAGTGCACTGATATTTTTTAATTTTTTTATTTATAATCTACTATTTTTCCACATGTGCAAAACATAGAGCTTGATTTTTGGTGAAAAACTTGCATTCACAAGAAATACAAAATAATTATAATAATCAAATTAAATTCAATTAAAATTGTACTTTTTTGGAAGCTTATAATAAGGACTACAGACTTACAATTTTTTTTTTTGAAATGAATTCATTTGATCCCCCAAAAGGTGAATCAAAAGTGGTTTTTTATCAGCATTTTGATAGGTGTAAATGAGACTCTATTATAGGTATGGTTTAAAACTAGTAGGGTTCTATCAAAGGGGGCTTGGTATAAGGTGGTTTGATCAAACCCTCTTCAATTGGAATCTTTTAAATGAAACTTTTCAAGGCTCAAATCATTATATTTTCTAAAAATATGTGATTTCAACAAAAATCAGGATCTCCCAGAAAGTGTAAACCACTATTATGGGATCACCCAACACCTAAATAAGGTATAAATTTAAATACATTTTATTATGAAGGGGCCTATTAAGCTTAATTAAGTAAATAAATCCTAGAAAAGTGTGAAAGTGTGTTACAACATTTCACAACAACTTTGCAAAGGACCAATTAAGGCATATTTTAATCAAATAAAGAGCCTAGAATGATGTGAATGTGTACAACACATTACAACACTACTCCAAGACACCATTAATTAAGTTTTAATGTTAATTATCAAACCAAGTAAGGGAAAAAGGCTACTTTTTCTGTTACTACATTTTTCCCCCACTTTAGTGAGAGGATAACCCCATGTTAAACTCACACTAAATTAAACATCCAAGTCACTTAAGTATGCAACAATAACAAAGATACATAATCATACCTTGTCAAAGGCCAAGAAAAATAAATAAAAACAAAGGATCAAGCACAACCGTTCCAACCCGATGTGGAATGGGGTTGTTTGTCGATAACTTACACTACTCACTTTGGGGTAGTGGAACCTCAGTCTGTCCACTAGGTGAGTTATCCCAATGAAGTGGTTTAGTGAGAAAGTCATGCCAGTGTGTCAGCTTCTCACCGTACAATGAGAAATTCATGCCAGTGTATTGACTTCTCATCATACAAACCATACCAAAGTTATGCTCTTGATAACTTCAATAAGGCACCACAATGTAATGCTTTCGTAATGTAAAAAAATTGCTATAGTAGATTTTGATTTGTTCATGTGAAGGTCTCATCTTAGGGGAACATCACGCCTAATGTCTCCAAGAGAGGAAAAGTCAAAGAAATATTGCACTCTTAGAGGAAATCAAGCCCAATGCAACCACCAAGAAAAAGACGCATCACAAGAATAAATAAAATCGCATAGTGAAATATGAGTGTTGATGTATGATTGTTGTTATATTCAGCCTAATCAGACCCAGAGGTTAAATTTTCCCCACTTTTATTGGTGCGGTTTCTCCCCAAATTATTTAATGGGGGTTTGGGGGCAGCGCCCCCAAGACGGGTCAAGGGGTAGTTCCCCTTGTGGGTTTTAGGGGCAACACCCCTAGTGTGCTCCCTGTCGTGATACAAGGTAGGGTCAAGGGGCAGCACCCCTGAAACCTCTCACGATTTTTATTATTTTATAAAGGCGTCGGTCCGAGTTAATTTTTTATATTGGTTGACTTAAAAAAAACCTTTTTTGTAACCGACATAAGTCTTGATAAAAGGCTAAGGGTTAGGGTTTCCATTGATATTGTATTGTATCATTTGCAGCGCTATTGAGTTGCAAGGAGTACTGGTTGTAATCTATTTGATTTACTGGATAATAATATTGACTCTTTTTTGGTGTATGTAGCCCGAGTTTGGGTGAACCACGTTAAATATTGTCTCTCGTTGCTATTATTTTTGTGTTTTTAATTCCTCTATTTAATCTTTATTTGCATTTAATTGATATTTTCTGCATGCAATTCCTAACATGTTGATGTATGCCCCTAGTTTAAAGCAGTTGCTAACACCATTGTTGTGAGAAATTGCTTTAAAGTAGAAGAGGCTATGATATCTTATTCAAAAATCCCTATGCCAGGTCATATGTTTCCAATAAGATACGTCATGAAAAGGGGAAGGAGTTGCCCCCAAAACTCAGTACATCACATGCAAGCCAACTTAAGGCATGTCGTCCACATCCCAAGATTGCTCTTATATATACATTAAAGGTGGTTAACTAGCCAAAAGAGACAACAAGTGACATACGAGGAAAAGGCTACCTAACCCCTTGCCCCCACTTAGTGCAAGGCAAGAATGAGCCAAAATGATTGGTGAGAGGCATGCTAGAGTGAAAATCAATATTAATTATAGGAATTAGGTGCCCCCATATAAGGGAGAGCACCAAAATCCTTAAGATGTTGGATTTTATTACTCAAAGCCTTACATTTGTTAGTAGAATGACCAAAAACTCTATGCTATGCATAAAATGAACTCTTGTAATAAAAAAAATTTCGTGTTCTTGGAGGGAGAGATATCAAACGATCTTGGAGGAGTCTAGACAAGATACTCTCTTGATCAAAAGAAGAGGATGTTTCTTTAGTTTGTGACAAAGATATCACTTTCTTAGTACATACTTACACAAGACTCTTTAGATTGTGAAATTTTGTACTCTACTTTATGGGAGGGTGTAAAATATATCAAATTCGAGTAATTAGCATTTTGTGTGATGAGATTAATGTTAAGCGAGGACTTCCTTGTTTCTTTCATTTCTTGTGAAGGATGATAGCCAAGATCACTAGTGTCTATCAATTCAGGATGAATTAATGTTAAAGTTGGTTTAGAAGAATCCTTTTGTAAGAGTGTTGATATTAATTGAAGGTTTGTTTGTTGGATTGATTTCTATTTAAGGACAATAACCAAGACCATGGGTTGTTTCTTGTGTGTTAGGATCTATAGGGACATGGATACCTTATTCTCTAGCACCACATCCTTTTCCATTATAACCAAGTTGTTTCATAAGTTCATAACCTCTTCCATGAACCCTTTTCATTTCTTTAGGATTTGATGGTTGTTCATAGTCAACTTCATCAAATTTTGTTGTGTAATTTGTTTGATCTTCTAAAGTAGTTGAGGTGGATGCTTTCAAATTTTGTGTTGACATTATTGATTTCTCTTTTCCCATTTCAAAATCTTTATTTATGATCTTGTATTCTCCCATGAATGTTGGTGTTAAATCTAAGGAACCCCAATCATCTTCCAATAGCTTATTGAATTCCTCAATTTTCTTCTCCTGTTCTTTTTCCTTTGTAATTTTCACTTTGTCAGTTGTATACAATGCTTCCAAGGATCTCGTACCTCTCTCTCGGCCATCAAAAAACTTTCAGGTTCAGGATCGGCTTTTAAGGTGTGGAATTTGTTGTTATAGACATGCTTCATGACATGATGCAAAGTAGAAGGAACACCATTCATTTCATGAATCCACGGTCTCCCTAAAAGGAGGTTGTAAGAAAGATCATTAGGGATAATATGGATTGAAGTTTGTAATGTTACTTCCCCAACTCTAATAGGTAATGTGATGATTTTGAGCGGTTTAATATCATTTTTACTCATTTAGAGTCTTTTCAAAAGGCTCACACTACACACATTCAGGGTCGAACCATTTTCAACAAGGGTTTGTTTTATCACAATTCAATCGATGTGGACTATTATGTTGAAATCTTTATATTTCTTCTGAATTTCTAAGGGATGTAACTCACTTTGGTGAAAAACAATATCTAAGTTCATGTCATTCATTCCTTGAACTAGTGCTACCACATCATTTGAACTAGTGTTAGGAGGATATGTAACTTGTTAGAAATCTTCTTGAAGAATTCTATGATGAGTAGGTGATGTTTGAAGCAGTTCCCATACATAAATCTTAGTGGTAGTATTCTTAAGGTTTTCAACAAGATTATATTATATTCCATTGTTTGCAGTCAAATGAGGAGCTCTAGGAAAGATTGGATTAGGTAATGGGAGGGATGTTGAAGGTTTTTGTCTTGGTTGTGGATTGTTCCTAGTGTTGTATGTATGAGCAATGGTAGGGTGATCTCGCAATATTGGTTTACAATTTTTGGGAGATCCTGATTTTTGTTGAATTCACATATTTTTAGAAAATATAATGATTTAATCCATGAAAAGTTTTATTTAAAGGATTCCAATTGAAGAGGGTTTGATCAAGCCACCTTAGATCAAACCCCCTTGGATAGAACCCCACTAGTTTTAAACCATACCTATAATGGGGTCTCCTTTACACCTATCATGAAAATGTTGATAAAAAACCTCTTTTGATTTACCTTTTGGGGGATCAAATGAATTAATTTAAAATTTATTTTTTGTAAGTATGTATTCCTTAGTATAAGGTTCCCAAAAAGTATACTTTTAAATAAATTTAATTTGATTATTATATTTATTTTTTATTTCTTGTGAATGTAGGTTTTTCACTGAAAATAAAGCTCTCTATTCTGCACATGTGGAAAAATAGTGCAGATTATCAAAAAAAATCTGAAAATATCTATGCACTAGATATTGATGTCCTTGATCAAACAAAAAAAATAAATTGAATTTCGATACACACAAAAAAGTTATGTTTTAGCCAGTAAATCATGTCTAAATTGTAACTAGTTTGACTTTGAAACTTAATTAAGAAAAAAATATTTAATGAAATGCTATGAAACCAATTTCATGCACTAGATATCATAGTTATGAATCTAAATTTTAAAATAATAGAATTTTATCCTTCGTAGAAAAAAGTTGTGTTAGCTAGTAACGTCACTCTTTAAAAATGGTGTTTACTATTAAAAACTAGTTTTTGAAGGAGATGGAAAAAGAAGTGCAATCTGATTCCAAAAAAATTGAAAAAAATATATTTAGAATCTATAGAAAAAATTTCACAAATCACTAGTTTGCATCATCTTCAAATTCCTCACGGTTTAGCTGCTATAGGTGCCCGAAAGTGAAGATTTAGTTAAAAAAATTCAGTTCAATGTCCAGTTTAGCCAAAAATTGTAAACCAGTATTGTGGGATCACCTGACATTGTGACTCGGTTACTGCAAAACATTATTCTTACTTGTGGTTGAAGGATAAGGATAGGTTTGTTTTGAACTTGTGGTTTTTGCGAGGGTGGATAAATGATAAGTTTAGGCTCAAGAGAGTACTTCAAGGGATTTCTAATGTGCATAACCTCAGAAGAATTTTCATGATGTCTTAGTGAAGGGGAGTGCAAAGTCTCTTCATCATCTACATTGAAGAAAGCCTCATCAAAATTGTTTGAAAGGCATCTGTCAATTTTCTCATTTTCTTGCACCATGGTATCCTCTCTAGGAGGAGAGTTTTTAAGAGAACTACAAACTAGATGTTCATGAAATTTGTTGTTTGGTTCATCTAAAATGAATTCATCGCAAATAGGGGAATGATCAATAGTTGAATTTTCTTACTTTTCAATGATGGTATTTTCTTGTTCAATAATGTTTTTCCTAGTAGGAGAGGTAAGGGAAGAGATATGAATAGGACTCTCACAACTCTCATTGGTTTGATCTTCTATCACCAAAATATCTTCATCACAAATAGGAGAGATATTAGGGGAAGACCAAATTTGATATGATTATCCACCAAATTGCATTCTCTTCCTTAACATGTTTAGAAAGGTAGTATACTAACATTGTTTGACCAAAAGTGAGAAGTACTTCTAACCATCTTATGCAATGCCTCACAAATATAAACAATGTATATCCAAATATAAAAATTACTTTTATCCAATGTATGCACGAATTCAAAAATGCAAACAAAGCATATGCAAAAGTGAAAAGTGCTTTGATCCATATTATACAAAGTTCCATAAATGTAAACATTTTCAGATTTTTAGACTTAAAACAAGGTAATTTTTTGATTACACTATGCAATAGAATAAATTTTTTGAATTTTGACAATGTACTGAATGAAGACAAATTAAGCTAGATTCACTAAATTTGATGAAACAACAAATCGAGAAATTGAAATAGGAAAGTAACTGCAACAAACAAAATCCGAAAAATAAGATTTCAACTTCCAAACATTACAGATAAGGACCTAACAGGGACTCATTTTCCAGTAAGGGTGAATGGGTCCTAGTTAGGTCTTTCTGAGATGTTTCTATGGATTTTTGAGTGATTTTTAATGTGTTTTCAGATGCCAGAAGGTTCAAGTTTTAACTGATTAGGGACTCATTCACTAGTAAAGGTGAATGGGTCATGGTTAGGTATTTTGAAACTATTTTTGGATTATTTGCAAGGTTTCTGTAATGTCTTTCAGATCTAGGTCTGAGGCAGTGAGTTTCAATTTTAGATTTTCCATAAATGCAATGTAAAAATGTAATGAAAAGATGAATGCAAAGACCTAGGTTGGAATTCAATTTTGTTTTGATTTTCAAATGCAATTGTATGAGATCTAAATGATATGCACAATGACTGATTTGTTTTTGTATTTTTCAGATTCAGAGAGATGCAAAAAAATGCAAATCTAAACCCTAAATGAGATCTTAATTCAATCCAAATCTAAATGCAAATGAATGCAAGATCTAACCTAGGATGCAATGAAAGACTTCAAAATCAGAAAATTGCAATATTCAATATGTCGGGTTCACCATTAATATTTAGGTGAAAAATAGGGTCCACCAAAATGAATCAACAAGATGATGGACCACTAATTTTTCTAAGACCCTAAACACTACAATTATGTGTATGATAAGACACAAATAACAATTAGAAATGATACCTAACTATTATATCAACTATGAGGGAAGTTTTTAGAGCATAAAAAGTTGTGTACCTTGTCAAAAACTTGTTTTTTATAGGATACAAAGGACTCATTCGCCTTTAGTGGCAAATAGGTCCCTATTAGGGTTTCTAAAACTAAGATCAAGGTCATGTTCCTTAATGTTTTCACTCTTAAATTCCTGGTTATCAGCTTCTGGAAACCTATACTTAATTTTGTCTCTTTGATTCTTCGTTCTTGCACTTTAATGGCAACTTTTGCAACTTGACAACTTTGACAATTTTGCTCCAAATCTCGCTCTTCAATCTAAAACCTACAATCACCCATGCAAGAGGAGAAGAATGTTGTTTGTTAAAACCTACAATCACACATGCAAGAGGAGAAGAATGTTGTTTGTTAGGGGATAGTGGTTTTCCTCTTTCAAACCCCTTTTAGGTAATTAAACCAATTGATGAAATAAATGAATTGAAGAATGAAACATGAAATATACAATTGATATCACCTTGGATGATGTCTTGTGAAACAAATCTGCAAAATAGCATGTAGTGGCCATGAAGAATGTAGTTATTGGATCCTTGAATATGATATGAAAAATGCTTGAAAGTAGATCTTCAATGCTACATCCACTAGCTCAACAACATACATGAATGCATAAAACCCTTGTCATGATTATATGATCTTGAATTGCTACAGTAAACCCTTGATAATCTACCTTGAAATGCCTTGAAAATTCTCTTGTAATGCTCTAATGCTTGATAACTTGGATGCTTGAAGGCTTAGAATAAATTCCTAGGAAAAACAATGCGAATTAACCCCAAAATTCAAATAATTAATGCCGACACCAGATATGGAAATAAAATTTATTAAATTCTTTCCAGAATTAAATTTGAAAAGGGGGTCCTCATTAAGGGAGGACCCATTCGCCACTTAAGGAAAATGGGTCTTGGCTCAGTTTTCCAGGATCTAACCCCAAGGGATGGAAAGTACATTAAAAACCCAATTTAGATCAACTCAGAAAGGGGGGTCCTATTAAGGGAGGACCCATTGACCACCTAGGGTGAATGGGTCTTAGCACCATTTTCTAGGACCTAACTTTTCCCAATTAAATGTTATATTATTTAAATTATGGGTGTTGGGATAGATCTCTTGGAGGTGTGATAAATAAGGTTTAAATTTGAATTAAAGGGGTTAATTAACTCCAATTAATCACAATTAATTAAGACCACCCTAGATAAATGCAGAAGTTCTTTACAACAATTTACAACACCTAAATAAGGTACAAATTTAAATACATTTTATTAATAAGGGGCCTATTAAGCTTAATTAAGTAAATAAATCCTAGAAAAGTGTGAAAGTGTGTTACAACACTTCACAACACCTTTGCAAAGGACCAATTAAGGCATATTTTAATCAGACAAAGGGCCTAGAATGATTTGAATGTGTAAAATACATTACAACACTACTCCAAGACACCATTAATTCTTTTCTAATTTCAATTATCAAACCAAGTAAGGGAAAAAGGTTACTTTTTTCGTTACTACAATAACTTATTTTTATACTTTATAATATTATTTGTGAGTGTCATTGTTCCATAATGCATAACTTTTATGAAAAATAAGATAAAATTATACTTTATTAAACACAAATCACTAACGCTAATGTATAGTGCATGTATATTTTTGCATATTTGATCTTTATAATTGAATTTAAATTTACATTAATTATAATTTAGTGATTTTATTACATAAATAATTTTCTTTTGTATATATCAATTTATTTTTTATTGAATCAAGGACATGGATACAAAGTGTATAGATATTTTTTTATAGGTTTTTCTATATTTTATTTTACACATGTGTTGAAAAAACCCTTATGTTTGGTACAAAATCACCAAATAGTAGAAAAAAAGAATAACATTATATAAAATATATTGTTGTAAGAGAGGGGGACCACCGCATGCAAGACCCCAAGTCATAGAGGGTCAAGATGCGAGAGGCTTCCCTAACTTACCTCAGCTAAGTGTAATGTTTAGGGTTATGAGGATGAGAATGATGAGGACTATGATGTCCTAGAACCACTCTACAATCCCGAGTTTTAAATATGGGGCTAGGCGAGTCAGTTTTTAGGTTCAACTCTACGCCTCAGGGAGCTCTCTGCCCGAGGATGTCAGTGCAGACTTTGGATGACAGCGTGGCACACTGGCATCTCTAAAGTGCGCTGTAATCCGTATGGTTAGAAAATAACAAAGAAAAGGTTGAACTCACCAAAATGAATAATGGCCTAGCTACTCAACTAAAAGGCTAGAATGAAACAAGCAAATAAATGATATATTCTCTAATATTGTAAATTATAAATGCAAGAGTAACAAGGGCAAGTAGGATCTCACCTAGAAACTCATTCGCCAGTTGATCCTTCAAAGAGCACGCACTCCTGCACATAGAAAGAGGGAAAATGTTAGGTGGCTATATAGGGGCCTACCTCAGTTAGACCCTCGTTTAGGTGTTTCCACCTCTACGGACAGCCAAGGAAACAAGATAAAGAAGCAATAAAGTAAAGAGAATACAAACACTACAATGTAGTACTATGCTACTCATCCAAGTGATAGAGGAGGGGAGAGGGAAGCTTACCACCTCCACCAAGAGCACTCAAGGCTATTTGGGGGAGAAATGAGAGGAAATCAAACCTCTGCTACAATGGAGTGGTCCCAAATGTGTTCTACCGAAGTGACGAAGTGCATTGTTTGCTGCAATGGTGTGCTTGAGTGCTTAGAGTGACTGAGAATGGATGTAAAAGTGTGAGAATGGGAGCTTGAAGTGTGCAAGAATGAAGACTTGATCTGCTGAAGAGTTGAAATGCTTGTTGAAGGAATAAATATGAAGAAGGGAGGAAGAAAATTGTCATATTCGGGTCGGTCAGCCAAAGGAGGCGCTACTACTTCATTGCTAATGAGAAGAGTAACACCTCTATTGGCTCAACAATAGGAATCTTCCAAGGACGTAAGCGTGCCGCGCGGACGTCTGCATTCTGCACGAGCATCCCCGATAGAAACGCCCCCACCAATGCTCAAAACATGCTCCAAGTGGATCACCAACAACAAGCTTAAGTGGAATTAAGCCTCTGAGCTTGGTTTTCTAAGGTGGACAAAGGAAAAAAGGGGAATTGCACATAGGGTGCAAATTCACTCTCATATAATTGCAAATTATAAGTTTTGGAAAACTTACTCTAAGGCCTGCAATTCTACAAAATTTCATGTTTTGATGGCTCCATTTGATGGTCCAATGCCTACTTTGAAACAAAAATTTATCTTTTAAAACTTTTTGAGCAACAATAAAATAACATCAAAGGGATCTTTAAATCAAGGACCTTTATTTGAAGGTGCCTTTCATAGATCATTTTGAACATGAAACATTAAAAAAAAGGCATCTATTCAGAGGATATTATGACATCACCTTGGAATGGTCTTTCATGTGAAGGTATATGTTCATTAAAAGGAATTTTATAATTTTTGATACCTTTGATTCATTTTTTCCTTGACCCATAACTAGGACACACTATTGTGGGGTCATCTAGTGATAATAGATGCCCCCTTTGATAAGTTGCATCTATAGGAAGAAAGGAATTGAAAGAGAGGAAAAAATAGTACATGAGATCATGTAAATATAATTGAAAGAAGCATTTAAGCATATGAATCATGTAAATAAATAATAATAATGAATACATCATTTGATAAGAATGTGTTTCATTTAGAATAATAAAGTATGATAATCTTATATGACCTAGAGATAGGATATAAGAGGTAATGTGCCCCTACTATGGGTAAAGTAGGAAAAATGGTGATATAGCCCTTAATGGCCAAAAACACATGTGTTGGAACATAGAGAACTAGGATAGGCATATGTTGTCAATGTGGTATATATGAGCATGAACACACAATGGTGGAGGTGAGGAAATAAATCCCTAGTGAGTGTATGTAGGAAAAAGATAATGTTTGGGAAAAGGCTCGATGCCTTGGTGTGAAAATAATGGCTATAAAATTGTATAGGAGTGAATTTTCACCCCTTACACAAATTCCCCTTTTTCCTTTCTCCACTTTAGAAAACCAAATTCGGAGGCTAAATTCCACATATAAGCACATTGCCTTCATTCCACTTGGCACCTGTTTTGAGCGTTGGAAGAGGATTTTTTGTTGGGGATGCCCACGTGATGCATAGACGTCCGTGTGGTGTGGTTACATCCCTAGCAGATTCCTGTGGTTGGAGCCTGCAAAGGTGTTACACTTCTCATTGGTGGTTGACTTGTAACGCCCTCTTCGGCCGACCAACTAGAATCTAGCTGTTTTCTTCATTCTCTTCTTCAAATTCACTCCTTCTACATGCATTTCATCTTCTAAGCTTTCAACTCAACTTCTCTCACATTAGCCTTGAGTGCTCTTGGTGGAGGTGGTAAGCTTTCCACTCCTCTCCTTTATTACTTGGTTGAGTAAGTACATTTACTATTTTGTAGTGTTTTAGTGTTCTTTGCTTCATTTCCTTCTTTATCATACTTTTTCTCCATTGTTGCAAACTTGGTTGTCCATGGAGGTGGAAACACCAAAGCAGGGGTCTAACTGAGGCAGACCCCTTAATAGCCCCAACCAAATTTCCCTCTTCTTTGTGTGTAGGTGAACGTGCTACTAGGAGCTAGCTGGCGAACGAATTCCTTTGTGAGATTATTCTTGCCACTCTAACTCTTGTGTATTTACTTTATCTTATCAGAGCATATCTTGTCTACTTCATAGCATTGTTTTGGCCCTTTGGAAGTAGTTAGCTAGGCCATTAGTCTATTTTCTAGATTTTAACCTTGTCTCTTTAGTCCTCTGGTCGTACGGATGCCAGTGCACTTGAGAGATGCAGTTAGCACACTGCGCTGTCATCTCGGGACCGTGCTTTCATCCTCAAGTAGAGAGCTTCCTAAGGTGTAGTGTTGTACCTAGAAACTGACTCGCCTAGCCCCATTTTGAGTTTCAGGTCCGCAGAGTGATCAAAGGGCCTAAAGTCCTCATCATTCTTGTCTCACATTTCCTAGCACCCCTTTTAGCTAAGGTAAGCTAGGGTAGCCTTCCGCTCTTGGACCTTCATAACCTGGGGCCTTGAATGTGGTTGGTTCCCCTACCTTACATTTTTGGTGAACCCGATGTGAACCAACGTTTGTTCATCCATTGGTGTTGAGGCTTCTCCCGTGTGCTTTGTGACCGTTGTATTCTTAAGTGTTGTGAAGGTTTATGAGCATCACAACCTAGTCCACAACTTCCAGGTATATTTTCAGGAAAGGTATACAACACCTCCCAATGGAAAGGATGGTCACTACTGGTTTATCTACATGCCTCTTTTTTGGTTCCGCCGTTGGTCTAGTTGTGCAAGAACAGTTGTCAAGGGATGAGATGGGATTCTTTGACAAGACCAATCACATCCCCACTCCTCCTGCATCTTCCACACCATCTTCAATAAACAAGCATGAGGTCATTTAGATTCATTTAGAATATGTCTCCACCCTTTCCAAAGGATTGGATGACTTAGAAAATCACTTGGAAAGAAACCCAAAGATGGCCAAGGCCACTCAAGTCATTAGCGAGTTAAAACATATGGTGGGTAAGGATTGAACATGCATAGAACTTTTGACTAGCCTCATCAGTCTAGCTGAAGCGTGTGCTCCTTTGAACAATCTTAGTATTGTACAAGGAGTCACTTTTGAAAAGCATGGAGGATAGTTAGGAGTATCGATGCCTCCCACATTTGTCTACATGGCTGATGTGGTCCCTTCTATCAGCATCCCTTTTGTCTCTGAAAAACCCAAAACTATCAAAGTAAACAAGGTCCCCTTGGGCTTTAGCTTCACCCCTCTTGTCACCTCTAGTGGTGGAGGCTTTGGTAGTGGTGATGGATTTGGTTGCAGAGGTGGTGTTGGTGGAAGTGGTTCCGATGGAGGTCATGGTGGTGGCAATGATTTGGAAGGAAAAATGCAAACTATATGCACCTACACTAATGCAAAATTTTAAACCCTAGAATGCCACTTAACTAATGCAAAATGCAATGTAAGCTAATTCTAGCTGCATGATGGACTCCAAAATTAGAAAATAAGGGATTTGCGCCGAGTTCACGAAAATGTAAACAATGATTTTGGTTACCCAAGGATTCCTCTAACTCTTCTAGGTTTTTTACCTAAAAGGAGAGGAATTGGGGCCAAAATGCTAATGTCTACACTCAAAGATTAATGTAAAAGGGATGTAATATGTCTAAATGTGATGTCTAAATGAAATAATATGATAAAAGAGATGGATTATTAAATGTAAACTCTAAGAAATGCAAAGTGCTAGAAAACATAGTGTTGTATGCAAACATGTGATAAATGACCTAGAAATGCAAACAAAACTAGACAGAAAGTTATGAAACAAAATATGTGCACCTGGAGGTTGAAAAAGGTTGGCATGAAGGTCTAGAATCCTTACAAAACTATTGTAGAAGTCAACTGGGACACTTGTGTCCATCTAGGCAACTTAGTCCCAGATCTAGACAAACTGCTCCAAAGCTCATTTCAGCCAAATGGGTATCAAAATCTACAAAAACCTCTGAAAAATAGGTTCAGTGGGACTAATTCGCCACTATTGGTGACTTAGTCCACTTTTGAATTTCTAAAAATTCAAAAGTGGAAATGGAAGCCCTTAGTCTACACTTCGGTTCTTCACAGGTGTCTGCTTCTGAAACTTTGGTTTTTAGGCCTAAAAGTGACTTTTTGATGATATTTTAACATGGTCAACAAGAAGATGTCTTCAACAACTTTGCAACTTGATCTTTAATGATTTCCAAGCCTTCATGATACCTAAATCTTGCAATGATGATTGATCTTGATTTGATGCAACAATGGATGAAGAATCTTGCCCTTGAATGCTTTAGAAAGTTATCTTGATGACTTAGAATGCTAAAACCCTAGCTTGCTTGACTTGAGAAAGAATAAAATGATGAATGAATGATGATGAGTTAAGAGATAATGAATTAGGGTTTAGAAACTTATATTTATAGGAAATTCACCTCATTTGTCTATTAATTGGATCCTTAAGGCTGACATGAAGAAAGAATAAACTTAAATTCCAAAATTTCCCACTCAAACCTCGAAAATAGGCCAAATTGGACTAAGTCACCATGCTGGATGACATAGTCCCACTTGGCAGGGACTCATTCACCCAGATGGGCGACTTAGTCCCAAAGGAGCCCTTTTGACAACTAGAATGTTGGGGAATGAGGAATTTCAGTTCTTATGTTGATTTCATCAGGTATTTGATCAAATTATGCCTTGAGATGCACAATATGGGACAATAGGGGCCTATTAATGATGATTTAAGGGGTAATTAGGGCTTGGGACCCAAAATTCAATGTGAAATTGTGATTAAATACACTTTACAACACTAAAATGAAGTCCACATAGCCTAGAAAGGCACAACATCCAATGTGAATGTGTAGGACACATTACAACACTAGATTAACTTTAAGTTTAATTCACAAGCCTTGTAGATTGATGTGATAATGCAATTAAATACATTTAATAACATTGAATTAGGGGAAGAATAGGTCCACTAAGTCTAGAGAAGCGTGAAATTATTTTACAACACCTACACAAGACATCGTTTAATGAATTTTATTCAGTTTGCATGGGTCCAAGACCTAGTGGATGTGTAAAACACATCACAACACTAAATCAAGGCCTCATTAAGTCCAATTTGTCATCAATTATTCCCAAATCAAGCAAACAAAAAGGGATATTTTTTTTGTGTCCATAGACTGTTACGGATGTAGTAGCCGCTACTAATGACAATGGCCTTAGATGTAACTGAAAGTTCACAAAGTTTTCAAAATCTTATTCTTCTATCTTACAGAAGTTGTTGAAGGATAAGATCATAACCTTGCCAAGTCTTAAGCCTCTTAAGGAGCCTTACCCTAATTGGTATGATGGAAGCACTTATTGTCAGTACCATCGAGTTAATGGACATGATACCAAATGTTGTATGTGACTACATCATGAGATACAGGACCGCATCAAGGAAGGTACCATTCATCTCGATGGGGGTAAAAATAATGTTGAAAAATCAATGGCAAAAGCTAATAGTGAATTACAGATATAAATGGACCCATTTTCTTCACATTTTGCTAACATGGTTATCGATCCCACTGATTCTATTACTCAACTCGAGGCCTATGTTAACATGGTCATGGTGACTTCTACTGCTCTACTTGCACCCAGTTTGTTGGACACAACATTTACGTCACAAGACATTCCCTTAAACAACAAGCCCTCTCCTCTCTACATTCTCACTCACCTCAATGGTAACATTGTGATGGGGGTCTCGGTATACCCCATGAGTCATGTCAATGTCGTTACAAAAGAAACATTAGTATTGAATTCATTACAGAGGGAAGAATATGAAGAAAAAAAATCTACCATTTGTACACACGATGGTATTTGTCTCAAACCATACAACTCGATAAATTTTTCCATCCTATTTGGACCTAGGGCTGCTGACACAGTTTTCAATGTTATTCTGGAGTCAGATTTATTGAGGCTAAAGTTGGGCATACCCTGGCTAGCTTCCATGAATGGAATCACCTTCGTTGTTCACAAATGTTTTAAATTTTCCCACAAAGGTGTCGTGCATGTAGTGCATGACACTAGATACCAACCCTTGGTGTCCCATGGTGGATATCCATTGGATCACTTTTGGCCCACCGCAGTCAGTCTGCTTCCTCTGAGAATGGACCTACTTTACAAGAATTATGTAAAGTATAAGACTAGGGAAAAGGGACAATCGAAACTGACACTTCCTATGATACAACAGTTGGTCTCCTCCTCTTCCTGAGAGAAGGAGAAGCCTGCACCGACTACTCCCACTTCCCAAAAGGGAAAGGAGAAGTCCATGTCGGCTCCCTCTCCTTCCCATAAAGGAAAATAGAAGGTTTCCTTTTCCTGGAATTCCTCGCCCTCTCCCCTTCCTTGGGAGGAGTATTGGATGAGTCAGCTCGACAGTTATGTTGTGCAGTTTTTTGCACACACGCCCTGCTGAAAGTAGGGACCCTCTTTCACTTCGTTTTGGTGTTTTGGCCCTTTCTTTTGAGGTTTTGTCTTACTTAGGCACGTGATTAGATGTCTATTCTGAATGCCTAAGTGTTTTCCCCAGGTTATTCATTGAAAATCTTAAGGTTTGGATGAATTTCGGGCTTTTGCCCTGATTCAGGATTTTCCACCCTAGTCGGATTTTCCCAGATCCTGCTTGGACTCCGACTGGACCCTTGTTGTTTAGGGAATTCCTGGTCTTCACGTATTTCTGTGTGGGCTGGATTTCCCTGGATTCTTCCCTATTATCGGATTCCCAAAATCCTTCTATGGCTGTCTTATCAGCTGCATTAATGGCTTCGTACGTGCTTTGAAGGCTGCATTTTATTCAATTTCTGAGATCTTTTGCGCCATTATGATCACTATTTTCTATTGTCTGAGTTGAGAGCCGCATCCTTAGAGTTATTTCTTTGAGATTTTGGCTTTGAATTGGTCTCTTTTGGTGGGAATTTCTTGTGCATTATCGCCTGTGTTCGTTGCGAACCCCATTGAGCTTCACGTTTGCTGCTTCTGAGGTCAATTCCCGCTTCATAATGGTATGTGTCTTATTGCTCTACTTTGAATTGAATTATGAATGGGCTTGTGGGATTTGAATTTCAGTGTATTTGTTTATTATGTGTTAGGGATTGTTTGGTATTGCATCCTTTGTCATCTCCCGGGTGAGTTTTGAGTTCATGTGTCCATCTGCATTTTAATGAATCTTGCCTGAGAGTAATTAGTAAACCCTAGTGATGACTCAACAGTGGAAACAACTAAATTTTGAACGTGCCTATGCGCTAATGGTGGATGAGTAGGGGTTTGGACCTAGGGTAGTGCCATAGTAGGTGATTTCATCTTAAGATTGACCTAGAATACAAAGAAAATTCATGAGAGGTCCGTCCCCAACTTGCCCTATGTTAAACTTTTCGAAATCCTTAGTTGGTTCAGTGTCTGGATGAAATCAGAACTCTTCGTCCCTTCTGGATTCCCTTCGCTGTGACCATTCAAGATCGCTGAGATATCATATCGACCACCTTGAGGTTCACCGAAGTGGTCTTCCTAGGTTCATGTTGGATCGCCATGACACTCATTTTTACACCGATGAAATCCTTGATGCATATCAGTCGGCGAGACCTTTACTTTCGCTAAGACCTCACCCCGTGAGGAGATGCCTCATCAACATGCTTGCTCATACTCACTTTCGAAAAGACAAGTCCTAGTCACCAAGAGGTCATAGCGGGATCCAAGCTTTACCGATATTTGTTTGCTTCGCCAAGACATCCATCCTTCAGCGAGACCTCCCACCGAGCACTTTTCACTTTCGCCGAGCTCTATTATTTTCAGTCATTGTAACCCTTTGAGTCGGTGAGATGTTATATCGCTCATTCTGTGTCTTGTTGAAGCCCTTTGTGGGTTTGCATTTGGTCGCCAGGACACTATAATTCTCATGCCGAAAATCTTTCTGTCATCAAGAAAAACCTCATCACCAAGAGCTCATAGCGGGTTCCTTTCATCTTGCCAATCTTTCATTCTATCACTGAGACCTCTCCCTTTTGGTGAGACCCTTTATCAAACATCCTGCTCTTGTCGAGTGACCTTCTATCAGGGAGACATTCATGCTTCCCTGAGACCTTCCAGCGAGCTCATTACTCTTGCCAAAGCCTTCGCTTTCAGTGAGACTCTTAACATTCACCAGGACTTCATAGCGAAACCTTTTCTCTTGGCGAGCCCTAATATTCTTTCGGGGTGACTTCATAATGTCGGCAAGAGGTTATGCTGATGGAAATCTTCATCGGAAAAACATAATGTGGTCGCTGGGACCTCATATCGAAAACTTGAGTCTGGCCGAAGTGATTGTTTAAACTCTGATCATCGGTGGGAAAAGATGAATTCGTCGGGACCTTACCCCGACCACCCTTGGCTCATACCGATATGTTTTCTATGTGCCTTTTCACCGAGACATTACATCAAAACAATTGACTCTTGGTGAAACTTATTCTGATTGCATCCTTCGGCGTGACCCCCGGAAGCCGCTGAGACTTCTCGGCAAGCTCATTACTCTTGCCGAAGCTTTCATTCTGGGAATTCCCATTGGTCTAGAACTTTTCCTTGACTACGGATGTCTGCCAGTACTGGATTTCTCTGAAATTCACCGTCTCCCAGGTTTCCCAAAAATCCTCTTTGGCCCATTCTTCGTGGAAATCCGTCCCTCACGGATTTCCCCGAAACTTGATGAAACATAAAGGAACATGAAATAATTGGATTCGTTTATAATTTATGATGCATTTGATGATTATTTCATGTCGTATTTGGATCTCTCATGTGATTTATAGATGAAAAATGGTCAAGTTTAATGATTAAGTAGACGTTTCCTGGTTATTCTGTTGGAATCCGATCGGTCTGGAATTTCCCAAATTCCTCTCTAGCTCAGATTCCACAGATGGTCTTGAAACCCAAAATTTGTTATGGTCATTTTATATGAATTTTAATAACACCTTGACTATATGAGATGCATTCTAACACTATTTTAATGAGTTAACATGGCTCTTTCTTATGGTTTTTACTGTGATTCTCATGTTAAGTGCAGGTTGAATCAAGAAAAGTGGTAGATGGTTCCTCATTATCCGATGTAGAGAGGATTAAGGTGGACATTAAGAGCAAGGTCCCAGAGAGTAAGATCACTTATGTCTGGTCAGAAGTCACTGATACAAATGTTGGCATATGGGACTATGAGGAATTTAAAGCAAGGATGGCAGCCAAGGATCCTCCTTTGGTGACTAGAAGAATGATGGAATCAGGATTGTCACATGTTGCCGGTTTCCCTTTGACAGTGCAACGCTATGAGTTGGTCCTTGAGTGCGTTAGGCGCTATGATTAGGATACACAGAGGATAATTGGTCCTCAAGGGAGAGTCGTTGCCAATCTCAACCCGGTCTCCATTTCCCAAACCTTTGACATGCCAGACAGATCTCATGTGGTGGGATTCACCATTGAGGTAGCTTAGGAGTTCTATGATGACCAGTGCGTGAAGTCACAATAGCTGATCAATTCCTGGCTGGAGAATCCCAAGTCCCACTATTCCAAGTTGCCCAAGTAGCTGTTCAGAGCAAAATTCAAGAAGGAATATTATAATGCCATCACCTTTCTTAGCAGGGTGCTTGGATTGAGGAGTGTTGGTACATTTGACAATTGGATGTGCCATGCGATTGTGAGGATGGAGCAGGAGAAAGTTGACTACCATTGGGCAGGGGTTATTAGCCAAGTAATTCACAAGCAGTTGTCCATCATCACTGACAATGGACATTTGTTTAAAAAGCAAGACGTTCGGGAGTTATGTGAGAGATTTCACATTCAACACCATTTTTCATCTCCCTACTACCCACAAGGAAATGGTCAAGCTAAGGCATCTAATAAAACCATTGTCAAAATCCTAAAAAAGACTGTCAATGACACTGGCCGTGACTGGCACATACAACTCAACCCTGCTCTGTGGGCTTACCAAACTAGCATTCGTACGCTTACAAGAGCCACTCCATTTTTCCTAGTCTTTGGTGCTGAGGCCATCTTTCCCATTGAGGTCGAAATTCCTTCGTTACGAGTCTCCCTGAAGGGTTTAACTAATGAAGAGGAATATCGACAATCACGCTTGCACGAGCTAGAAATGCTGGAAGAAAGAAGGAAAAATTCACTGAACCATCTCCAAGCATATCAGAACCATCTTTGTCACAGCTACAATAAGAAGGTTATGGTCAGACAGTTTGACATTGGCGACCTAGTTCTCATGCAGAATCCCAAGAACCAAGGTGACAGAGAAAAGCCGAGAAAGTTTGAACCAAACTGGTTGGGTCCCTACATTATCATATCTTCTTTTGGTTCTGAAGCTTATTAGCTAGCCACACCAGATGGAGAACAACTAACAGATCCCATCAACAGTTTACATCTCCGAAGGTTCTATGCATAGCATCAGAGGATTGGGTTGAAAAATTGCAAAATTCAAAAAAATTGAAAAATGATAAAAAATCGTTGCCTTGATGAAAACTTGGCAAATAGGCATCTTGGTGACACCAAAAAAATAAAAAAGTCAAGAAAATAGTAAAGAGAAAAATGATTCATTCAATAGTGAAAACCTGGCAAACAGGCCCTTTGGACAAGTACCATGGTGAAAATGTGGCAAATAGGCGCCATGTGTAGTCAATCATTGCTTTGCCATCTACTGTCACTTTGTCTACCTTGGCTTAGGATGAAAAGTATTTCTGCCATTATTACACAAATCACCACCACATCCTACCTTACCTGTCATAGTGGATAAATGATTGACATCAAGTCCTGATGACTGTCCATCTAATAAATCAGTAGCATCCCGTCCATGTTCCTTAAAAATGGCTAAGTCTTGGACCTGACTGGGGGCAAAATTTTTATCATGAAACTACAGTGGATGTCACACATGATCTTGGAAATTGGAAAAAAGTCTTGAAAAAAGAAAAAAAACATCGCAAAAAGTCCTAAAAAAAACAAAAAACATCGCAAAAAGTCTTTAAAAAAGACCAAAAACATCGCAAAAAGTCCTGAAAAAACACAAAAACATCACAAAAAGTCTTGAAAAAAGACCAAAAACATCATAAAATGTCCTGAAGAAAGACCTAAAAATCATAAAACGTCCTAAAGAAAACCACAAACAAAAAATCAGACTGCTCGAAGAACGCAACCACATTGTCATCTCTTGTCAAAGTCAGTCATATCAATCAGTCTTTGTCATTTGTCTGAACTACGTTGTCTGTACGCATTTGTTACGTAGGCAAGACTCAAATTCAAGTCCCCGAGACATTAGGTCAGTCCATTTAGGTTTGTTAGAATAAAATCATGATTCAAACTTCTATCCTTTGGACAAAGTCATTGGTCGTGTCGAACTACAAAGTCTCTGAGTGTATGACATAGGCAAGGCCATCTGTCGATGAGCCCCCGAGGCTGCACTAGGTCAGTCCATTAGGGTTCAGGACACTATACTGGCACACACATCAGAATATCTTCGAGAAAAAGTGAATCATCATAACCTGTCAAACTGTCAACTTTAGGTTAATCTTCAGATGTGTCCTTCTGAAAGATAGCCTCGGTCATTCATGCCTTAGGATGTGTCCTTCCTAGGCATTGTCACTTTCATTCGACATTTTGCTGGATCCTATTGGCATCTAAAGATCACTCCTCTTAACATCAGTTTTCTTCAGATGTGTCTTTCGGATGAACCAACTGTGTCATTTATGCCTCAAGATGCGTCCTTCCTAGGCATTGTCATCATCACTGTCACATGGCATTTGGAGATTAATTGTCTTGGCATTCATATTATTCAGGATGTGTCCTTCCTAAATTTGGAAAATTTGGAAATTTGTTGTTTAAGCACCATCAAAGCTTTAACACTCAGGCATCTCATCATCATTAAACCTGACATCTTGGCATCAGAACAATGGATATCCAGACACACTTGGCAAACACTTGACAATTGTCTTTTAGTTTTTATCATTATATTAGTTTTTCAGTGAGATCCCACTAAGTAGGATTTAGAGAAGCAACAATGTATCATGACGATTGACATGCATGACTACTAGTTTCTCAGTAAGGCCCTGATTTTGGGATTTAGAAAAACAACGACATATCATGGTAAGGGCTCTATTTTTGTATTTTGACAATCATGCCGCTAGTTTCTCAAGGATGTCCTGGAAACAGGATTTAGAGAAGCAACGATGTTTCATGATTTGTCCTTGTCTTTTTCTGCTTGTGGTTGATTATGACAAAAAGACTGGGGCAATCACACTCTTAGTATGAGTCATGATCATCCTTGTCTGTGACTGCTTGTCTAACGTCATGGTACGACCTTGCACACTTTGATCTATGTCATATCATGGTGTTTCTTGGCCATTACAATAGTTTTCCCAATGATGATGAAGAGCAATAAATATTAAGGTCCTATAGTAAAGCTTTGAAGGATTTGGTCTAGGAATTAACATGCATTTTCATCAGTCTAGTCATCTTCTCTTCTTTGGTCTGGTCATCTTCTCTCATCAGTCTCATCGTCTTCTATCATCCATCTCACGATGATATCCTGTGACATTCAAAAACATAAGTGCACACATGATCATATAAACATTGCATTAGGTCCATACATACATCATCCACATAATTAAATCATATACATAATCACAAACAAGTGCATTAACATAATCAACAACATGACATCCATTTACTAAATACATTATGCACATCATTATCATTATCATCTCACATAAGTAAGCATTGCATCATCATAGCATCAAAATCATAAATAAGCATCATAGGACATACATGCTACATCATAAATCAACATCATACATTATACATATCATAATGCATTAAATTAAAGAGGATCACATAACACATGTAGGCCGCATCAAAACTACATCATCATATAGTATCATCTCAAAAATGTACAATGTCACAGGATAAAGTCAGGGGATATCCCAAAAATGGAGCTCGCAAGCTCAATAATCTATACATAGTGTGTCATAATAACAAAATGCCCCTAGGGTAGACTCTCATCATTCCCTTGTGGTGAAGAATGTGGTGGCTACAACTCGGAAGCTGGGACTGAACTGATAGGGGGACCTATCACAACCTCTGCCTGTGCCACTAGTGGAACTGCGAAGGATGGTGTCATCTCAATGGCAATGGATACCTATGATGTCATTGTAGCCAGACTCTAAGAAGTAGATGGATTGATCGCTGGTGGCTGTACCTGTATCGACCTCTGCACTGAACCAGTCGACCCATGGCTGTGACCCGAATGGTGACTTAGGGTGTGTCGGCATGAGTGATGTGACCTGTGCACTGATGTGTGCCCTGATGAGGTAGATCCTCTGACACTGGTGTGACTCCTGCTACCATTGCCACTACTTGATCTGTGGCCACTGCCTATCCTCATCTGTGATCGAGACAAAGTAGGATCCCGTCACTCTGGTGTGACTGCCTGCTTGTATAATGTCTGATACTGCCCCAATCTCATGCTCACTTTGTCCAAATCGCTAGCCATGTCCCCTATAGGCCCTATGCATAAGGCTGCGAACTGAGTGCACCACTAAGCTAAATCCTACTGGCAGATCACTTCCTGATCTCGCTCTACATGAGCCACCTCTAGCTCTCCCTGCAATGCTCGGACCTATGCCATGCTCTCATCTAATCTCCGCTATAGGTCGGCCACTCTCTGATCTGTCGTGGCATCTTGAGGCAACACTGAACTGGAGGGTATCTCCTCCTCTCCCTCTACCATCCACCATCTGAGGAGTCTCTCGGCCTCATCCATGGAGTCATCCTCGTCATCATCATCCTCTGCCATCTCCTCCTCCTATCCCCCCACATCCACCTCCTCCTCCTATCCCCACACCTCCACCTCCTCCTCATGCCTCTCCACCTCCACCTCCTCCTCCTATCCTCCTGCCTCCAACTCCTCCTCATGCCTCTCCACCTCCGCCTCTTCCTCATGCCTCTCCTCTGCCTCCTCCTCATGCCTCTCCTCCTCCCGTCTCTCCTCACCCTCTCCCTCCTATCTAGGCTGCTCCTCTCTCTCCCCCTCCTCACCAACCTCAGGGATAGCATCTAATGCTACCCTCACCATGCCCTGTCACACCCTCCGGCCTTGTCTCTAACTGTCTCACCTCCGCCTCCAGCCGTCTCCGCCATCATCTCCCCCTATCATCTCCCCCTACCTCCGTCTCTGCCTCCGTCTCCATCCCTGCCTCTGTCTCTTCCCCTGCCTCCATCCCTACCTCCATCCCTCCCTCGGCCTCTACCCCTGTCACCACCTCTGCCTCCTCGTCTGGCCCTCAACACACGAGGTATCACCAACCGCCTATCCATAGGTACTGGCCTGTCAGGATCTATCAACGGCACTGGTCTGTTTGCCTACCACCATAAATCATAGTCCGCTGTGGTCCCGAGATTGGCTGCTCCTCCCCTCCATCCCCATGCCTGGGCTCCTAGCTCATCAATCTGCTACTCTGCAAAAGCCACTAGAATGGCTGGTCCCCAAGCATACTCTCTGGAAGACCAGGCATACTCAGCTATCCCTACAGGTACACCCTGTTGCTCTCCGAACTACCTCAGAACATGCTGTGGCAAATACATCTCAATAATCAGTGATGTCTACATTGTCTAACCAATCAAATACCTGAACTGTCTGCAAAGGCTAAGGTGCTCATCCTCATCATCCCACTGCCTGCAATCTCTATATGGTCTCCAAATAAAGGACACCATCGTGTCAATCCTATGTCGTCACCAGCCTGTCTCACCCATCTGAGTCTGCTGTAAAGCACCTGCGTAGTAATAGGGATAGGGCATCCCCTCAGCCAACTGTGGTCTCTGAATAGGAGGAAAAAATATCGCAATATGTTCCCAAGCATAGATCATCATCAAAGTAGTCCTGCAGGAGATACTCTCTGCCCTCCTATAGACAACATCGTTTAACTGATGGTAAAGAGTCCCTAGTAAACAAGGACCCTAGGAATAAACGGTCCTATCACGTCTCATGCTAACTAGGACATCACCCCAACCAATAGGAAATCCATGTCCCCGACGATCGGGAACCAAAATACTTGCAATCAAGGTCGAAAGGAATGCATCAAAGTGACCATAGTGCTCTGCCATGAACTCCCATATGATCTCGTAACCTTGGATGCCCAATCCTACACCTTGATCTCAGTAGTAAGCTCTAAAGGTTTTCTCACCATGACGAGGGTCGTAGATGATCCGCTCCCCTCAGATTGGCACTCGAAGAATCCAATAGACATCCTCTAGAGTAATGGTAGCCTCACCTATCAGCAGGTGGAACGAACAAGTCTCTGAATGCCACCGCTCACACAACATCATTAGTAATCCCCTATTTTCCCGAATGGTGGGCATGTAGGCAACATAGAATAATCCTAGTCACATCAATCATCACCGCTATCATGTGCTCAACTGGTCAGCAAACCAAAATGTTGTCAGTCTACTCTCTCGCGTATAGATAGGGGCAAGCTGCCTCTGCAAAAAGGTGAACAATATATTAGTATTTTCTAGACAACTGTCAGCATCATCAAAAGAATCTAAGGGTACGCAAATATCAAAATCAACTTTGGTCAAGGTAAAATGCAAATGCATCTCATTAAGGCAATTGCATCTCAAATCATCAACTGCGTCGTTCCGTACATCAAATGCAGTCCAACACTACAAATGCATCGCATGTTCATGCTTGCATCATGAAATTTGACAAATGCATCACAACAGGACGAATGCATTGCATAATAACAATTGCGCCGATCAAAATATCGAATGCATTACAAAATGGCGATTGTGGCATTCCGCTATTCAATTGCATCTCGATAAGTCAAATGCGTCACAGTATTTGTTAAATTCGGTGCAAACAATCATTCTACCCTAATTGATTTAGCACTTGCGTCGTGACACATCGCATGCGTCGAATGCGAAAGTGAATGCGTCAAACATGAACGCATATGTGTCACGGCGCATTTGTTGTTTGCCCTATAAATCTAAAATTGACAAGCAAAACAAGAAAATTACAAAGTGGGACAAGGGTACTTACCGCTGGCTCTGAGCCCTTTGGCCGTCTGAATGTCCATACAATCTCGCCGCGATACTCTGTCACTGGAATCACCATCCTCACTGTGCTCCTTTTCGCTCTGGGCTCTCAAAATTTGCAAGGTAAATAGTAGAAATGAATTGACTTTTACCCCTTTGTCAACCTATTTATAAATTCAAAATGAAATTTCTCCAATAAGGTTATTACTAGAGACTTATTTGACCACCTTTGACTTACTCGTTAGTTTCTTTAAACGTTTCAGAATTTGAAACTGACTGTGCCATTATTTTTCTGGTCATCAAATTGATTTATTGGGACCCTTTACAAATTTTTTTTGTCGTCGACCCAAAATTTGAAAAATTTCCCGAGGGGGAAATGATACTCCATACCTTCACTAGGGCATATTCTCGACATATTTTTTTTGTCACAATGCGACAAGCGACATTATGACAAAGAGGGGCAAAATGTAGACACCTAAAAATGACCTAGGTCTGCAAGCTTCATTTTTACCACTTTCGTCCTAGCATAATTAATACATTTAATTATGTCCTTGGTCCACATTCGACTATTGATTAAATAATTCATAATTATTTAATTAATTCATGTCCTTTTTATTCTTCATGATTATTAAATAAATAAATTTTATTTATTTATTAAATACGTCATTAATTGTCTAAAGTCTTCCTTAATTAAATAAATTTTAATTTATTTAATTACCCTTCTATATTTTTCCCTTTAAATTTTATTTATTTATTTAATATGTCACTAATCATATAATTAAATGAATTGATTAATTTATTTAATTAATTAATCTTATCTGCTAAATTAAATAATTATATTTAATTATTTAATTGTCAAAATTAATATTCCTCTCATTTTAAATAAATGAAATTATTTAAAATGTCATCACAATCTTAACTGTTAGTCCACTTTGGTAATTAATTGGAAAATCAATTATTTATTATCTCACAAAATCATTATTTTGAATTAATTTAATTTAAAATGGTAACTAATCTTCCAAAAATCAAGTAATCGGGCAGATTCTTGATTTTCCAAATCTGATCTTCAGTCCAACTCTTATCTTCTTGATTTTTTGAATCTCACAAATCAGGCAGTCTTTATCTTCTTGATTTTCGAAAATCTTTATTTTCTAATTAATTTATCTCATTTATTCTCCACCGTTGATCCAATTATCTGAGATATTATTTTGACCGTTCGATTAATGAATTTTCCCTAACTCTAATTAGGGATTCTCAGATTTAATCTGGACCTTTCATTTTAGGTTCTCATCATGAATTAATCTCACCCATCCATTCAAAATGGCATTTTCTATAAAATGCCATTTTCCTCTCACTTTTTGATTACACACACACAAGTAGACATATTATAGGCGTATTACATTCTTACACTTACACACTCATACTTTCATAGCAATTCTTATTTTTATTTGATCAAGTCTTAGCATTGTTTAGGCATAGACATTGGCAATCATAGTCATAGGCATAGGCATTTAGACATTGCATAAATCCTTCAAAGCTTGGTGTAGGACTTAGACATTTGCAGATTGCTCCCACAACGAATCTATGGAGGTAATCATGGAAGTTTCGAGAAACAGGTCTAACTGTTTTATTATTTGAATTCCTTTGTACTCGATAGATCTTTGGGTTTCATTGTCTTTATTGATTTACTGCTAATACTCCTAATCAAACCTAAAAGAAATCCTTAGTTACAATGACCTCATATCTGGTCTATGCACTGGCTAGATTCCACCCCTACAAAGGATTGGATAGAAAAGGAATTTTTGGGCAGGATATTATTTATGAAATTTTCCCTCCCTTAGTTGCACTAGGGAGGTTCAAACTATAGGAGGGAAAATGATGCATTTACCATGCATATCACCAAAATGCTTCAAGAAGCAGAGCATGTCAGAATTTTAGATCAAGCCAAGGAGTTCATCAAGAAATATGGAGCCTGGTTCATTCAATTCCCAACCTTCTCCTATATTCGGATCGATGGATGCCAAAGGGCCCCATATAGACTTCCAAGGTATCCCACTGACCATATCATATTGTTGGAAGTAACTAGACAGATTTGTGATTTTGATGCCATCGTCAAGAAGGACAAGCATAAGACGGGATTTGGTGGGGATTTCCCCTAAGGATTGGCACTGGTGAGGTTTGTCCTTCCATTGGTTCTGCCCAAGCTTCACAAGAAGAAATGAGTACTCTTGGCTTGTCTTTCCACTCTGAGAGATCCAGATTTGACATTATAGGGGAAGCTCAAAAGAACGCTAGTAGAGACTATGGCCATAAGGTCAATTTAGAGGACTACTGGGCCAATTGTGGTGACGGATATGAGGTCAAAAAGAATAAATTCTCTCAGCTTCTAGTGGATGCGGTCCGATTGTATAATGTAAGGGCAGTGCCTGATCAATTGGAAGATGATGGGGACTTAACTCAGGATCACACCTATGAGGCAGTAAAAGATAGGCCGATTGGTGATATAGATTGGTTGGAGGAGGAGCAAACATAATTGAAGCAGCTGATGGATCCAGTTCTCAAGGTTACCAAGATGTGGCTCAAGCACACTATGTGGGAATTGGAAAATAAAGGAGTGAAATGCACTTATAACCTGATGGGAGAATTAGATTCCCATTCCACTTCTGAGGAGTCCACAGGGCAGCAAGATCCTAAAGGTAAAGGCAAACTGGACTCCACATCCAAGATCAAGACAAAAGGTGTTCAGGAAACAAAGGTCCAAGAGACAGAGAAATAGAGAAGGCCAAAGGCTAAGAGGGGGACAAGAACTAAAAGGTCTGAACAGAAGGAAGTTAAAGAACAAAATCTCGAGGTTGATGCTCCTATGCCTAAGAGGAAAATAATTGTCAAATTATCAGAGAAGGCGAGCTCCAAGGCTGGGGAGGAAGAAGTCTCCCCACCGGTAATAAATGTTGAAAGTTCAGAGGAGAGAGCAAAGGTATTTACAAGGTCTAGTACTCCCTCTCCCAAGAATGATGTGCCTAAGGCAGACTTTCTTCCTGCCACTCTTCATGAGGAGCAACATGATGAAGTGCATCTCGATCATGAAGCTCAAAGAAAACCAGGTGAGTTAGGGGATACTGAGGGTCATCCGGATACTGAAGGGGAAGAGTTTCATGAAGGTGAACTCTACAGCGCGGAGGATGAAATTGAAAAGGAAATACAATCTCCTTTGATTGCACATGCAGATTCTCCTATTAGGACAGAGGAAGTTGAATCTCCTACAAGAGAAGTAGAGGCAATGAGAGATCCATCGCCTGAGCAAGAGGGAGAGCATATTGAAGAGGAAGGCAATATGGATGAGACCCTGATAAACAAGATTTGGAAGGGGAGATACCTAAGGATCAGAAAAAGGAAACATGATCGAGCTAGGTGCAATTAGAGCCTATTGTTCCAGAGTGGCTTGACAAGGAGATAAAAAGAAACCAGGTTGTGGTAGAGGATAGTCCACCAAATTGGGATGCACTGCTAGTTGTAATTGGAAAAGATAAAGGTAAGAAGAAGGCTAGAGTGATCTCAAGGGTTGAAAGGGATGATGCACATAACAAAGTTGTTCACATCACCACCCCTACTCCAAACAAGGATAGAAATGATTTGGTTAGAAAATATTACAGTGTTTAGACTCTCAATCTAGGGCCTACATCAGCTAAGCAGGATATTGAAGACTATGAGGTCTCCAGTACTGTTATTGTGGATCAATTAAGGAAGGAATTGAAGACCAAGCAGGAGCTAAAGAAAGAGAATGAAAATATCAAGAAATACGTGGAGGAATTAATGAGGCCACTGCGGTCCATTAATCCCTCTTCCTCTGCCACAAATCCTCTACCTTAGGAGACCATAACTGATCTAGAAAAAATGAAAGCCTCCACTGTTGCCACTAAGAATTGGTTGAAAGGGGTGCAAGTAAAAGGTGATGAAGGTATCAAGGAGATCCTTTCAACTGGAAAGGATGCTGCAAGGACCACTGAATGGTTAAAACAAGGGTTGGCACAAGATAAGGAGGATACAGATCTTCTACAGAAAACCAGGACTATAATGGAGTACACCTGAGATAGGTTGGTGAGTGATGGGATCCTTCCTTCTTTTAGAGCTGCTGAACCATGGGAATGGTTTGAGGCGTTGCAAATTAGGAAAAAGGTGTTGAAGAAGATTTGCAAACAAATAAAACACATTGATGACACCCTAACCAGGGTTTACAATGGTTCCATCGCCTTCTTTGAAATCATGACGGGAAGAAGAAAGATCGCGCCCAAGTACTTGAGCCTGGAATAGTTGAGAGAATGGTGGTATGATGTGTATGCACCACTTGATGATGGTTATATTTCTGAGCATCAACTGGATGATGCGGCCACCTACCTTGCAGTTATTGATAAGTATTTGGTGTATAAGGTAGAATGGGTAGGTCAGTCAAACACTCAAGAGAAGAGATTGCATCCATTGAGAATTGACTTAGGGTTCTGCCCCTACCACCAGTTACGGGCCTGGATCAGATGTTTTTGAAAGTACATGAAGAGCCAGGTCAGAGCAGAGATAATAGAGAAGGGAGATAATGATAGGCTGCAACACGATTTGTGCTTCTTTATTATCTTCCTGCGCATCGTTCGAGCTATGGATCTCAGGCCGAATTGGACGGGATGTGAATTTAATGCTTGTTTGACCCATTTCGAAGACTCTCTCGGCTGGTTGGTTGTGCTGAGTTATTGCTGTGAAACCCTTGCCTAGCCGACAGATTTCTGGGGAATTCTATATATTGGGCATGTCGCCTCATTTGTAAAGGGTTAGAATAGTTAGAAATAGTTGGGTCATAATTTGTAGCCAGAATATAGAGTAGAGCTAGTTAGGAGTAAAGTAAGTTAGCAGGTAGTTGCCCTCAAGCAAATATTGTAACAGAAAGCTAGAATTGTTGCTACAGTGAACAATTTGAATTCAAGAAATGACATTATGATTTGGTGCCATACTTGTTTCTTTTGTTTTGCATGGTTCCAGTTATTCCATCCTTAAAATTACTTTGAGAAGGTTAATATCTAGGTTAGATTTGATTCGATAATGTTTGTGATTCGATATTTGAATGTTGTAGCAATCCTTCGGTCCATACTTATTGCAACCAACTGATTGTTAGTTGCTTTGTAAAGTTAGCCTAGACTTCATATTTCAGTGTGCTTAGTTCGATCGTGAAGATTGGTTCATTATAACTACAATAGGGTTATTTGAATGAATGTTTATGATTTGAAAACCCTAACACCTCAGAAGATTGCATTGTTTTCTATGATATTGTAGATTTATCTTGGTCAAGTAGAAATCAGTTCTGAGGGATTGGTCCATTTCGAGTATTGGTTACTTTCATTATTAAATCTTAGGTTTAGTATTAAATTTATAACTCACTCTGAAACCCTTATCTTTTTTTTATTTCTTTGATTATTGGGTTAAATCTAGGATTGAAGCACCATCAGATTGTTAGATCTAATAAAATTGATTCAACATTTTGCTTGTAGTAAGGTCCCATTGTTATTACCAACATTTTCACATTTCATTACTAAGTTGTTTATGCATTGTCAAGACCTGACACTAGAGACCTTGGGGTTATCTCTTGAGGGTTGCCGATAGAGAGTTACCTTTCAAGAGAGATAGGATATCATATTTTGTCTAGCTGTTATTGTGCAGAAAACACGATCAACAAGAACTGGCGCTAGAAGGAGGGCCTTGAAGAATTTCAGGAGTTACCCGACCCCACTAAGTCAAGAAGGACCAACAAAAGGGAATCATCATCATCCCATCCACTCCCATCATCCCCATCTTCATCAGGTTCATTTGAGTTTGAGGCCATTCCCAGTCCACAACCTCAGCTAGTCCTAAATCAGCCATTACCACCCCCACCTCCACCAATGGCTTTCCTAGCAACCAACCCATCTCCACTAAGTTTCGCTATCTACAATGTTATGCCAAAGAACCCTGAACACTTCTGTTCAAAATTCCATATCAATGATCCCAATAGAACCGTTGAGGAGCACATTAGAATCTTTTAGACTGGCCTTAAAGATAGAGGGGTAAACCATGAGGATGTAGCATGTAGGTTGTTTCCTTATTCACTAGGGGAAGATGCATTCTATTAGTATAACCTCTTGCCTGCTGGATCTATCCACCATTGGAATGAGTTAGAGGCTACCTTCTTGGAGAAATTTTGAATCCCCATCAGCTCTAATGAGCTTTACCGTCAATTCACTAATGTGAAGAGAGAGGTCAATGAGCCCATAGGGTCTTTCAACAATAGGTTTCATCTTGCCTATACCAGATTATAGACCCCGTATGCTATTGATGAAGCCACTACCCTAGAAGTCTATTATGAAGGACTTGATAGTCTAACAACTACTTTTATGAAATGGAGTAATAACCCCCCTGAGAGTTTACTAGATGCATATGCAAAGGTTGTAAAAGTTAGCACAAATCTAAGGAAACATCTGTCTGGGCCTTTACCCTCATTAGGACCCGTTGCTCACCCTAGACAAGTTCCATCTCTTAATCAAGCTTTTGCGAACCACACCTCGATGATGAATCAGGTACCTCAGTTGCCTCTGATCCCTTACCCAGGACCTCCTAGCGGACAAGTTTCATCTGTAGTTAGTTATCCTTAGCAAAAGGCGAATCAACCTCTACATATCCAGCCTCAGGCTAGTTATCCTTCATACCTGCAAAATTTTGAAGTCCTGAACCAGTCACTAAATCCCAATGCTGCAGTTGGGTATTCCTAGATTAGTGCGAATCAACCTTCATATAGTAATCCTGATAAGGAAATACTGGATGAATTGTTGAAAAAATAAAGAAACTAAATATGGAGGTTACCTACTTGAGGAATCAGAATAGTCAGTTGCAAGCTGCTTAGAGGAATATGCAGTCCACTCAGAATAGAGAGAATCCACAAGGACAACAATTAGATAGAGGGCAACGTCAAGAAAGAGGATACAACAATGATAGAGGATATAAGCAGGACAAAGGTTACAATAATGACAAGGGATATAATAATGAAAGAAGGTAGAATTATGATAAAGGACAATCATCAGGTTAGACCTTTGACAGATGACCAGGTGGTGGACAAGGATTCGAAAGAAGATAGCAGTCAGGACATAATAGGCCTTGGAACACAGGTCCCAACAATGGAGGAGTTCCCACCCCATTGGATCAACCGATCAGTCAACCTGTTAATCAGTCTACCAGTCAGCCAGCTAATCAAGAGAAGCCTCCTAGTGGTGTATATCTAGCTGAGGCTGCATTGTCAGGATGGTGTAGGCTCCACAAGACTAGTCAACATTCTGAGCTAGACTGTCAAGAGTTCCAAACAACAGCCTCAATCTTTTAGTACGAGGTGGAAAACAACACCAGCTACCAGGAAATAGTACCCTCTATTCCTTATGATTCACCAGTGTTGGTATTAAACCATGCTCCTTTTTCGCAAAGTAAGGAAAATGTTCCAGAAGAGGAATCTGACCAATTGGAGGAAGAAACAGACCAGGTATGCAATGGAGATGAAATGACACAATTATTTGATGAGAATCCAGTGAATGCCAATGGTCCCAAGGATGAAGAAGAAGCTTACATTGAAGAAGTACAGACCTTCCAGAGGCCTGTCAAGAAGTATGACTTGAGGGAGTTGCCACACAGGCGCCCACAGGCTGGAGGCCCCTTCACTACTTCCATTCCACCAAATAATTTCAACACATGTTCGGACCCCAATGCTAGCAACAATCCCTCATTGCCTCTGGTTTCCAGGAAATATTTATCTCAAGGAGCATATGCTGAGGTACCAAAGGGAAGAAATGTTGATGCAGGTAAAGAAAAGATGGTGGAGTACCTAAGGGAGACCCCCACTAATTTAAATGAAGAACAATTGGCCACATATGTTGTTGAAGAACTCTAAAAGTTGAAGGTAAATCTATCTTCATTTGAGCTATTAAGAGTTCCATCCATTAGGAATGCAGTTTTAAGTTCTTATGATACAAATTTTACATTGCAAGATAAATCAGTTAGCAAGAATGTCCATAAAGTATCTAGTTCTTAGCCGATAGGAGGGCAAAATCAGTCCCATAATCAAGTCCATATGCCCCCTGGAGACACTAGGAAGTAAAGGGACAAATCTCAAGTTGTTCAAGTAGATACTCCCTTAACTCTGTTCCAAGGGAAAACAGATACTCCCCCATTCTTGATTTCTGTCCGCGTATTTGGCAAGAATTTACATAACTGTTTGCTGGATTCTGGTGCCTCAACCAATGTTATGCCCCTTGGTGTCTGTAGAGCTATGAGTATCACCCCTGCTGATTCTCAAAAGAAAGTCACACAGTTGGATAGAACCGAAGTCAATGTTGTAGGAGAGTTGAATATGATTCACCTACAGGTTGCTTCTGATCCTAGGATTCAACAAGTTGTCAATATACAAGTGGCTGACATCCCTGACGCCTATGGCCTAATCTTGGGGAGGGACTTTACTAGGGATTTGAATGGATATGTTTCAACCGATCACTCCCATATGTAGCTTCCCTGGAAAGGGGTACCAAATCAGATTAGAATTGAATGAGAACCCATAATGAAATATATGATTACAGAGTATAAAAAAACCTCTGCTGAAATTTTGGTGTCAGAAGTAAGTATGGGTAGTTACATGCTTTCTGCTCCCTTTGAAGAACCGGATTTAGAGGAGGTCCTCATGTTGCATACAATGTCTCATAGCCTCACGATAGAGTCTAGTGGTGTTGAAACCCTAGTGGACCCAATTAAGGACAATGGTGAACCAACTGAAAGTAATGATGATCCAGAGGATAATCAACTGGCTTTGTTAGACAGTTTTCAAGAGTTCCTTCAAAAATGTATTGAAGGTCAAATTCAGTTAGGAAGAAGAATGAACTTTGAAGAGTTACTTTTTCTCAATTGGTGTAGGGTACATAATGCTTCACATTCAGAATTGGACTGTTGCTTATGCCAAGCTGCAATAAAACAAATACAAAAGTATACTAATCCTACTCCTGTAGTTCCCATCAATGTCCAAGAAGACCACAAAGAAAAAAAGTGATACTTTTTGAAAAGCCATCCAACAACAACAATGTAAGTGAGGAGGCAAAGAAGTTTGCAGGTGCTGGCTATTGGGCGTTAAGATTCGATGGCTCCAAATCAAAACAAGGAGCTGGGGCAGGATTTGAGCTAATCAGCCCAAAAGGTAAGACATTTTTTGCTGCTCATAGACTTCAGTTTCATTGTACAAATAACGTAGCAGAATACGAAGCTTTGGTTCATGGATTGTTGATGGCCTTGAAGAAGAAGGTTAAGATCTTGCAAGTGTATGGAGATTCTGTGTTAGTAATAAAGCAAGTTAGAAGGCAATACTCTTGCCATGACAAAAGAAAGACTAACTACAGACATAGAGTATGGGATGTTATTGAAGGATTTGATGCCTTCAACATTCAGCTGATTCCATGAAATAGAAACTAGACAGCCGATTCCTTGGCCCAGGCAGCCAACACTCTGCAGCCTCTATCTCTTTCTGGGTTGAAGAGGTTTACAGATGAACTGACCCCAGTGCCCTTAGTCCCTGATAATGTTACCAGCTTCCAGATGTTTGACAATGATAAGCATATTCTAGACTTTATCACAAACAAAGATGTCTTTGCTTCTCAGATCATTGATAAAATTGACCCTGAAGAGGCAGAGATAGACTTGGAAGGGGTAATCAACTTGAAGACTAACACAATCCCCAGGGGAATGGTACAACTAGAGAGGATCTTTGATCTAGACAAGATCAGAGACCAGGATCAAGACACTGGGAAAGAGTTCATTAGTGGACAATGTGACAAGTATAATATGGGATCCCAGGAGGATGTAAAAAATGTTCTTATTGGCAAAGTATGCACCCCAGAAGAAAGATGGGGAATCATTGATGTATTGTACAAATACCCAGACGTGATATCCTGGAGTTATGAAGACTTGAAGACTTATGATACATTAGTCATAACTCATACTACCCCTCTCACTCTAGGAGTGAAGCCTTTCAGACAGAGGCAAAGACCTATTAATGCTCTGCTGGAACCTATAATACAAAGGGAAGTGCAGAAACTATTGTCTGTGAGAATCATATTTCCAGTCAGACACTCTACTTGGGTTGCAAACTTGGTTCCTATATGAAAGAAAAATGGTGAAATTAGACTGTGCGTGGATTTCAGAAACCTGATCCAAGCATTAGAGAAAGATAATTATCCAGTGCCATCACTGGATGAAGTAATCCAGATCGTCAACAGATCTCAGATGATGTCTTTTCTGGATGGTTACTCAGGATATAACCAAGTCATGGTGCAATATGAGGATAGACATAAGACTGCTTTCACCACTAAGTGGGGCACCTTTGCTTATAGAAGAATGCCTTTTGGCTTGATTAATGCTGGAGCTACATTCCAGAGAGAAATGGACATAGCCTTTAAAGATATAATTGGGAAGTGCATAATCATCTATATGGATGACCTGACAATATTTTCAAAGAACAAAGGTGACCATATCTCAGATTTGTGCAAAGTTTTTCAGAAATGCAGAGAGTTTGGGATATCCCTCAACCCAAAGAAATGCATCTTTGGAGTAACAAAGGGTAAGTTACTAGGGCATATTATCTCTGAAAAGGGGATTGCAATTGATCTAGAATGAATAGAGGCTATTCTGAAGATCCCACCACTCACTAGTAAAAAGGAAATGAAATCATTCTTTGGAAAAATCAACTTTGTTAGGAAGTTCATCACTGGGTTTGCAGAGATAGTCAAGCCATTGAATGCAATGTTGAAGCAGGAGGCCAAGGTGGAATGGAATGTAGAAGCAAAAGAAGCATTCACTGAAATAAAGAGAGCTATTGTTGAAGCTCCAGTTTTAGTAAGTCCCAATTATGCCAAACCATTCTACATATATTCATTTGCTTCTGACCACTTCTGTGCTGCTATTCTAACTTAGAAATCTGACCAAGGCAATGAACACCCCATAGCATTCGTGAGCACACCATTAAAGGATGCAGAACTGAGGTACCCAAATGTGGAGAAGCAGGCTTACGCCTTAGTCAGGGCAGTCAAAAAATTTAGACATTACATCCTCAGAAATAAGATCTTTGCTATAGTTCTTGACCTTGCAGTCAAGCTGATCTTGATACATAATGAATTGGGAGAACGAAGAGCCAAGTGGGTAACTATGCTACAAGAGTATGATATGGAAATTCAGCCCATGAAGCTGGTAAGACAATGGCAGAGATAGGCCCTAATCTTATAGCTCAGGCTTATACTTTAGAGGATGTTTCTCCTGGCAAGTGGTATGATGATGTTGTTCATTATCTCCTGACTCAGAGGTGCCCTAACCATCTCAATCCAGTACAAAGAAGGGCGTTGCTCTTGAAGAGCAACAATTTGATGTTAAAAGGGGTTGTTTTATACAAGAAAAATCATGAGGGGGTGTACTTAAGGTGCCCGGGAAGGGAAGAATCTGAAAGAATGATTTCAGAATTCCATGATAGATATGGTACAGGCCATGGGTCAACACCATCTACAGCAAACCAGATTCTCAGAGCTAGTTACTACTGGCCTACATTGTTCAAAGACACCCATAGTCATGTCAGGACATGCCATGTGTGTCAGACGACAGCCACCAAAGAGAAGTATGCCGCGCTCCCACTTCAGCCGGTTGTCAAGGTAAAACCTTTTGCTCAATGGGGAATAGACTTCATTGGCCCCATCAATCCACCCTCCTCTACTGGTCACAGGTATATTCTCACCATTACTGATTATTTTATGAGATGGACAGAGGCTCTTGCATGCAAACAATGTACTTCTGAAGTAGTGATTAACTTCCTTGAATCTGATATTCTTAATCATTTTGAATGCCTCACGTCTTTAGTTTGTGATAATGGTCCTACATTTTCATCGTTAAAGTTTTCTAACTGGGATTTTGATCATGGGATCATTATAAAATTTGCATCTAATTACTATCTGCAGGGTAATGGGTTGGCTAAATCCTCTAATAAGAATCTTCTGGCTGTCATCCGCAAATTATTAGGAAGGAACCCCAGAGACTGGCATACCCAACTCATATTTTCTCTTTGGGTAGATTGTACAAGACATAAAGCCTCCATAGGGATGTCACCCTACCACCTAGTTTATGGATTAGAACCTGTGTTTCCCATACAATTGAAAATTCCTACCCTTCAGTTCATCAATGAATATTATGATGAGTGAGACAAGACTTGCCGAACTATTGCACCTTGAAGAAAAGAGAGATGAAGCCCTAGGGAACTTTGCTAAGTATCAAGGGGTTGTCAAGAGATGGTTTGATAAGAGAGCCAAGGTTAAAGATTTTAGGATTTTTGACTTGGTTCTTTCTTGGGACAAAGCCCATGACCGTAAGGGAGAGCATGGAAAATTTGATAAACTTTGGCTCGGCCCTTACCAGATCTCAGAAATTCTGGGAGATAATGCTTTTCATTTGAAAACTCTCACTAGAGAGGATATCCCACTGCTTGTTAATGGGCAGTATTTGAAACATTATTTCTAGTCTTGAGTTGTTTTCAGCTCTGGTCTTGTATATAGTTAGATTAGGGTTTCCCTTTCTACTTTGCTTTTGTTGGTTTTGGGTTAGTGTATGTTTTCTTTTGGTTTGTTTTGTTTTTGCTCTGCTCTTGCTTTGGGGCTTTCTTTGTTTTCACCTAGTTGTGTTGCACTTGCATGGAAAATTTTCCTTCTCTGGAATTGTTCTAAGTATTTCTTTGGGTGAACTTTAGTCTTGCATCTTGAAAGGATGGTTGAAATATTTGCTGTTGCCAACCATTTTAATGTCAGATCTATAGAAGATTGAGTCACTGGCTTTGATTTGAATTTGAAGTACTCTGAAAATCTTATATCCATCATATATCTTAAGAACCCTGATGTCACTATAGGAATCCTTGTGAAGTCTTGTCAAGCGAAAAATCCTATTTCTACTTCAGCGCCACTGTGGTTCTAAGCCCTGAGTGTGAACTTCATTGTTCACAAGTTGAAATAAAAGTGACATATAAAGAATATCAAAAGAATAAATTCAACTTATCAGGGATACCTGAATATCTCTACCGGGGCTATGGACACCTGGCTAGCAGTAGAGCTATGTTCAGGAGGGTCACAACGATAACCTCATCGGGGCTATGGACGTCTGACTGGCAGCGAGGCCCTATCTAGGTTGCTTTTGAAGTTAGAATCATTACATAGCCTGAATTGACTAAACTTGGTTTCTGTAGTAACTTAAGGAGGGAAATGAACTCATGTGCACACACTTGGATTTTCAGTTTATGGAAGGTTTGATCTATCCTTTGGTTCTGATTCTTTAAATCTTGCATTCTGACTTGTTTGTTTGATGGTGAGATTGAAACCAGAGATTCTGGGTTTTTGATTCCTGTTCGTCATCAAATGCTCTGGAGCATTTTCCCAGCAGAAGTTGCCATTTGTTGTGCAGTTTTTTGCACACACGCCCCGCTGAAAGTACGGACCCTCTTTCACTTCGTTTTGGTGTTTTGGCCCTTTCTTTTGAGGTTTTGTCTTACTTAGGCACGTGCTTAGATGTCTATTCTGAATGCCTAAGTGTTTTCCCCAGGTTATTCATTGAAAATCTTAAGGTCTGGATAAATTTCGGGCTTTTGCCCTGATTCAGGATTTTTTGCCCTAGTCAGATTTTCCCGGATACTGCTTGGACTCCAACTGGACCCTTGTTGTTCAGGGAATTCCTAGTCTTCATGAATTTTTGTGTGGGCTGTATTTCCCTAGATTTCACCCTGTTATTGGATTCTTGAAATCCTTCTATGCCTGTCTTATCAGCTGCATTAATGGCTTCGTACATGCTTTGAAGGTTGGATTTTATTCAATTTCTGAGATCTTTTGTGCCATTATGCTCACTATTTGTTGTTGTCTGATTTGAGAGCTGCATCCTTAGAGTTCGTTCTTTGAGCTTTTAGTGTTGATTTGGGAATTTGGGTTTGAATTGGTCTCATTTGGTGGGAATTTCTTGTGCATTATCGCCTGTGTTCATTGCGGACCCCATTGAGCTTCGCGTTTACTGCTTCTGAGGTCAATTCCCACTTCATAATGGTATGTGTCTGATTGCTCTGCTTTGAATTGAATTATGAATGGGCTTATGAGTTTTGAGTTCATGTGTCCGTCTGCATTTTAATGAATCTTGCCTGAGAGTAATTAGTAAACCCTAGTGACGACTCAACAGTGGAAACAACTAAATTCTGAATGTGCCTGTGTGCTAATGGTGGATGAGTAGGGTTTTGGACCTAGGGAAATGCCATATCAGGAGATTTCATCTTAAGATTGACCTAGAATACAAAGAAAATTCATGAGAGGTCTGTCCCCGACTTGCCCTAAGTTAAAATTTTCAAAATCCTTAGTTGGTTCAGTGTCTGGATGAAATCGGGACTCTCCGTCCCTTCTGGATTCCCTTTGCTGTGACCATTCAAGATCACTGAGATATCATATCGACCACCTTGAGGTTCGCTGAAGTGGTCTTCCTAGGTTCATGTTGGATCACCGTGACACTATTATTTTTACACCGATGAAATCCTTCATGCATATCAGTCGGTGAGACCTTTACTTTAGCCGAGACCTCACCTCACAAGGAGATGTCTCATCAACATGCTTGCTCATACTCACTTTTGGCAAGATAAGTCCTATTCGCCAAGAGGGTCATAGCGGGATCCAAGCTTTATCAATATTCATTTGCTTCGCCAAGACATCCGTCCTTCGGCGAGACCTCCCATCAAGCACTTTTCGCTTTCGCCGAGCTCTGTTCTTTTCAGTCATTGTAACCCTTCGAGTCGGTGAGATGTTATATCGGTCATTCTGTGTCTCGCCGAAGCCCTTCGTGGGTTTGCATTTGGTCATGAGGACACTATAATTCTCACACCGAAAATCTTTCTGTCGGCAAGACAAACCTCATCACCAAGAGCTCATAGCGGGTTCCTTTTGTCTTGCCAATTTTTGTTCTTTCGCTAAGACCTCTCCCTTTTGGCGAGACCCTTCGCCAAACATTAGACTCTTGTCGAGTGACCTTCTTTCAGGGAGACATTCATGCTTCGCTGAGACCTTCCAGTGAGCTCATTACTCTTGCCAAAGCCTTTGCTTTTGGTGAGACTCCTAACATTCGCTAGGTCTTCATAACAAAACCTTTTCTCTTGGGGAGCCCTGATCTTCTATTGGGGTGGCTTCATAATGTCAGCAAGAGGTTATGCCAATGGAACTCTTCATCGGCGAAACATAACGCAGTCGTTGGGACCTCATATCGAAAACTTGACTTTGGCCGAAGTGATTGTTTAAACTTTGATGGTTGGTGGGATAAGATGAATTCGCCAGGACCTTATCTCGACCACCCTTGGCTCATACCGATATGTTTGCTATGTCCCTTTTCGTCGAGACATTACATTGAAACAATTGACTCTTGGCGAAACCTATTCTGATTGCATCCTTCGGCGTGACCCCCGGAAGTCGTCGAGACTTCTCGGCAAGCTCATTACTAATGCCGAAGCTTTCATTCTGGGAATTCCCATTGGTCTAGAACTTTTCCTTGACCATGGATGTCTGCCAGTACCAGATTTCTCTAAAAATTGCCATCTCCCAATTTTCCCAAAAATCCTCTTTGGCCCGTTCTTCGCGGAAATCCATCCCTCACGGATTTCCCTGAAACTTGATGAAACATAAAGGAACACGATATAATTGGATTCGTTTATAATTTATGATGCATTTGATGATTATTTCATGTTGTATTTGGATCTCTTATGTGATTTATAGATGAAAAATGATCAAGTTTAATGATTAAGTAGGTGTTTCTTGGTTATTCCGTTGGAATCCGATCGATTTGGAATTTCCTGAATTCCTCTCTAGCTCAGATTCCGCAGATGGTCTTGAAACCCAAAATCTGTTGTGGTCATTTCATATGAATTTTAATAACACCTTGACTATATGAGATGCATTCTAATGGTGTTTTGATGAGTTAACATGGATCTTTCCTATGGTTTTTACTGTGATTCTCATGTTGAGTGCAGGTTGAATCAAGCAAAGCGGTAGTTGGTTCCTCATTATCTGATGTAGAGAGGATTAAGCTGGACATTAAGAGCAAGGTCCCAGAGAGTAAGATCACTTATGAGGAATTTAAAGCAAGGATGGCAGCCAAGGATCCTCCTTTGGTGACTAGAAGAATGATGGAATTAGGATTGTCACATGTTGCCAGTTTCCCTTCTACGGTGCAATGCTATGAGCTGGTCCTTGAGTGCGCTAGGCACTATGATCAGGATACACAGAGGATAATTGGTCCTCAAGGGAGTCATTTCCAATCTCAACCCGGTCTCCTTTGCCTAAACCTTTGACATGCCAGATAGATCTCATGTGGTGGGATTCACCATTGAGGCAGCTCAGGAGTTCTATGATGACCAGACCGTGAAGTCACAATAGCTAATCAATTTCTGGCTGGAGAAGCCCAAGTTCCACTAGTCCAAGTTGCCCAAGAAGTTGTTCAGAAAAAAATTCAAGAAGGAATACTATGATGCCATCACCTTTCTTAGCAGGGTGCTTGGATTGAGGAGTGTTGGTACATTTGACAATTGGATGTGCCATGTGATTGTGAGGATGGAGTAGGAGAAAGTTGACTACCATTGGGCAGGGGTTATCAGCCAAGTAATTCACAAGCAGTTGTCCAATGTGTTATCGACAAAGACCTTCACAATGACCTCATATTTGGTCTATGCACTGGCTAGATTCCACCCCTATAGAGGATTGGATACAAAAGGAATTTTTGGGCAGGATATTATTTATGAAGTTTTCCCTCAGTTGCACTGGGAGGTTCAAACTATAGGAGGGAAAATGATGCATTTACTATGCATATCACTAGAATGCTTTAAGAAGTAGAGCATGTCACAATTTTAGATCAAGCCAAGGAGCTCATCAAGAAATATGGAGCCTGGTTCATTCAATTCCCAACCTTCTCCTATATTCGGATCGATGGATGCCATAGGACCCCATATAGACTTCCAAGGTATCCCACTAACCACATCATATTGTTGGAAGTAACTAGACAGATTTGTGATTTTGATGCCATCGTCAAGAAGGACAAACATAAGATGAGATTTTCCCCTAAGGATTGGCATTGGTGAGGTTTGTCCTTCCATTGGTTCTGCCCAAGCTTCACAAGAAGAAATCAGTACTCTTGGCTTGTCTTTCCATTCTGAGAGATCCAGATTTGACATCACAGGGGAAGCTCAAAAGTAGGCCAGTAGAGACTATGGCCATAAGGTCAATTTAGAGGACTATTGGGAGAATTGTGGTGATGAATATGAGGTCTAAAAGAAGAAATTCTCTCAGCTTCTAGTGGATGCGGTCCGATTGTATAATGTAAGGGCAGTGCCTGATCAATTGGAAGATGATGGGGACTTAATTTAGGATGACGCATATGAGACAATATAAGATAGGCTAATTGGTGATATAGATTGGTTGGAGGAGGAGCAAATAGAACTGAAGCAGCTGATGGATCTAGTTCTCAAGGTTACCAAGAAGTTGCTCAAGCACACTATGTGGGAATTGGAAAATAAAGGAGTGAAATGCACTTATAACTTGATGGGAGACTTGGATTCCCATTCCACTTCTGAGGAGTCCACAGGTCAGCAAGATCCTAAAGGTAAAGGAAAACTGGACTCCACATCCAAGATCAAGACAAAAGGTGTTCAGGAAACAGAGGTCCAAGAGATAGAGAAATAGAAAAGGCCAAAGGCTAAGAGGGGGACAAGAACTAAAAGGTCTGAATAGAAGGAAGTCGAAGAACATAATCTCAAGGCTGATGCTCCTATGCCTAAGAGGAAAAGAATTGTCAAATTATCAGAGAAGGCGAGCTCCAAGGCTCGGGAGGAAGAAGTCTCCCCACCGGTAATAAATGTTGAAAGTTCGGAGGAGAGAGCAAAGGTATTTACAAGGTCTAGTACTCCCTCTCCCAAGAATGATGTGCCTAAGGCAGACTTTCTTCCTGCCACTCTTCATGAGGAGCAACATGATGAAGTGCCTCTCGATCATGAAGCTCAAAGCAAACCAGGTGAGTCAGGGGATACTGAGGGTCATCCGGATACTGAAGGGGAAGAGTTTCATGAAGGTGAACTCTACAGCACGGAGGCTGAAATTGAAAAGGAAATACAATCTCCTTTGATTGCACATGCAGATTCTCCTGTTAGGACAGAGGAAGTTGAATCTCCTACAAGAGAAGTAGAGGCAATGAGAGATCCATCGCCTGAGCAAGAGGGAGAGCATATTGAAGAGGAAGGTAATATGGATGAGACCCCTGATAAATGAGATTTGGAAGGGGAGATACCTAATGATCGGAAAAAGGAAACATGACTGAGCTAGGTGCAATTAGAGCTTGTTGTTCCAGAGTGGCTTGACAAGGAGATAAAGAAGAAAACAGGTTGTGGTAGAGGATAGTCCACTGAATTGGGATGCACTGCTAGTTGTAATTGGAAAAGATAAAGGTAAGAAGAAGGCTAGAGTGATCTCAAGGGTTGAAAGGGATGAGGCGCATAACAAAGTTGTTCACATCACCACCCCTACTCCAGACAAGGATAGAAATGATTTTGTCAAAAAATATTATAGTGTTTAGACTCTCAATCTAGGGCCTACATCAGCTGAGTAGGATATTGAAGACTATGAGGTCTCCAGTATTGTTATTGTGGATCGATTAAGAAAGGAATTGAAGACCAAGCAGGAGCTAAAGAAAGAGAATGCAAATCTCAAGAAATGCTTGGAGGAAATAATGAAGCCACTGAGGTCCATTAATCCCTCTTCCTCTGCCACAAATCCTCTACCTTAGGAGACCATAACCGAGCTAGAAAAGATGAAAGCCTCCACTATTGCCACCAAGAATTGGTTGAAAGGGGTGCAAGTAAAAGGTGATGAAGCTATCAAGGAGATCGTGTCAACTGGAAAGGATGCTGTATGGACCACTGAATGGTTAAAACAGCTGTTGGCACAAGATAAGGAGGATACAGATCTTCTTCTACAGAAAACTAGGACTATAATGAGTACACCTGACACAGGTTGGTGAGTGACGGGATCCTTCCTTCTTCTAGAGTTTCTGAACCATGGGAATGGTTCGAGGCATTGCAAATTAGGCAAAAGGTTGATGACACCCTTACTGGGGTTTACAATGGTTCCATCACCTTCTTTGAAATCATGACGGGAAGAAGAAAGATCGCGCCCAAGTACTTGAGCCTGGAACAGTTGAGACAATGGTGGCATGATGTGTATGCACCACTTGATGATGGTTCTATTTCTGAGCACCAACTGGATGATGCGGCCACCTACCTTGCAGTTATTGATAAGTATTTGGCGTATAAGGTAGAATGGGATAGGTCAGTCAAACACTCAAGAGAAGAGATTGCATCCATTGAGAATCGACTTAGGGTTTTTCGCCTGCCACTAGTCACGGGCCTGGATGGGACGTTTTTGAAAGTACACGAAGAGCCAGGTCAGAGCGGAGATAATAGGGAAGGGAGCTAATGATAGGTTGCGACGCAATTTGTGCTTGTCTATTATCTTCCCACGCATCGTTCGAGCTGTGGATCTCAGGTCAACTTGGACGGGATGTGCATTTAATGCCTATTTGACCCATTTCAAAGACTCTCTCAGCTGGGTGGTTGTGCTGAGTTATTGCTACGAAACCCTTGCCTAGCCGACGAATTTCTGGGGAATTCTATATATTGGGCATGTCTCTTCATTTGTAAAGGGTTAGAACAGTTAGAAATAGTTAGAAGGTCATAATTTGTAGCCAGAATATAGATCAGAGCTAGTTAGGAGTAGAGTAAGTTAGCAGGTAGTTTCCCTCAAGCAAATATTGTAACAGAAAGCTAGAATTGTTGCTACAGTGAACAATTTGAATACAATAAATGACATTGTGATTTGGTGCCATACTTGTTTCTTTTGTTTTGCATGGTTCCAATTATTCCATCCTTAAAATTGCTTTGAGAAGGTTAATATCTAGGTTAGATTTGATTCGATAATGTTTGTGATTCAATATTTGAATGTTTTAGCAATCCTTTGGTCCATACTTATCACAACCAACTGATTGTTAGTTGCTTTGCAAAGTTATCCTAGACTTCATATTTTACTGTGCTTAGTTTGATCATGAAGATTTGTTCATTATAATTGCAATAGGGTTATTTGAATGAATGTTTATGATTTGAAAATCCTAACACCTCAGAAGATTGCACTGTTTTCTATGATATTGTAGATTTATCTTGGTCAAGTAGAAATCAATTTTGAGGGATTGGTCCATTTTGAGTATTGGTTACTTTCATTGTTAAATCTTAGGTTTACTATTGAATTTAGAACTCACTCTGAAACCCTTATATTTTTTTTATTTCTTTGATTATTGGGTTAAATCTAGGATTGAAGCACCATCAGATTGTTAGATCTGATAAAATTGATTCAGAATTTTGCTTGTAGTAAGGTTCCATTGTGATTACCAGCATTTTCACATTTCGTTATTGAGTTGTTTATGCACTGTCAAGACCTTACACTAGAGACCTTGGGGTTATCTCTTGAGGCTTTCCGATAGAGATTTACCTTTCAAGAGAGATAGGATATCATATTCTATCTGGCTGTTATTATGTAGAAAACACGATCAACAAGTTATCCGCTGAGTACAATGATACCTCCTTGGCACAGACCCAAGCTTAGGATCTCAGATCTCCCTAATGAATACCCTAGATTGTGGTACTACTTGTATGATAGAAAGAAAGGTTCCTAAAGGGAATTTTATCTACAACCTCCTACTGTTCTTGCTCCCATGATAGTGAACGGGAAGAGACCCTCTATCGAGGCACTTGAGCCAACTCCCTTCACTACTTCTCAACCTACTCCTCCTGCTTCCATATAGGAATCTGTTCCTCCACAAGAGACAGAGAGAAAATCAAATAAACTATGGAAAAGAGATATCCCTTGACTACTTTAGATATATATTTTTAAACATAAATATACTAGTATATAAATTTTATATAAAATAAAATATTATGTATGAAATAAAATATCTAAAGTTACTTTTACTTTACCATTTTTTAAATAAAAACAAATAATCAAGAAAAGAAAGTGAACTTCAGTTTTTTAATAAATTATAATAGAAATATATGTTACCACTTTTTAAAAAAAATGAACTTGAGTTTAATAGTTTTTAAATAAAAAATAAAAAATCAAGAAAATAAATAATCTAAAATGAAAAGTGAACTTGAGTTTGTCAATAAAAATATATGTTACCACTTTAAAAAAAATAATGGACTTGAGTTTTTTAAGGAATTATAATAGAAACATGTGTCCCCACTTAACTCATGTAGTTAAGTAATTTATATTTTTTATATTTAAATAATTTGTATTATTTGAGATAATTTTTGTTTTTTTAGAGTTCCTTAGGAGACCCATTTTTTATGTAAATTTCCCCTAATGCATGATATGTGTGCTTAGATGACCTTTTTCACCCCTATTGGTGCCTAGATACAGGCATGGTTTTTGTGTCGTAAACCTTCCTCTATTTGTATCATCATTCTTCCATGTTTGTGCTTGATTTTTGGTAAATTAGGGATGATGCAAAGCGTTGGGGGAATTTAGGCTTCCCTTCAATGTTAACCCAAATTTTTACTTTGACTTTATCTTCTTGTGCATTCTTCACATGGTCTGATATAGTAGGGGGTTGATGACAGTTCATTTATATACTATTACTATAAATATATATTTATGAGTAGTTCTGACCCTAAAATACCAGGCCACCCCTGTGCCCTTTATTTGTGTTTTTCTCTTTTGCTTTTTCTTTATCTTTCTTCTTTACTTGGGTTGTCCCTCTCATGCGTGACAATGGTGCTTCTACAATATCTCAATATTTAGAAAATGCATTTGTTGCCAATGTATCTTTTCTCGAGAATCTTTGCAAACCTTTTTTTCAAAATCACATTCTCAACTTGAAACCCTAATGAAACATGTTTCCTTCATCATGGGTCCGTAAAGAAATAACTTGAAAACCTTCCTCCGAAGTGGCAACAACTTTGACCTTCCCCTTGCATGGGGACCCATTCTTCCTTTTGAATTTCTTGATGAAGTGAGTATCTTTCAAAAGGATTCCTTGATGATGGATCGATTTGAGAAAGAAAACATTTGTTTCAAACTATGAGTCCCTTGAGTGGACCCCTTCTTTACAATGGGTTCCTAAGGGACCACTTTGAAAGTTTTCCAGCTTGTTGATGGTTTGCGTGACTGTTAGCTTACTTTCCTACATGGCTGCTTTCTAACATGTTCTACCTGCAGATAGACATGTCACTTTGCAGGTGCGCCTATGAAGCCTCTTCCCAACTCTATGGAGTCTACTTTCTTGGGGAATACCTCCTTGCAAGTCTGAGAACCTGTAAGGCACTTCCTTTGAGCTTCCTCCATGTGATAGATCTTGGGGGTTGCTCCCCTTCAGTTCTGCGGGCCTGTAGGGAACTTTATTAGGGTTTCCTTTATGTGAGAGTTCTTGGAGGATACCTTCCTTGAAGATATGTAGGTCTATAAGGCACTTTTTTGGCTTCCTCCATGTGAGAGATCTTGGGGGACACCTCCTTGCAGGTTTGCAGATCTTTAAGGTGCTTTGACTCAGTTTCCTTCATTTGAGAGATCTTGGAGGATACCTTCATTGCAGGCCTGAGAGCCTATGAGGTGCTTGCTTCTTTGGGCTTCCTTCATGTGAGAGATCTTGGGGGTCACCTCCTTGCAAGTTCGCAGGCCTCTAAGGCACTTTCAATTACATAGTTCTAAGAAGCTATGAAGTCATTTGCTTGCCCTACACATTTAGGTTCGTCAGATTGTGGTCTGCTTCCTTGACGATTCAGGTATACATTTCTAACCCTACTATTCTTCAAACTACTTTACCAAAGCACTCATCAGTATTCGTGCTTGCTAAAGTGGGGGAAAAATGTATAGGAGTGAATTTTCACCCCTTACACAAATTCCCCTTTTGCATTTCCCCACTTTAGAAAACCAAATTCAGAGTCTAAATTTCACATAAGCCTATTGCCTTCATTCCAATTGGCACCTATTTTGAGTGCTGGGAGAGGATTTTCTATCGGGGATGCCCGTGCAGTGCACTTACGTACCTGGAAGATTCCTACAATTGGAGCTTGCAAAGGTGTTACACTTCTCATTGGTGGTCAACTTGTAATGCCCTCTTCAGTGGACTAACCTAAATATGGCTATTTTCTTCATTCTCTCCTTTAAATTCACTCCTTCTACATGAATTTTATCTTCTAAGCTTTCAACTCAACTTCTTCACATTCTCTTGCACTCACTTCTTGCACTCCCAAGCACTTTTTCACTCCATAGCAGCAACAACATCACTCCATCAATTTAGTAGAGCAAGTGTGGGACAACACCATTGCAACAAAGGCTTGAGCACTCTCATTTTCTCCCCCATTAGCCTTGAGTGCTCTTGGTGGAGGTGGTAAGTTTTCCACTCATCTCCTCTATTACTTGGTTGAGTAAGAACATTTACTATTTTGTAATGTTTTAGTGTTCTTTACTTCATTTCCTTCTTTATCATACTATTTCTCCATCATTGCAAACTTGGTTGTCCGTGGAGGTGGAAACACCAAAGCGGGGGTCTGACTGAGGTAGACCCCTTAACAACCCCAACCAAATTTCCCTCTTCTTTATGTGTAGGTGAGCGTGCTACTGGGAGCTAGCTGGTGAATGAATTCCTTTGTGATATTATTCTTTCCACCCTAACTCTTGTGTATTTACTTTATCATATTAGAGCATATCTTGTCCACTTCATAGCATTGTTTTGGCCCTTTGGAAGTAGTTAGCTAGGCCGTTAGTCTATTTTCTAGAGTTTAACCTTGTCTCTTTAGTCCTTTGGTTGTACGGATGCCAACACACTTGAGAGATGCCAGCACACCGTGTTATAGTCTTGGGACCACACTTCATCCTTGGGCAGAGAGATTCTTGAGGCATAGATTTTAACCCAAAAACTGGCTTGTGTAGCCCCATTCTAAGTTTCAGGTCCGCAGAGTGATCAAAGGGCCTAAAGTCCTCATCATTCTTGTCCTGCATTTCCTAACAACCCTTTTACCTGAGGTAAGCTAGGGAAGCCTTCCGCTCTTGGCCCTTCATGACTTGGGGCCTTGAACATGGTCAGTCCCCCTACCTTACAAAAATAATATGATGTGAGGGGGAAAATGATGTTGAACCATTGATTTTTTGGCCTCCTTTGTACTTATATTGCTCTTTTAGGGGTTTTCACCTAAAAGGAGAGAGATAGGAGCAAAAATGCTAATGGTTCATTCAAATTATGTCATGTGAAATGTTGTTTAAGCCAAATGAAATAAACTAAATGAAAGTAAATGATTCAAATGAGTAAATATGAATGCAAGATTAAGATCTATGTTATGTTTGAAAACACAGTGTTGTTTGCAAAAATATTGAAAGAATGAACTAAAATGCAAATTAAACTAAACGAAAGGTTGATTCTTAGAATGTGTGCACCTGGAAAACTATAGATGATTGGAAAACAATCTGGAAAACTAATGAAACTTTAATTTGAGCTAACTAGAACTCATTCGCTACCTTGGGCGAATCAGTCCCAAGTCAAGACTTTTCTGCACAAAATCTATTATCTAATAGTTGGGGACCTAGAACTGCATCTGACTTAGATTTTCACCTCAGCAGGGACTCATTCGCTATGCATGGTGAATTAGTCCACTTTGGGATTTTTGCAACTTCAAAATCCTGTTCTACACCTTGACACTTGCACAACAATTTTTGACGGAAACTTGATTCGAGATCTCAAAAAATTCTGGCAAAATAAATTAAAATTGTTTGTCTAATGGGGGGTTTTCCTTGGTCAAACCCCTAGTTGGGTAATTAAACCTTGAATAGAGAAAAATATACATAAACCCTAGCCTTAGATGTGTTAAAGACTAGGAAAATCTGAGATGTGAAAACGATCCTATTCTATTGCTCTAGAATAAGACATGCAAGAATGATTCATATGATGCAATATCTCAACCCTAGAAACCTAACAACACATGAAAAAAAGGAATGATATTTTTTCCCAATTTAGATAAATATATATATATTTAAATAAATATTAAAATTTGTGTGAATAAAAAAATAGTTGTTTCCACGAGATGTCAACTTTCATATTAAATATTTATCTAAAATGGAAAAAAAATTATACCATCTTGAAATAGATTCTTTTATCTAGTGCATCATATTTTTTTCAATTTTTTTAATAAGTTTTAGTATTTTTCCTTGGCATGGTAATGAACCTAATATTTTGTGCTAATAACCTACTTTTAGTAAAAATAAAAAATAAAATATAAATAATAATTAAACTATTAAAATAAATATATTTTTGAAAACTACACTTATCAATCTACAAAAGGGTATTTTTATATATTTTTTAAAATGTTATTTACATTAGTATGAGTTATTGAAACTTCAAGTTTTTCAAATAATTTTATTTTTTTGGTAAATTGGACTCAAAGTGGTGATACATATATATTTAGCCAACAATTTTAGTTGAAAAATTTGTAGAAGTATCTAAATTAGCTAGAATGAATCTTTCTAGATCATATGTTTGACCAAAATTGATTTTTAGTTAGAAATACTTAAATTCAGTTTTGTTAATAAGTTGGCTGAAAATGTGGCATAGCTTTGTGCTTTTACCCGAGTGACACACTTGGATGTGGGACTGGTACACCTGATACGAGGGATGTATGAGTAGAGGACAGTCTATGCTTGGGGCTCCTGCATTCTAGCACATTTGTATTATGATCTTGGTTGGTTTGTATTTTGAGAGATTGACAGTATGGTCCATTGTACGCTTCTATAGGTGTGGTGCCTTGAGTATATCACATGTACCAGGCCTATCAGACACCCTTGTACTATAGTTGTAGGATACCCACAAGCATTCAACTATCCTTTGCGATGCCTGTGGCAGTATGGGGATTTACACTTTTGGAGGGTGAGATTGGACCAGCTGGAGGAGGACGAGATCCTATGGAGACCTTATATACTCACTTTATAGTGGCCAAATCCCAAAAGATAGTTACAAAGGATGCAGATGGATAGGTACGTAGCGGGGAGGCATTACTACATTGTACGACTATTCTATTATGGGCGAGTCGGGCAACAGTTTAGATAGGTGCAGACACCACCAAGGGCGTTCCCCTTCATTAGACGATTAGTGCAGAGTGCCCGAAGGCCAGGTGATACTGTTCAACTAACTATAGATCATGTTTGTCAGAGTGATTCCAATGATTCAAATCACCACCAACTACCAGCATCTAACACTGATGATGTCGATAGCATAGACGAGCATGAGGAGTGGTGGTCATATGCATGACCAACTCCTATGTTCCCCATGGATTTCCCTATAGGTGATGCAGAGCTAGCAACAAATGAGGGTGAGGAACCAGAGGAGAGAGCAAAGGAGGTACAGTATAGGCCAACAGATATTTTTACAAATGTGATTGATTAGGAGTACCAGTCCAAGGTTGATCCTGATTATGAGGACTAGGATGGAGGAGAGGAGGAGGAGGATGAGGATTATGAGGAGGATTATTATTACGAGGAGGAGCCACCCCTGAGTGAGGGTGATGAGGTAGCTATTGAGGATCGGTACAAGCATGGAGAGTTCTCAAATACTTATAGGACCAGATCACAAGTAGTAGCAGCAACAAACATCAACACTCAGAGTCAGAGAGAGGTTAGCACATCCTCCATGGCCCCCAAAGATGAGGAGGTTGACATTCCTCATGTATCTGGAGACATAGGTGATGAAATTTGATTTTACGCATGTCCTTTTGTGATTTATGCTTTGTATTTATATATATATCATGATGATGTGTAATTGATTATGTACATTATCTATCTTGTAGGAGTGACAAGAGACTGGCAAGAGTTCTATCATCAAGTAGCCACATAGATAGTGCCTGCATCCATTGGAAAGGAGGAGATGGATCCTAACTACGTGCCCCCATCGATCATGGAGGAGGAGCCAGAGTCACTCAGACCTTTCACAATATTACGTGTAGCATATGAGAGCATGAGGAGATGACTCCATTGGACTAAGAGTGCACTACAGTCAACACAGACCTCGTCAGAGGTAGAGAGACTACGTACAGAGCTGGCACAAACATGAGCAGAGAGGTATCATATGGAAGATGAGCGGCTTATAGCTGTTGGTCGAGTATAGGGTCTGGAGTATGCACTTAGAGTCAGAAGTTTGTGATCATGATCACACACGACCGTCTCTCGATGACCAGGGACCGGATCACAAGTGCCAGACCCTAAGGGGTCTAGCTCTCATAGACCACTATGATATTGTATATGATTTTGAGATGTATATAAAACTTTGATATATATATAGACATGCGCATTTGATGTTATGATGATGTATCTCTTTTATTAAATGTTATGTGATTAATTAAATGACTTATGGTAAAAGTATTTAATTAATGGCTACATGATTTAATAGGATTGATGTGATCTAGTGTAAAACATATTTTAGTTTTAGCATAGATACAACATTGATAATGAGAAAAGAATATGTTAAATTATATACACTCATAAGGATCTAACTTAACACAATAGGAATGTGAATAGTATGAAGCCTAAAGAAATTATAAAATGAACTTAAATGATTACCTTAGTGTTCAAGAAAAACATAAAATTATTTGTCAAGAACAAAGGAATGTGAAAGTTATTTAGAATAACATCAAATAACTTTAAACAACACTGCTATATCAATCATACTATTCAAAAGGGGTTAGAGATAATACTGATGCAAATGTGTGGCATTAATGGGTTCCCTAAGGGGTGTTCCATCAAGCTGCATTAAGAGATAAGCACTAAACCCATAATTGGTATCAACTATGTAAGGACCCAACCAATTAGGGCTGAACTTATCTTTATCTTCATTGTTAGCACTAGCATTTCATTGGTTTTCAATAAGAAAAAAATCTCCCTTAGAAAATGATTGAGGGATGACATGAACATTGTGTTTGCATTGTAATTGTTTGATGTGAGCTTGGAGATGTTTGAGAGTGTTAATGTGTTGTTCATCGAGCATCTCGAGTTGATGTAATCATTGATATTTATAAGTGTCATTGTCAAAAATATCTCAGAGAGCAACTCGCAAAGTAGAAATTTCTAACTCCAAGGGCATAATCACATTAGTTCCATAAACAAGGCTATAAGGGGTATTTCCTGTGGATGACTGAACATTAGTTCTATAATCCCAAAGTGCATAAGATAGTTGCGTATGCCAATCTTTATGATGCTTCCAGTGATAGTTTTCTTGAGAATTTGTTCGAGAAGCTTATTAGTATTTTTAGCTTGTCCATTGGATTGCGGATAATACAGTGTAGAAAAGTGATGTTGAATGTTGAATGTTTCAAGAAATATTTGAAATTTGTTATTCTTAAATGGCGTTCCATTATCTAAAATGATTGTGGAAGGAAGTCCAAAGTGAGAAATTATGTGGTCCAAGATGAAATGACAAATTGCTTCAGCAATTGTAGAATAGAGGGGAGTAGCTTCCACCCATTTCTTGAAATAGTCTATTTCGATTATGATAAACATATGTCCAGCAGAAGAAGGCAGTGAAATTTTTCCAATAAGATCTAACCCCCATACTAAAAATGGCCAAATGGGAACATTTGCATGGAGCTCAATGGCAGGAGCGTGGATCAAATTGCTATGCTCTTGGCATTTGTGACATTGTTTAACATAGGCAAAGCAATCCTTCTCCATATGTCTTCAATAATAACCCATATGAATAATTTTTTGCACTAATGAACGACCTCCAAAATGATCTCCATAGGCACCATCATGAGCCTATTCAAGCGCTAAAGGGATTTTAGAATGTTTAAGACATCGTAATAGGAGACCATTAAAAGATCTTCTATACAATGCATTTCTAAGGATTACATATTTAGTCACAAGTTTACATAAACGTTTTCGAGTATTCATTATGGTAGGTTCAGGAATGGTACCGTCTTTTAAGTAGTTGTATATTATATCGTACCATTCACATGAAGCATCTTGAGTTATCACCAAAATTATTTCTAATGGAGTATCAATCAAAGGTTTCATGATGGGATGGATCTAATGAAGGTGAAATTTGTGGAAGGATCAAGTGGGGATATGAGAGAAGCCACATTTTCCATTACATTTGCATGTCAATTATCTTTGCATGGGAAGTTATCAATGGTGAATGAGTCAATTTTTTCTAATAGTCACATTATAAGATCCTTGTATTTCAGTAATTTATCATGTTTAGTTTCATATGTACCATTGATTTGTTTGATGACTAATTGTGAATTGCCAAAGATCTTGATATGTTTAGCCTTTAGGGATAAAGCAGCTTGCAAACCTATGATCAATGCCTCATAATCAGTTGTATTATTTGTGCATAGGAAATTTAATTGATAGGATAAGGGTATAGGTTTACCATTGGGTGGAATTAGTATCACGCCAGTGTCAGAACCTGTTTGACGCTTAGATCCATCGAAAAATAACTCCCATGGTTTAATGGCAGCGGTTAAGACATGATCATTAGGAAAGGAATCAGAAGTAGGTAAAGAAAAAGGAGAATGAGCGTTAGCTAAGTGATCAGTTAAGGCTTGGCCTTTGATTTCTTTTTTTGAAACAAATTTAAGGTAAAACTCAGTTAACAACATCACCCACTTAGCTAAGCGTCTTGAGAGATCAATTTTGTTGAAAAGATATTTAAGAGGATAAAATTTTGTGATGAATTGTATTTCAACATTTAGTAAATAATGTTGCAACTTACTAGTAGTGAATACAAGAGAAAAACATTGTTTTTCAATTGGTGAATATTGTGTTTCATAATCAATTAAGGTGTGGATAATGTAATAAACAAGGTGTTCTTTACCATGATCATCATGTTGAGCCAACAATGCTGCAAGAGCATGGGTCGATGTGGCTATGTACAAGATAAATGGTCTATTTGGCACAATAGGCTGTAAAATAGGTGGAGTGGCTAAGTATTCCTTTAGACTCTCAAAAGCCTATTTACAATCCTCATCCCAATCAAAAGGGACATCCTTTTTAAGGAGATGTGTGAAAGGTAATGTGTGATCAACTAAAGATGCAACAAAACAACAGATAGCTTGAATTCGACCTTGTAATGTGCAAAACTAAGAAATATTCCTAGGAGGTGGAATGTTAATAATGGAATCAATTTTATTTGTGTCGAACTCAATGCCTCTATGAGATATGACAAACCCTAAAATTTTACCACTAGTTATGCCAAAGACACTTTTTTGGATTCAATCGCATATTTTATTTTCGTATTCATTCGAAGATTTTGTGAAGGACATTTACATTATCTTGTCGTGTTAACGATTTAATAAGGATATCATCGACATAATCTTCCAAAATTTTGTGAATGTAATCATGAAGTATTAATGTCATTGCACATTGATATGTTGCACCGACATTCTTTAAACCGAAGGGAATCACAACCCAACAAAATGTTCCCCAAATAGTTGTGAAGGCAGTTTTGTATTGATCGTGAGGGTTAATAAGGATTTGATTATAAATAGAAAATCCATCCATGAATGAAAACTAAGAATTTCCAACAATTGAATCCATGATCATGTCTATATTAGGAAGCGTAAATTCATCTTTTAAATAGGCTTTATTCAAGTCTCGAAAGTTTTTTCATATCCTAATATGATTATCGAATTTTGCAACTGCAACAATATTTGAGATCCAAGGAGAATAATCAATAGGTCTAATAAAGCTTGCATCAAGAAGTTTTTTGAACTCCTCTTTATCATGCAAGGCTATGTTAGGATGCATTTTTCTGATCTTTTCATGGACAGGTTTAGCATTGTTAGCAAGGACAATGTTATGCATCACAATTTTTGGGTCAATTCCTAGTATATCAAAATATTTCCAAGCAAAAATTTTAGGAAAACAATGAAATAAAGTGGTAGTATCTTCTTGTTCTTCATCATCAAGGAACTTCCCAATCTTTATAACTTTATCTTTATCATTAATTTCCATTAGTACATCAATTGTATCTCCTAAAGGGAGTGTACTAGATTTAGGACTTTTAGATTCAGAAAATTCTTCAGTGATATCGCCTGCTTCTTGCTTGCTAACATTCATGGCACGAGTAATGTGTTTCATGAAAGTAAGCGAGGATGGGGTATCATAAACTCCTAACATTTGTTTCAAAGCTTCATCACTATCAACAACTTCCATGAAGGCGGTAAAGTTATATCAAGCAAATTGGGATGTTTGATTGTGAGTTTGTGTTTTGGTTGACATGTTATAACGTTAATGTTCAAAGATGGTCGTTGAGTAGTTTTGGTCATTTTAGAAAAAGAATATCCTAGTATGGTTTTTGTTTCTTGCCTATTAGGTTCAATAGGTACATGAATTCCTTGCTCATGTTTTCCATACCCTTTTCCAGTATAGCCTAATTGTTTTACAAATTTATAGCCTTTTCCATAAAGTCCTTCCATTTCATGTGGAGTAGGTAGGGATTGATAATCTATCTCATCAAAATTTGTTGTCTATGTTGCATTTTCATCCAAATTATAGGATATAGATGTTTGAGAAGATTGTTCAGAATTTTGAGTGGACATTATTGTTGGTTCTTGTTTATCATCTTTCTTTTGTGTGAGTATTGTTGTGCAATTTTCGCACACATGCCTCGTTGAAAGCATGGACCCTCTTTTGCGTTCGTTCTTGGTGTTTTTCCCTTTGATTTTGGGGATGTACCTTGCCCTGACATGAGCCTTGATGTTTAGCTTGCCTACTTTGATGATACCTCTATGGTGTACATTGAAAATCTTAAGTTATGGGCAGTTTTTGGGTTTTCCTTCAACCTCAGGATTTTCCTCTGTTGGTAGAATTCCTTGGTTTCCTTGAAAACCTAGTGTTGGCTGCTTTAGTGCTTTGATCCGGAGATTTTGATTCCCATGGAATTCTGCATGGATCGGATTTTACTGAATTTCCATCCTCTTGTCAAATTCTCAGATTATGTTTGGCTTGTCTTGTTGATAGCATTAATGCTGGGTGGTACAATCCTTGTAGCTAGTATTTAGTGGGTTTTGGACAATTTATTGTTGTCATTTGCCTTGTATTGCTATTAGGGATTTTTGATGTTGAGTGCTTGATTGATTCGCTGGTTCGAGTCATTGATTCAAGGATTTATTGGTGGATTTCTTGCATCTTCAGTTGCTTGCTAGGGTATTGAAGTTTGTTTCCAGCTGTTGCTACAGTCAAATTCACTTCATTCGGGTATGTGGCTCTAGATTTGCTTGTTTTTCTTGATTTTTATGGTGCCCAACATCTCATGTTGCCTTTCCGAGCTCTACCCCATGTGCATGGTTTTAGGGTTTTCTAAACTTGATTGATTTGTTGGCCCTGAATGAATTCATGAACTTGCTTTTGATTTGACTTAGGTGAAACTCATTAGTGTTTCCTTTGAGTAACCCATCCTCGGACTTAGTGAAAAGGGCAATTGGGATATGAGCTAACTCTTTTGCGTTAATGGAAAAATTTTAGGGTTTGAGCTTAGAAAAATTGATGATTGAATTTAGGGCATCATCGTGCCTCTCCAATTTTCCTCTGAAGAATGTTGGGAGCCCATGGATAACTGATAAGAGATTTTAAACTATTCGGATTTGAGCCCAAACACCCTCAATTTGTAATCGTTCGATCATTCTGGGTGAAAACGGGGGAAATAATAATTCTCAGGATTTCATGGTCTTCGTGGAATTCTTGCTCCTTCAGATTTCCCCGGTTTCTCCTTTTTATGCTCATTTTTTCGGATGTACGCAAAAGCCCAAAATCTCATATACTTTGCAGATTTCCTTCCTAGGCAGATTTTTCTGAAATTGTCTCACACTATGGAGAATTTGGAGGGTAGTGAGTTTAATGATTATGGATTGTGCTTCTCATGCTTGATATTAATAATTTAAAGGATGTTGCATGCTCTCCTTCCATTTTATGATGACTGATTCTTGTTATCCATGCTTAATCATTAAAATCCACCTAGCAGGGATTTTCCCAAATTCCCCCTGGCTTGATTTCCCTGGGTGGTTCAAAATCCTGGATTTCCTTATAATGGTGCTTCATTTTAATTTTAGGGGATTTGGATCTTTGTTTTGAGTTGGTTCGTTATGATTGAAATTCTTATGGTTGGTTAAACACCCATGCTAATATAATTATAAAGGTGAATTTATTGTGGTTCTTTGTGGGATGCAGACTGAATTGAGTAGGGAGATGGCTAGTAAGACAATGGGAAATCCTTCGAATTCAAATGTTGAAGGATATTCACTCTCAGAAGCAGAGAGAATTAAGTTGGATATAAAGAATAAGGTTCCTGAATCCAAGTTGTTGTCCACTTGGTCTGAAATTGGTGACACTAATGTTGGCAGGTGGGATTATGAGGAATTCAAGGAAAGAATGGCACAACCGAACCCTCCATTATTGGCTATAAGATTGATAGTATCAGGGTTGGCTCATGTGGCTGGGTTTCCTCCAACTATGTAGTGTTATGAATTGGTGTTAGAATTTTCTAGACACTATGACAGGGGCACACAAAGGGTGATTGGTCCTCAAGGTAGGGTGTTGGCCAACTTCTCTCCTATAGGTGTGGCACAAACTTTTGACATGCATGACAGATCTCATGTGGTGGCTCTGGACCTAAGTGTTGCCAAGAGTTATTTTGATGATGATACAAACAAGGCTCTACAGGTGGTTAACTCTTGGTTGGAAAAACCCAAGCCCCACATCTCAAAGCTGCCAAAACAATTATATAGGGAAAAGTTCAAACCAGAGTACTATGATGCCATCACACTCCTTAGCAAAGTGATAGGTTTGAAGAGTGCTAGAGTATTTGAGAATTGGATGTTCTTTGTCATTGTGAGGATGTAACTTGTGATGATTATAGTATACAAACTATAAAGTTAGGGCCTATCTCCATGGATCAAGAAATTGAAGAATATGAAGGTTCTAGTGCACAATCTTGGGTAGATTAAGGAAGGAGGCATAGACTAAATAGGAGTTGAAGAAGGAGAATGATAAATTAAAGAAGTACTTGTAGGACTTGATGAAGCCTTTACAATCTATTAGCTCCTCATCTTCTGCTGCAAATTTTCTGCCACAAGAAACCAAAATAGAGCTGGAGAGAATGAAGACCACTACTCTTGCCACAGTGAACTTGTTACATGGGGTACAAACTAAGGGAGATAATGCTAACAAGGACATCCTTTCAACCAGAGGAGATGCAATGAGATCAATAAATTGGTTGAAAGATGTATTGGCTCAAGATAAAGAAGATGTGGATCTCATGTTGCAGAAAACCAAGACCATCATGGAGTATACTAAAGATAAGTTAGTGAGTGATGGAATTATTCCTTCCTCCAGAGTTGTAGAACCTTGGGAATGGTTTGAAGCTTTGCAAATATGAAAAAAGGTTTTGAAGAAGGTATATAAGTAGAGGAGGAAAATTGAGGACACCCTGACCGATATCTATAATAGATGCATTTCTTTCTTTGACATGATGACAGGGAGAAAGAAATTTGCACCAAAGAATTTGAGCTTAGAATAGTTGAGAAAGTGGTGGTGAGATGTATATTCTCCAATCAATGAAGATCCAGTTACTGAACATCACTTGGATGATGCGACCACCCATATTGCAGTTATTGATAAATATCAAATGAGTAAGGTTGAGTGGGATAAATTGGTGGGGTAGTCAAGAGAATATATTAAATTTATAGAAAATAGAATTAAGGTTTTACCTCTTCCGCCTATAGCTGACTTGGATAGAGTACTTTTGATGGTGCATGATAGGGTGGAGCAAAATAAGGATAAAGGGGGAGGCAGTTAATGTAGTGCTACACCAGAATTTGTGCTTCCCATTATTTCTCCCCTCCCTTCACATGCATTGGACCAAACTATATTGGAGATCCCAGGCCGACCTAGTTGGAGTTCATGCATTTAATGCATATTTTATCTTATTTTGAATTCCTCTTGGCCAACTTGTTTTATGGCCATTTATTATTATTGTAAATTCTAACTAGGCTGACATGCCTTGGGGGGTTTCTATAAAAATGGCATTTTTCCTTATTTGTAAGGGGCTAGATAGATAATTTTGGATATTGGAGCGAATTAAGCAGTAGAGCAAGAGTTAGAAGTTAGTTCATTTTGAGAAAGTGCTATAATAGAAAACACTATAATTGTTGTTGTTATTGGGTGATTCAATACAATTGAAGACATTGTATTTTTGGTGAATTCTCTTGTGTTGATTTATCTTTCATGGTTCTTGTTGTTCCATCTTTTGAGATTGCTTGAGAAATATTAGATATATGTTAGATTTAGAATTAGACACGATTCAATGGTGTTTATGGTTTGATGCTTGAAGTGTTTGCAGCAATCCCTGGTCCATAATTTTGGCAACTAGCTAATTGTTGGTTGCTTTGCAAAGTTATATTGGACCTTATATTTATTGTGCTTAATTCATTTGTGAAGGTTTATTCATTGCAATTGCAATAGGGTTGTTTTGGATGAATGTTCATGATCTGAAAATCCTTAATACCATAGAAGATTGCACTATTCCTGTGAGATTGTAGATTCATCTGGGTCAAGTAGGGATTAGTTTATGAGGGATTGGTCCATTTCAAGTGTTAATCATTTACATTGTTAATCTTAGGAGTAGTTCTTAAATTTAGGAATCTCTTTGAAACCCTATCTCTTTTGCTATTTATTTTATCATTTGGGTTAAATCTAGAATTGAAGTATCATCATATTGCTAGATCTGATAAATTAAAGGATTTAGTATTTGGTTGTAGTAAGGTCCCTTTGTGATTATCAACATTTTCACATTTATCACTGAGTTGTTTATGCATTCTCAAGACCTGACATTAGAGACCTTGGGGTTATCTCTTGAGGCTTGCTGATGGAGATTTACTTTTCAAGAGAAATAGGATTTCCATATTCTGTTTGAGTTTTTGCTGAGCAGAAAACACCATCAACAAGTATGCATTCACCCATAAATGAGGGTGTAAATTCTAAGGATCCCCAATCGTCACCAAATAATTTAGAGACTGTTTCCTTATCGTTTTGCTCAATTTCAAGAGGGTCTATGTTGGATGTTGGAATTAATGTTTTCAAAGGACTTGTAACCCCTTTTTCAGGGTGCAAGCAACTTTTAGGCTCGTGATCTATTTCAACTTGATAAATATGATTTTTATAAACATATTTCATGATATCATGAAGGGTTGAAGGCACAACATTCATCTCATGAATCCATGGTCGGCCTAAGAGAAGATTATACAAAATATCATAAGGCATGACATGGATAGAAGTCTGCAAAGTAGCCACCCCAACTGTAATATTCAAAGTAATTATCCCAAGCGGCTGCTTTGTTGTATTATCAAATCCTCAAATATTGATAGAATCAGGTATTATTTGTGACCTATCAACATCTAATCAATCAGGGAGACACACTACACACATTAAGGGAAAAACCATTATCTATGAGAGTGTGTTTGATACCTGTGCAATTGAATCAAGCAACTATCATAAAGGCATCATGTTGTTTACGTAACTCCAAAGGAGGGAGCTCACGGTGATGAAAGGTAATGACAAGATTCTTTTTATGGATGAGAGTTTCCACATCATTCAAAGTGGTACTAGGAGGAATTGTGATTTTTTTTAGAGCAGTTTGAAAAATTGTGTTATAATTTGGTGAGTTTTGAAGCAAATCCCAAAGGGAAATTTTGGCAGGAGTATTCTTTAATTTTTCAACAAGATCATACTCTTTTGTGTGTGGGCTATAGCGAGGAACACTAGGTGGATTGAGTAAAGGTAAGGAGGGTGGTGTGGGTTGTGTTGGTTGTGGGTTGTTTTGGGTGTTATATGTATGAGCAATAATATAGTTACTAGATTGTTGCGATACATTGGTTTTATGTGGGTAAAGGGTGTATCGGGGTCGGTTGGAGGAGTGAATTTTATGTGAGGGTGGGTAAAGGATAAGTTTAGGTTGAATTACATTAACGTCCTTGATTTTAGAGGTTTCACAACAAACCAAAGTGGATGAGTTAGGTGAGATGAAATATTGAAGAGACTCATCTATCAAATGAAAATCATCAAGACTAAAAGGTTTTAGGGGTAAATTATCATCAACTGGTTTAGGATGTTCAAGAGGAGCATTAGAGGTGTTAACATTCAATATCGTGAATGGGTCACCAAAAACCTTAAAGTGGATGGCTTATGCGAGATGAAATCTTGGAGGGCTTCATCTAACAAATAAAATTCATTGCAAGCAAAAGGTTTGAGGGGGATTTTATCATTAAGGGGTTTAGTTTTCTCATTTGAAGCATTAGAGGATGAAGTGAGTGAGAGGAAGTCCCGAAGAACCTTATCTAACTTATCAACATCATCACTACTAAGAGCTTTGGATGACATGTTGTTTCTAAGTTGAGTCATTTGTTTGAAGGGATTGTTTGATGTTTCAATTTTTGCGTCTTTATGTATCAATGAATCTAATCTAAAAGAACTAGGAATGAAAATAGAAAATAAAATTTTCAAAGATCTAAAACTATCCATGAATGCCATGAAAAGAAATGAAATTTATGCTAGGAAAATATAAATAATTGAACTGTAATAGAAGGATAATTACAGAAAACATAAAGATGCAATGCAAGAAACTGAAATCTGGAAATACTGATGCAAAACTATAGAGGGACTGATTCGCCCTAGGTGGCGAATGAGTCCCGAGATATGAATTTTGTCAAATTTTTCTATTTTTTTGTGTTTTTTGAATATTTTCAAGTCTGTACAATGCAAATGCAAAATGATAATGTAGAGAGTAGAAGTGATTGAATGAAATGTAATGATGGAAGCTAAAGAATGCTTTCACTAATGCAATGTTTAAGAAACCTAAAGATGCAAAATAATGCAAAGTGATGAAGTAATGAAGTCCTAAGATGCAAATAGAAATATAAATCAGAATGATGGTATGCTCAAAAGTCAAGTTCACCAAAATGAACCGTTGATTTTTTGGCCTCCTATGTACTTCTCTTGCTCTTCTAGGGTTTTTCACCTAAAAGGAGAAAGATAGGAGAAAAAATGCTAATGGTTCATTCAAATTATGTTATGTGCAATGTTGTTTAAGCCAAATGAAATAAACTAAATGCAAGTAAATGATTTAAATGACTAAATATGAATGCAAGATTAAGATCTATGCTATGTTTGAAAACACAATGTTATTTGCAAAAATATTGAAAGAATGAACAAAAATAAAAATTAAACTAAACGAAAGGCCGCTTCTCAGAATGTGTGCACCTAGAAAACTATAGATGACTAGAAAAAAATCTAGAAAACTGATGAAACTTGAATTTGAGTCGACTAGGACTCATTCGCCACCTTGGGTGAATCAGTCCCAGGATAGGACTTTTATGAACATAATCTATTTTCTGACAGTCGGGGACCTGGAACTGCATATGACTCAGATTTACACCTCAGGAGGGAATCATTCACCATGCATGGAAAATTAGTCCAATTTGGAATTTCTACAACTTCAAAATCATGTTCTACACCTTGACACCTGCACAACAATTTCTGATGGAAACTCGATTCAAGATCTCAGAAAATTCCTACAAAACAGCTTAAATTTTTTTTTTCTAATGGGGGGTTTGCCTTGGTCAAACCCCTAGTTGGGTAATTAAACCTTAAATAGAGAAAAATTTACATAAACCCTAGCCTTAGATGTGTTAAAGACTAGGAAAATTTGAGATGTGACAAAGATCCTATTCTATTGCTCTAGAATAAGACATGTAAGAATGATTCATATGATACAAGATCTCAACCCTAGAAACCTAAAAAAACAAAATGCAAACCTTAGTCAGAAGATAGAGTGAAAATGAAAGATGGAATCAATAGGAAACCAAGTCCTTAGGTGTGATTTGGTGGCTAGTTGCACTTCCTCACCCTATATTTCTTCATGATTCACCATAGGAATCTATCATCAATCCTTTGCAATGTTGGATCTTGACAAGAGAAGTGAGCTTCAAGACCTACAAAAACCCTAGTTTGTTGTCCTAAAACTTCAACTTTTACTAATGCAAAGTGTTGTGGAAGACTTGACTTTATGAATTGCTCTTGAGGAATGATAAAAGATAAGAAAAGATGATAAAAATATGTGTGAAATGACTTGAAATGAGTATTTATAAGCAACAACACCTTATTTTCTCGTTAATTAGACCTAAGAGGCTGACATTCACCATAAATAAAAGTTAAATTTATTAAATTCCCGCTTGAATTTGAATTTTCTCTTAAAGGGCTTATTTTCCACCCTTGGCGAATGGGTCCCACTAAAGGGGACTCATTTGCCCAAGGTGGTGAATGGTTCCCACTACTACTATTTGAAGGTGGGTTGTTGGGGTATGATATAATTAAATGTTGTTTGTCGGGTTTTATGTGATTTCTCAGGTAAAACAGGCCTCTAGATCAAGATTAATGAGTCTAAGGGGCTTATAAATGTTGTTTTGAAGGGGAAATGATGTAGAGGGACTCAAAAGTGGGTCCAATTATGTGTGAAATTGTCTCTTTTCTCAAGAGGGTCCAATTTTATATGAAACAAATGCCCCTAAATGTAAGCATGTAACAAGGAAGATGCAAAGTAAAGAGAAGGAAGTCTTGATTGCCACAAATGTAAGGATATCAAATCGTAAGCTCAAATGTGATGGGTGAATACATGATGTGCTTTATGTAAAGATAATTACTAAGGATATGAAAAGAGAATTGAAAGTAGTGTGAAGGGTGTGATAAAGTAATATAGACTCATTAAATGACTAAAATTTTAATATATTAATGTAGACGTAATATGTAAGCATGATGTATGAATATATGCTCAATATATATGCTCTAGAATAACCATGATATTTCAATCAACATAATTAAAATAATAAACAATAGTAAGGTGTAAGCCTCATAATGAATTAAATGTAAACCATACATATGGTAAGAAACATAAGAGATATAAGAAAAGTATGATAAACATGAGGCTTTATAAAAAGTGAAAAATAGAAGAATAACAAGGCCATGTAGGTGTAATAATAAGTATTACATATCGTACAACTTCTTATAATATGTTTTTTAGTCATTTTAATGTTTCCTCTTGTTAACCCATTTTTGGCCTTACCTTCCTTATTTTTACTCATTCTCTTATTTTTCCTTTTTCCACATGTTCTTCAATTTTTTTTATGTGTTCCTACCTCTTTCCCATGTGTTCCTGCATTATTAAGCTATCCATGTTTCCATTTCAAAGGTTATTTATAATAAACACTTGCTTGTCTCCTCTCATGACTAGTTTACCTTCACCTTAAATTATTCTATAACTCACACATCAAAAAATCAAAATAAGGTAAAATAACCTCCAATAATATTATTTTCATCCATTCTTCATCTCTATTAGATCTCACCTTCTTCAGTATAGGGGAAAATGTATCCCACATATTTTCCATACCCACTTTTCACTCCAAAAACTAAAGCATGCTTTCTTGCAATCTTAGATCTTTAGATGTTGAAAGAACTAATTGATAGGGAAGGGTTGGATGGAACACTCACTGTTCCATGCTCTGGGTCTCACCTTGGTGAACCCCTTTGGTGTCACTCTCCACCACCTTAACCTATAGGTCCTAATGCTTGTTAGGCACCCCTGGTTCTCTTGGAAAACCCTACTATCATCTCCATTTCCCTAACCAAGCCAATCCTGGTGCTCTCTCTACCATTCTCTCCTTAGCCCTTAATCTTCCTAAAGGCTAGCTAAATATCCAACCTTCACTAATTCGATGCAGGGGTGTGTGATGTCTCCCATGGCTTCAAGACCATCCCCTTAGGGTTCTTGATCATCCACCAATCTCCAATTTTCCATCACTCTCACCAAACCCTCTTCTAGGGTTAAAAAAGGCTACTAGCCCTTGAGCCCCAATTACATCTCCTAACCCAAGAAAAGTGGAAACCACTCCAAAAACCTCTAAATGACCTAGGATCTTTTCTTGGGGTTTGTGTTTCCTATTCCCACACCTTGAATATTTTCAGGGTTTGGAGCCTATACTATCCGTACACTGCCCTTGCCACGAACTTAGCACTTTTAGGCTTGTTTTAAGACAATTTCTGACCTTTTGTTTGTGAGCAGTCAGTTGATTCTTCCTCCATGCGGTCTATCAGGGCTCCATCCTTCTTGCCAAGCCTCTGCAAGGCCTCCTGCATCCACCACACACCTTGGTTTTCTAGGGGATTGACACCCTTGCAACTTTAGTGCTTGTTTTTCACTGTCTTTCCTAGCCGAGCATTGCCAAGCTCGCCTAGGAAGAGACTTTCCTCATGATCACTCGACTCCTATAGACTCCTAATCCTAACCTATTTATAGACATTGAGCTTAGCCACATTCCCATCAAGCCTGTACTCTAGGTACAGTGGTAATGTAAGCTAAAACCCCATCTTCCACAGTCTACCAGTCAGAACAACAATTAAAGAAAGAACAAAGTATTTACAAGATAACTTGAAAATGAATAACCTGCTATCTACTATTCCAAACAATGCTTGAAAGAATTTTTCACTACATTATAATCTATACAAAATACCATGATCAATCCATTAACCCACTAATTCAAAAATAGGAACAAAACAGGAACAAAACAAGAAATACACACTCAAATATCACTGTTTTCTTGATTTCAAAGCTAATTACAAACTCAAATGATTCCCCACCTCCATTCCATGTTGAGGTTCCCTTTAAATATGGCCTCTAAAATAGTTAGGCTCATTTGGTCGGTCATGTAAGTGATAAAGATGACAAAGTTGTAAAATGCACTGTGTTTTGCAACTTTTGCGAAAAGTTAGAAAACTAAGTAAAAATGAGTTTGTAATTCATTCTCCCTTCCTCAAATTCTATTCTAGAGAACTACATCCATTAACTATATCCTCAACTCAATGGTCAACATGACCTTCTTGATAAACAACAAAACAAAAGAAAAGCATCCTAGACTTCCTAAATGCCTAAGATTTCCTAGGTGCTCCTGCACCATTCTCCCCCTCTCTGCCCAAACACTAAGGAATGGAAGGAGAGATCAATGACAAGTTAATACCAAACTTCTTGAACTGATCTTCTTGTACCCATGTGGCTTCTGACTCATGCGTGTTCTTCCACTTGATAAGGTGCTCCATGTACACCTTATGCCTTGTAGACTTTTGCACTCTTGACTCCAAGATTTGTTCTGCTTGTTGCTTTTCTGGAGTAGGTAGGGGTATGTTGCTTACATCCTTGAAGATTTCCCTATTGTTCTAATCCAAATCCTTTATTGATCCCTTATACTTGATCAAATCAGCTACATTAAACACTGGAGAGATCCCTAGATCGACAGGTAACTCCACCTTGTATGCATTCTTCCCATACTTGGCCAATACCTTGCATGGACCCACTCTCTTCATCTGCAACTTGGTTGATGTACCCTTCTGTAACCTTGATTTGTTGAGGTGGACCATGACATAGTCTCCTACTGCAAAGTGCACATCTTTCCTTGACAAATCTGCCTTCTCCTTCAACTTTTGTGTAGCCTCGGTGACTGTCTTCTTTACCTGTTCCTGAATCTCCTTCATGCTTTCACTGAAGTCTTTTGCATGTCCACTTCTATGGTCCATAGCTCCAAGATCTTTGAGCTCACATATGCCTCTTGGGTGCATCCCATACACAACTTCAAAAGGACTCTTCCTTGTGGTCAGGTTCACACTATCATTATAAGCATACTCAGCTTGTGAGATAACCATATCCCATGTCTGTCCATACTCCTTAGTTAGGCACCTTAGAAGGTTACCTAGCACCCTGTTAACCACCTCTATGTGACCATCGGTCTGAGGATGGTAAGTTGATCCAAATGATAGGTTGGTACCCAATCTACTCCATAGAGTCTTCCAAAAGTGACTTTTGAACTTCACATCCCTGTCTGAAACAATGCTCAAAGGAAATCCATGGATCCTTACAACTTCCTTGAAGAAGAGATGAGCTATGTAACTAGCATCATGAGTAGTTTTGCAAGGGATAAAATGACTCATTTTGCTAAATCTGTCCACTACTACATAGACACTGTCAAAACCAGTCTTGGTCTTAGGAAGGCCTACCACAAAATCCATGCTTGCACACTCCCATGGTCTGTTAGGAATGGGTAGGGGTTGATATAGACCAGCATTACTAGCTCCTCCCTTAGGTTTCATACACACAACACATTGTTCCACATAATTTCTAGCATCTCTTGCCAACTTAGGCAAGTAATAGAATCTTTGCACTAGTTCTAAAGTCTTGTTGATGCCAAAATGTCCACTAAGAGTTCCATTATGCTTTTCCTGAATGAGATTTTCCCTCATTGACCCTCTTGGAACACATAACTGATTTCCTTTAAACAATAACCCACTTTGTAATGTATACTCTAAGTATTGGCTATGGAAATGGTTCTCAAAGTTAGAACATACCTTATAGACCTCTGAAAAGTCTTCATCTTCCCCATAGAGATCTTTAAAACTGCCAATCCCTATGCTCTTCACTTGTATCTCTTGCACTGTCAACAACCTCCTGCTCAATGCATCTACTACTTTGTTTAGTTTTCCCTTCTTGTGCTTGATAGTGAAGGTAAAAGCTTGGATGTATTCCATCCACTTCAAGTGTCTATTACTCAACTTCTCTTGGGTATTCATATAGCTAAGTGCCTGATTGTCGGTAAAGACTAAAAATTCCTTGGGTAGAAGGTAATGCCTCCATTTCCTAAGTGACTGAACCAAAGCATAAAGTTCTAAGTCATAAGTTGAATCCCTCTTCTTTGCTTCATTGATATTCTCACTAAAGAAGGCTATAGGCCTGCCCTCTTGACTTAGCACTCCTCCTACTGCCACTCCACTTGCATCACATTCAACAGTGAACAATTTTTCAAAACTAGGTTATAAGAGAATAGGTTGAGTTTCCACCTCTTGTTTCAGTTTCTCAAACCCTTTCTTAGCTTCTTGAGTCCACACAAACTTAGTTTTTAAACCACCCTTGATTGTATCTAGGACTGGTGCACATATACCACTGAAGTTCCTTATGTTCATTTTCTGTAGAACTGAGCCAATCCATGGAAACTTCTTACCTTAGTCCCTGTGGTTGGTGTAGGCTAGTTTAGGATAGCTTCCACCTTACTTGGATCCATCTTCAATGATCCTTTGGACACTATAAAACACAAATATACAAGCTCTTACTTAAAGAACTCACACTTCTCTAGATTGATTGCCAACTTCTCCTCTTGCAACCTTCTAAGAACCAGCTCCACATGTTTTAAATGCTCTTTTGCTATCTTGCTGAATATGAGGATGTCATCAAGGTATACCACCACAAATACCCCTGTGAAGTCTTTGAGCACTTCGTTCATGAGCCTCATGAATGTGCTAGGGGAATTGGAGAGACCAAATGGCATCACTGTCCATTCATATGACCCATCATTTGTCTTAAATGATGTCTTCCACTCATCACCATCCTTAATTCTGATTTGATGGTATCCACTCTTGAGATCCAACTTTGTGTAGTATTGAGCTCCTCCAAGACAATCCATTAAGTCTTCAATTCTAGGAATAGGGAACCTATACCTAATGGTGATCCTATTTATTTCTCTAGAATCAGTGCATGACCTCCATTTACCTCCCTTCTTGGTTGCCAACACTACTGGTACTACACATGGGATGATGCTCTTTTGAATCAATCCTTGATCCAACAACTCTTGCACTTGCCTAGCTACCTCTAGATTCTGATCCGGTGTAAGCTTATAAGCTACTTTGTTAGGCAATGAGGCTCCAGGTATGAAGTCAATTTGATGACTTATGGCTCTCTTTGGTGGTAGAGTTGCAAGTGCACCATCACTTACAATGTCCTTGAACTATTCCAACAACTTTAGGACTGCGCCGGGTATGACTATCTTTTCAGCCTTCTCTTCTTCTTTAGGTTGTAACATAACCACATATCCTTCACCCCCTTGATGTAGGTTGTTCAGGAACTCCTTCCCACTACTCAACATGACACTTGGTGTCTTTGACTGTCCCTCTTCTTCTTCTGACAGTGACTGTAACTTGAAATTCTTCCCATCCTTCTCAAAGGAAATGGTATTCTCTTTCCCATCATACATGGCACTTCTGTCATACTACCATGGCCTGCCCAATAGTAGATGGCATGCATCCATGGGTAAAACATCACAAACTAACTTATCCTTATACCCTCTAATGGAAAACTCCACCGTTACTTGCTCATTCACTAGAACACTTTGCCCTTTGTTGAGCCATGTTACCTTGTAGGTGTTAGTGTGGGGTACCTTTTTCATTTTTAGTTTCATTACTGCTTCTTCTGAGATGATATTGTCTGTTGAACCTAAATCTACAATGACCTTGCATACTTTACCAAGTATCTTGCACTTCACTCTAAATAGAGCTCTTCTTTGTTTTGGTTCTTCCTTGACCGGTTGTCTGATCAACACTCTTCTAAACATCAGATTCTTTCCCATCTCAGATTCAATGTGATTGACCTCAGGTGACTTAGGACTCATGGTGTCCTCTTGTGCATAAGTCACTCTCTTCTCATTGCTTGATGAAGATTCTTTCTCCAGACACCTATAAGCTGGGTGTCCAACTTGACCACAACGGTAGCATTTCATGTTTGCAAAGTATGAATTGCTCTTGCCTGCTCCTCTTCCTCTAGTGGATCCTCCTTGAGAACCTCCACCTCTGTTATACTCTCCTCTATAAGATGTTTCATTTCCATGATCTATGGATTTAAACTCTCCTTGGTTTCTTTGGTCATTGCCTCTACCTTGGTAGCCACCTCGCTATCCTCTTTGATCTCTTTGATCTCTGCCTTTGCCTCTGCCCTTAGAAGTCTTTTCTTGTTTCCTCTTACTTCTTTCCTCAATATTTATAGCTAATTGGTAACATTGGTGTACAGTCTTGGGACTTAGAAGAGTCATTTCCTCTTGAATTTTCCACTTCAAGCTGTTAAGATATCTAGCCACCTTGAGACTTTCATCCTCTGTCACATTAGACCTCATGCAAAGTTTTTGAAACTCCTCAGTATAAGAGTTCATATCTTGGTCTCTTTGCCTCAAACTCTGTCTCTTCTTGTGTAACTGAATCTCATAATCATCTGGCATGTATGCTTCCCTTACTTTAGCAACCATTCCTTTCCAAGTTGAAATAGGCTGCTTGCCTTCCTTTTCCCTCTCTGTCTAAATGAACTTCCACCATGTCAAGGCATAACCTCTTAGTCTTAATTTTTCCACCTTTACCTTATGTGCCTCAGTGACTCCATCACATTCAAAATGGTTTTCCATTCCCTCTATCCAATCCATGACTAGATCAACTTCCATTTTCCACTAAACAGTGGTATGCCTTCAAGTGCTTTTCCACTCAAAGCCTTCAATGCCTTCAAGAAAGGCTCTTCTTTTAGAATAGGGTTAGGTTCAGGGGTCTTTTCTTCCTCTGCAACCTCTTCTTCCTTTGGTACCCTTCCTTCAAATTGGACGCTCCTCACTGCTTGCTCAAGTTGGGCTATTCTTTCCCTCAATAGCCTATTGTCTTCCTCTTGCTCTTCAACCATCTTAGACAATTTTGCATTTGTCACCATGATGGTAGAATCACTAGACTCAACCTTTGACATATATTATTCTATCCCAAATCTTTTACTTGCTCTGATACCAATCTGATAGGGAAGGGTTGGATGGAACACTCATTGTTCCATGCTCTGGGTCTCACCTTGGCGAACCCCTTTGGTGTCACTCTCCACCACCTTAACCTATAGGTCCTAATGCTTGTTAGGCACCCCTAGTTCTCTTGGCCAACCCTACTATCATCTCCATTTCCCTAACCAAGCCAATCTTGGTTCTCTCTCTGCCATTCTCTCCTTAGCCCTTAATCTTCCTAAAGGCTAGCTAAATCTCCAACCTTCACTAATTTGATGCAGGGGTGTGTGATGTCTCCCATGGCTTCAAGACCATCCCACTAGGGTTCTTGATCATCCACCAATCTCCAATTTTCCATCGCTCTCACCAAACCCTCTTCTAGGGTTAAAAAGGCTACTAGCCCTTGAGCCCCTATTAGGTCTTCTAACCCGAGAAAAGTGGAAACCACTCCAAAAACCTATAAATGACCTAGGATATTTTCTTGGGGTTTGTGTTTCCTATGCCCACACCTTGAATATTTTTGGGGTTTGGAGCCTGTACTATCCGTACACTGCCCTAGCCATGAACTTAACACTTTTAGGCTTGTTTTAAGACAATTTCTGACCATTTGTTTGTGAGCAGTCAGTTGATTCTTCCTCCATGTGGTCTGTTAGGGATCCATCCTTCTTTCCAAGCCTTTGCAAGGACTCCTACATCCACCACACACCTTGTTTTTCCAGGGGATTGACACCCCTGCAACTTTAGTGCTTCTTTTTCACTGTCTTTCCTAGCCAGGCATTGCCAAGCTCACCTAGGAAGAGACTTTCCTCATGATCACTTAAATCCTAAAGACTCCTAACCCTAACCTATTTATAGACATGGAGCTTAGCCACATTCCCAACAAGCCCGTACTCTAGGTACAGTGGTAATGTAAGCTAAAACACCATCTTCCACAGTCTACTAGTTAGAACAACAATTAAAGAAAGAACAAAGTATTTACAAGATAACTTGAAAATGGATAACCTACTATCTACTATTCCAAACAATGATTGAAAGAATTTTTCACTACATTCTAATCTATACAATATACCATGATCAATCCATTAACCCACTAATTCAAAAACAAGAACAAAACAGGAAATACACACTGAAATATCACTATTTTCTTGATTTCAAAACTAATTACAAACTCAAATGATTCCCCACCTTCATTCCATGTCAATTTTCCATTTAAATATGGCCTCTAAAATAGTTAGGCTCATTTGGTCGGTCATGTAAGTGATAAAGATGGCAAAGTTGTAAAACGCACTGTGTTTTTCAACTTTTGCCAAAAGTTAGAAAACTAAGTAAAAATGAGTTTGTAACTCATTCTCCCTTCCTAAACTTCTATTCTAGAGACCAACTACATCCATTAACTATATCCTCAACTCAATGGTCAACATGACCTTCTTGATAAACAACAAAACAGAAGAAAAGCAACCTAGACTTCCTAAATGCCTAAGATTTGCCAGGTGCTCCTGCACCACTAATTTATACTAATAGAGCATCAATATGGAGCTATAGAATAATATTTATGTATTCCTAGTCTTGTATTTCTTCCACTCATATCTCTTATCCTTCTTTCCAAAAATCTTACTATAGTGTCAAAATTTGTATACCCCTTTGCAATTTCACATTACATGGAAACTCTCCTTTAGCTTTATAAATTAAATATCTTAATTCTAATATGATGATATCAAAATATGATCATGCTTGTGATTTTTCCATGTATATAGCTTTTTTAGTATGTTTTTCCTTAGATGATAGTGTTAGAAAAACAAGGACACACAACTAAGAGGGGGGGTGAATCAGTTGTGACAAAAACTAAAACAAACTAAAAGTATCTCTTTAATTTTAACTTAACCATAGATATGATGAGTAAACAATTAACCATAAACAATAAACACATCAGAGAGACAAATAACACAATTTTTTTTACGTGGAAACTCTGTAGGGGAAAAACCACGGTGGATGTTAGTCCACAAGATTATACTCTGCTAGAAGTATAAAAGAAACAATAAGGGGAATACACATGCATTTAGGCACACTGCCTAGAGCTCACTGCTCAATTACAAAAGAGGACTTACTGTCCAACAATAGGGTTTGGATTAAAACCATCCAAGATTTGTGAATTGAGAAAATAGCTTCTTCACAAGCCTAATTACAGTTCCAATTAAGCTCAAAAACTCTTCACACTTCATACATTATTCTTCACACTCTGCTCAACAATCGAATGATATTAGCACATACACACACAGGAGCACACGTAGCATCATCACCAACACTGAACTAGTTTCCCTTATATATTCGCTACACGAAATTCCATCACTACTTCGTCGGCCAGAGAAAAATAAAATATATTTGTAATGTCGACCCAAATTTACAAATAAAATTTTAATGCGAATCCACCATGGTTGGCCACAACATAGTGGAGATCCAAATTAACATCTCCAACACAAAAATAATTTAATTAATTACACCTCGAAGATCCACAACACACTACCACTAACATGTCAGGCAGAAACAAGAGAAACCAAACATGCGCACAAAGATGTTCAACTACGAACTCTATGAATACTGTGGACACACCACAAAGATAGAGAATGATCTAGAGACACAATAAAACACCAAGAAACAATAGAGAAGCATCTGCAACAACTGTGAGAACAATAATTACACAAACTTCATTCAAGAACACTGACAGAGACTAGCAACACAATGTCAGACCACAACATACTCAAACCTTCACACAGACCTCAAATGCTTCTGGTAGATGATCTATAAACATTCAACAATAAACCCTTTAATCCACATCAGCTAATATTCAATGTACAAAACACAACGCCTTCTTGACTTGCACAGTTCCACTAGGAACCAGAGATACTTTCTTTTACAATTTTCTCAATATCCTCGACATATACAGTCTTCAATGCACAAAATGCTAATAGTGTTGAAATCAATGACAACCACATATCAGCAACCATATCCACAACATCCAACAATCTCCCCCTTTGGCATTGATGGAAACACATGATGTGAAAAATACCATCAACCCAACAGACTGACTTCTTCTATACTTCTCACAACTGAACTTCTCTTCACAAGGATTTTTCACATTACACTTCTCCCCCTTTGCATCAATGGAAAAGGTAACCATGACCTTTCCATGCACATGCTCTAAACCACATATCCACACATCTGACTACTCCCCCTGAGTAGTAGCCACGAAAACATCAATCCTGATCAGAATATAGCAATGAAACTTTCAGATTGATGCAAATAAATGCATCTTTAGTTCTTATCAGGAGGGGTGATTACTGCCAGCATCCCTCTAAGATACTCAAAAGTATCCTTCAACAAGGGCTTAGTAAACATATCTACAATATGTTCTTTGGTAGGCACATATTCTAGTTTGACTTCTTTCTCATTCACTTTTTCCCTTAAGAAATTGAACTTAATTGAAATATGCTTACTCTTAGAGTGTAGTACCAGATTCCTTGAGATGTTTATTTCACTTGAAT